>NHNX01000022.1:233597-601144 GCA_002786045.1 Zasmidium angulare
GGGATTCGATATCATTGTTGGAGATACCCTGCTTGATGTCGGCGCCGAGCCACTCCTCGGGGACGTGAGTGTCGGCCTCAGCATCGCCCTCGCCTGAGCCGCTCTTCTTCCAGAACTATGGTCGTGGTCAGTGTTGTGACGGCGACGCGTCGAGGTGAGCGACGACGAACCTGCCACGCCTTCTTGGGCTTCTTGTCGCCCTTGTCCTTGCCCTCGGCCGCGGCCTCTTGCTGAGCAGCCTTGGGATCGCGGTAGGTGGAGATGTACTTTTGCAGAGCGGTGTACTCGTCTAAAGGCTGGTCGTCAGAAGACATGTCCGACTTGAGATAGTGGTGCATGGTGGTGCGAATTTACCTAGGTCCTCGATGTTGCCAGGAGCCTGAGACCACTTGCGGGACCTGTGACTGCCGTGTTAGCGGCGAGTGAGGGTGTGAGTGAAGGTGCCGCTGCTGCTGCTGGCGTCGATCGAGCAGCTGCTGCGGCGGGCATCGAGACGCACCTGTCGCCGGCGCCACCACCCTCGCCATTCTCGAGGTCCTTGTCAGAGAAGCTGACACGCGGAGCCGCCATTGCGTCGTCGTAGCGATGCCCAAGTGAATGGCCGCTGTTGGGGAAGGAACGTGTTGTGCAGACGCGCAGCTGTGAAAAGAGAGAAGCTTCGAAAGCGCGGCGACGAGCTGGGGCGTGACTTTTAAAAGGGCCCGGGCAGTTGCTGCGAGCGAGCCTGGGACAAGCAGAGCAGCGCCAGAGAGAGATAGCAGCACGGGCTCTGCCGCGCACGCCGAGCTCGTCAGTGCAAATCAGATGGGAAAGGCTGTTGGGATGTGCGGCGCGCTCAGTGGACAGGCGCTGGTCGGACCGTTGGGCGATTACTCGATTATGCCAATAACGTAACTGGCAGCCCGTCGCCGATAGGTACCGCGAGTTGCTGTGCTGTGCTGCTGGCTGCTGCTGCTGGGAGCTGCTGCTGCTGCATGGGCTGCGGGATTTTTACTTCGCTCTAGCCGGCGCGAGCCCACACTTCCAGCAGCACCACGCCTTTTGCACCATTTCCGCTCCCGCTAGCGCTGCCCCCAAGCTCCGACAAATGCCCACCCGTCCAGACGTCACTCAACACTAGAGCGCCTGGGGTCAAGCGCCATCGACCTGCACGGCTCGCTCACTGCCCAGCGCGGGGTTTCACGATGATTTCGACCTCTGCTCCACCAATCACCGCCCGGCCTCGCCTGCTGACAACAAGCCCTGCCTCAGGATGTGCCATCGGGCATCGGCCGACGTGCAGCGTGGACGACGACGCGAGCTGCAGCATTATGGAATCCCGCAGGCCGCCTTCACTCGTGACGTCGACGGCTGCTACCTCGTCGCCAGCACCTCCGTCCATCCAGCACGAGCAGCACGAAAATACGAAGCCCGTCCAGCTAAAATGAGTGAGACCACCGCGTCTTGTCTGCCGATAGCAATGAAATGCGACTTGGCCAATTTCGGCCGTCGACTGTCTGGTGGGCGCGGCAACGGTCTGTCTAAGCGTGCACCTTTCACGCGGTGGATCAGCACGCAGGCCACGAGCGAACAGCCGAATTGAAATGAGAGAGCTCCAATAATGCAATCCGCCCACCTCGCGAATGGCGGCATTCTGCAGGGCAACACCCGGCACGCCAAAACAAACACATTGGCTCTGCGCTGCCCGCTGAAATGAACGTGGCCTTTCAATCCAGCCCATTATTTACTTTGCAATTGCATTGTACTGTAGCTGCTGGTGCTGTGGGATGTCAGTCAGTCGGCGCTGGCGCGGGAGATTCGTGCCGTTGGAGCTGTACCTGAGAACCACAATACGGACGGCTGCCCCGTCTAGGCATCTCGTACCTGGCTACTGCGATGCGACTCCATGTGAGATCTTTTTGCCATTCGCTTTTGCCTCAGACTCTGCGCCGTGGGCGTCGACGTCGCGTGTGCTGCTCGCCGTCCCCAAACCGGCTGAGTCGGCTCTGCTGCTCCATCCGTGACTCGCCGACTGATGGTCTTCCGGCGTGTCACTAGAGATCCCACGCCCTTGCAGAAATTTCTTCCTCCACTGCACATAGATTACTGTCGTAGTTCGGCACACACCGCCCGTATCAGCCTCGTGACGTGCGTTTGTATGAGGCATTTTCGAGCGTACACATACTTGGCCGTGCCGTGCAGCCGTGTGGTGAAGAGCCAGGCCAGGCCAGGTGCCGACCAACAACACCGACCATGAACCTCCGACGCCGCTGCTACTGCATGCATTGCCATTGCATCTGCCAACACTCTCGAACCCGGCCCAGTGCGCTCTCGTGCAGCCACATCCCAACACGAAACGCTCAAGTCAAACCAACTTCCCACTGCTTTGCTCGCCGCTGCGACCTACCTTCGTTTCACTGATCGCTTGGCCTTTCTTGTCAACGACACCGCATCCTATCTGCTCGTTGCACCTCCGTCTTGGACGTCGCAAATCACTCACTTCTGTGCGCGGCCGTCAGACCTCCAAGCTTTGCAACCCTCTCAAGCCAGGCCGAGCATGTCGCCAGACATAAATGGAACTCTTGGACCTGCTCCCAAGCACTCAAGCGCCGCAGATCGTGCTTTGCGTTTGTGTGCGACTTGGCTCTCACTTGCGGGTACCGAAAGACCACCGGGGTGCCTGGCCTGAGAGGATTCCGACTGCTGACTTGACTGCTCATCACCCGAACCATTGGCGACGATTGTGGAATCCGCACACGCGCTTCGTCATCCCCACGAACCTCTTCTGCACAGGTCGCCTGCAAGATGTGAGGAGGAGAGCTCCCCCCATACTGCCTAGCCAGCCGAGCAATCCGCGACGCAGGAACCACCAAACAATTCTGATGGATTATAGCCAGGACCCGACGGCCCGTGTGATGATGCTCCATGCCACATACGTAGGCCTCCTATAGAGAGCGAGCTTAGTGGCATTGAAGTTCGCTATGTCAGCCGCAAGCTTCAAGAGCTGCCTCCGGGCGTTCCGCTGCAAGACACCTTCGGCCGACAGAACCGCGAAATGGACGGTGCGAACCATGGCTGGAGCTTCTTTCTGCTTCACTTACAGTATTTACTGCATGCGGCCCCGAGTTGACCGATCGTGGTGTTTGATATGAGGTTGCTGTGATCACGCCCAGAACTCAGGTCGCACCTGCCATAATGCCAGAGTGAGGATGAGGTTCGCCATTGCCCGTAGGACGAACCTCTATTGGAAGGCGCACTCTTGTGTCGCGTCCACAAGTAAGTGCAATGTTCCATTTCTGATGTTTTACGTATCTCGTACTTCCCGTTGCCATGGCGGTGTTCTGCATTCCAGCAGTCAACAGACGACGAGCGAAATGGACGGCACATCGAGCTATTCGCGAGTTCCAGCTCATCTTAGACCATTTCACCGTCCGTCATCTCTTATACCAGCATCTGTCAAAACAAGGCCTCTGCAGGAAGTTCAACCGCAATTATCATCATCACCTGAGCTTTGCCCACCACACTGGCGACGACCACCACGAAGAAGTCTGAAATCGACCCTGAAATCCATCATCTGCAAGGACTAGCAGACTTTGCTCGAACAAAGTCCTCCCGAGCACACGATCCCGCCGAGACGACCGTCAATGCGAATGAAAGACAGCGACGACTACCTGACCGCGCGAGCAGCGAACCCTCGTACGGGTTTGATATCGCCAAGCGTAGGCACAAGGACCCCATGTACCCCAGACTCTCCAGGAGCTGCTCTCAAGCTTCACACAAACGAGCACGACTCGCCAACACCCCACCCTAAGTTGAGACCATCAGTCAGCCGAGCAAACGAAGGAAGAAAGATCAGTGGTGGACACACTTGCACGAAACGTAAAGACATCGATGGCATGCAGTGGGACTCCCCGCACTCTGCAACATCACACCAGAACCCAGGACATGAAGTCGAGCAAGACCACGTGAGCAGATCGTCGCCGACCCTTACTGGAGACTCCTTCGTCGTGCACATGCCCTCTGCACGTGAGCCACAGCCCTTCGCCTACCCTGGCTACACCGCAGAGCAAATCGAGGCTCTAGAGCACTACCAGCGCAAGACCAGACGAGTGTCCAGCGAAGGTTACGATCGACGATTGCTCCAGAACTGTGGTAAATCTTCCACCACGTTGAGTGCAGCAGAGTGCGACAACACCCCTACAGATGAAAACGCTCCTGCAGGCTATACTTGTCCCACTGGGCAACATTTCGTCGCGTATCGATATCACGCCTTGCGCGACACCACTTGGCCTGTCAATGCTGTTGATAAGGAGCCACCACAACTCCACGTCCGCAAGCGAAAGACCCACATCGACAAGATCCGGCAGGAGCTGGACACATCTCCCCGTTTGGATGCGGAAGCAGAAGCCAAACACGTTTTCTTGACCTCTCCTTTCGCTCCGTCTTCAACGATCATCACAGCTATCGGTAGAGGGAGACAGGACGACCCGCGCTGCACCCTTTCTCAGAAGATCTCCAGGCCCGCACCGACGGCGGAAGCACAAGCGAATCCTGCAGCATCGTTTTTGTCTCCTTCCAAGCATGCCCAGATCCGCTCGGCAACGGGAGAGATCTCCGGCAAGTCGATCTTCGGCTCGGCGCCGAGCTGCACGCCCGTTGCCAACGCTGCCAGTGCCGCTGCGGGTGATGATCCATATCATGCCGATGGGTTTACAAAGACGCCCAGCCAGCCTCCTGGTGGAACGGGTGCTTGTGATGCTGTTCCTGTGCTGGATCTTTGCAGTCAACTGCCACGGGTCAGATTGGTGAGGCCGGAGTACGCAGCTGTTCCTCGAGGGGCTCAAGAGGCGAGACATTGCTCATTCGGTTGTGGAAAGGAGGACCGCAATGGACAGTGCACACAGCGCAGGAACGCATCCTCGTCCTCGACTGTTCTCCGCTTTGCTGAAGCTGGCAGCCGCCAGGTCTCGACCTCCTTTGTCGATCACCACCTGCAACAGGCAAGAGCAACCTCCAATGACAGCCGCGCTTGGATCCTCTCAACAACCCTTTTGAACATCCTCACGGACTTGATGAAGAGCGTCCAAGCACGGCTGCCTGGATGGCTCGATGTTGCCCGGGAGATACTCAACCTTTGCTTCGTCGTGCCGCACGATGCTCCTGCAAAGGAGAAGCTGGAGGCGTTCAAGGCTTTGGTGTCGTTGCTGGGGCAGGCGCTGGCGGTATGTACTGCGCTCGCAGTGATATGGAAGGTATCGGTCGCCGTGATAGGGTTGGTGGAGTTGCTGTTCTGGCCTTTGGCAGTGCCAGTGAGGATCTTGAGGTTTGTGGTTGGTTTGGGATGAGAAGGATAGGAACTTCTCACTGGATGGAAATGACCTGAGAAGTATTCTTGGTTACTCTGTCTCTTCTCTCAAACCTGCTGGCTAACGTCGACGTAGATGCAGAAAGCCTTTAGCATTTCGCATTGAGACGACGAGCACTGTGCTCGACAGCCACGATAGCCCTACGATATTCCTTGACCGCCCAGTCCTCTTTGTCCAGCCTATTTGACCAACATAAGATGTGTCTTGTCCTTCGAAAACCGCTCAATGCCATGGGTCTATTGGCGCCAGCACGACACCCGTGGGTAACGTAGGTGATAGCTCATCCTACAACATCAAGAGCTGCAGCTATGGTAGGCCAGATGCCGAGCGTATGTCATGGGAAGCATCGATGGCCGTGATGGTAAAAAAGACCCGTCGTCTGCTGACTCTATAAAACCGATTGGTACGCATTCGTTCCTGAAAAGGATCTAGGCTGAGCAATCCTTCCGAGCTCATGTTGTCATCCCATATGACGCTTCGGCGCACTCATGGAAGAAGAGCGAGCGTTATCTTAGACTTCAGAAGAAGCACAAGTCTAAGCAGCTATAGCAGGGCAACGACTCCTTCGACACCTTCTAGGCTAGGTTCGTTACTTACTTATTACCATGACTCATCAGCTCTCATCGACACTCACGGCACTGGCGATGCGCAAGGACCATTACAAAGCAGTCTATTGGTAGTGCCCCGGCACGAAAGATATAGCGAGTGTTTCCCCGTTGTTGCGATAACACCTCCACGCCGACTTTAGCCAAGAACGAAACCATGCACACATCCCGCTCCCCCGACCGCCTGACATACCGCGCTGTAGAATCCAGCGACGAAGCTTTCCTCTGGTCTCTCACCGCCCACCACGAAGACTGGAGGAATTTCAACGTCTCCACGGATCTCCCGCCGAGCAAGACGTCCATCTCTGAATGGCTGAAAAGCATGATCGAGAAATCCCTGCTGGCGGTCGTGGTCAACTTACGCAAAGAAAGCGATGACGCCCCAGAGACACCCATCGGCGTCGTCAATATGGGCGGTCCTCCTGCAGGGCAAGAGGCTCACCGCTGCAGTGTCTTTGGCATTATGATTTTGCATGAGTACCAGGGAAAGGGGTATGGCAGCGAGGCGTTCGACTGGGCGGTGTGGTGGCAGTTTGATTGTGCGAATCTTCATCGGTTGGAGTTGTCTGTGTTTGAAGGGAACGATAGAGCTATTGCGATCTACAAGAAGGCTGGATTTAAGATGGAGGGGTGTAGACGGCAGGCGAAGTATTGTGAAGGCAGGTATGTGGATGTGTTCATGATGGGGCTGTTGGAGGACGAGTGGAGGCAGGATAGGAATCCAGCAGATCAGGCTTGAGGATTGACTCATGAGGCTTGCAGTAGTAGCTGTAGAGCTGGCGAGGCTGATGCGATGTGGCAAGATCTCTAGTGTTTTGGTGTCATATGATTCTTGGCGCGCATTCACTTCGAGCTAAGCTCAAGTCAGACCTCAGCGCAGCGCTAGACATGAACTACTCTTCATGTACTCGAGATCTCAGCCGTGTCTCGATGGGTACTGTGGACCATGTCGCAGAATAGGTTGAATATTGTAGTCCCGCAGCAGCTGTGCTCGTCTCAGGTCCCCTTGCCTGGACAATGACTACCCTGATTGCGAGATCGTGGACAGTTGTTGATCAGACCTCACCACTCCAACCTCATCCCACGCAGCCCGAACAGCCTCACTGGCATCTGTCCCAAACTGCTTATCTGCTTCAGCTACGATCGCATCGGCAAACTGATTAAAGGTACAATTAGGAGGGATCCGATTGCCCTTTACTACCGCCCACCAGATCTTGCCCGCTTTCTCCCAGCAATAGCCACCAAAGGCCTCGGCTGCGAGAACAAAAGCACGATTAGGGATGCCCGAGAAGGCGTGCACGCATCCGTGATCGTACGTGGCCCAGTATTTGTGTTTTGCTTTGAAAGCCACGAGGTCCGTCCAGGAAGCTGGTTGTAGGTCTTTGCCGAACTGAATGCAGATGATGTTAGCGAACTGAAACGAATAAATTCATCCAGAGACAGAGACACGGTGTCAAGCCGACTTACAACTGGGTCGTCATACGCCGTGCCCGGATACTTCATGTTACGAAGAGCAACGCCTTTGACTCCTGGCATCAGGCAGCCTTCTCCGATGAGCCAGTCCGACTCTGATGTGGTCTTCTTGCTGTCCCATAGCGTTGCCATCATACCGAAGACGTCAGAGATGTGCTCGTTCAGAGCTCCAGATTCGCCTTCATACATCAGATGGCACGTGTGCTCCGTGATTGCATGCTATACACCGGTTCAGTCGATTCGACAGCACGCGTTGGTATCCACGTCAAGCAGTAGACTCCCACATACCGTCATCTCGTGTCCAATGATATCCAAACAAGCAGTGAAGTTGTACAAGTTGTGTCCGCCGTCGCCATAGACCATCTGCCTTGCTGAGCTTCCTATCCACTGAGCGTTTTGGTAACCCTTTTCGAAGTGGATGGAGCTGATGATGGGCAGCGAAGCATCGTCCAAGAAGGTGTAACCGAAGACTTGCTGATAGAAATCTGTCACTTTGGCGCAGTTGTCGTAAGCCTGGTTGGCATGTTCGTCACTGATGGGAGAATCGCCTTCGGACCTGATCAGTTTTCCAGGTAGCATGTTATATGTCTGATCATCTTTGCCATTCTTGAGCTCGGAGTTTTGCATGTCGTAGACCTGCCGGTGTATTGTCGTGCTCGTTCTAGCCTCAGGAGTCGGACTGGCCGTTGGAAGTAGGCCATCGCTGATCCGATGGTTCACATCAAGACTGTTCTGTGCCGTTTCTTTCGCCGAGGCATCCGCATTATTAGACTTTACCACATTCTCAAGTATCTGATCAGGTACGATGCTTTGAGATATGGCATTCGGAGAGTCTGCATCGTATGCTATGTTCTTCCACTCGAAGTACTCCTTGCGTCGGGCTCGAAAGTCGTGAGTATGCGATAACGTTTTTAGGGCCAACTGCTTCGCCTCCGGCGTCCCATTCGCAGCAAGAGCGTCAAGGAGATGGGGAGGGACAATGCCGCAGACATGGCTCGCCATTGGATCTGCGAGGAGAGAACTTTGCTGGTTGCAGGATGCGAGGACAGAGTCTGGACCTGAATATCATCCAGCGAGTGACCTGAAACTTGGCGAATGCTGCACGTTTTGGTGGTGTGATACGCGACGCCATGATTGTTCACGGAAAGGCGAACCTACGAAGGCCAGCTCCTGAAGTTCTTGACTTTGTGGCGTGCATTTTATCAGGCCATGAGCGTCTTTCGAGGAGCTGGGATCCTGGTGGAGCAGTACTCGAGACTTCGGTCAAGCCGTCTGTGTTTCATGTAATATGTGAGGCAAGGCAAGCGCTGCAGAAGGCCTTCGTGTGAATGGAAGAAGCTCGTATAAGCTCTGGGCGCAGCTCTCTTTGCCTCCATTGTGTATCGTGGCTTTGACGCCTTTGGACATGTACTTGCGCCTCACGTGGGTCTTGCAGTATTTGAAGTCTTAGTCGGTGTCATCTTTTCAGGTTGGGGACCTAGTATCAAGGCGAAAAGACAGATCGTTAGATCTGTCATTTGTTTTTACTGTCAATCGTTCGAGACTATCGCGCTGGGAATTTTGATCCATTGTTGATGTTTGCGAGTAGTATGAGGACGAGAGGTGAAGTAAGGTCTGGTGGCGGAGGGTGGTCCGATCCAAGTCAAATTGCGGTGGCTGGCTGAACTTCAGCGCATGGCCAAACGGACTTCACCCATGGACACGTGCTGCACAAAACATACAAAACATGCATCTTACAAGAGCCATAAGCTTTGTTGTTCGCTTCGAACAGCACACGACGCCATTAGAATATCGTATGCTTGGTATGGGGCCACCACCTGCATGGCTGTAGCGACGGCGTGCGGCTTCGTGAGCCCCTCTTGCCTTGCATTGACGGACGGATATACCTGCCTCTTCCGCTAATGTTGATACGTTGATACAGCCTCGAACCGATTGTCCAAGGTAGTCTGCAGGTATTCAAACGACTCTGCCATCGGTCAGCTACCAGAATGCGTTGGCGACGTATTTCCTGAGGGAAAGAGAAGGCTATCTCATGCTGCAAGCGGAACACTTCCAGGCTCTCAGCACATCATGGTCTCATGAGTCTGGGTCTTGGAAGGAGTCTTCGAGACTATCGAGGCCATGCATACCAGTCCGTGGAGAGCGTGCTGGTGGCCTGATGTTACGCACGCCACAAATCCACAAAACAACGGATTCGAAGAGCTTGCCAGTCTGAAACATCAGACAGCGAGTCAACATATCGTCTTGTCCACCATGCAGGAGCAGCCAAAACGCAATCGATGTCGGATACACCGAACGTGGACCATCAGGATGACAGCCAGCACGCTTCAAGCCGTCGATCGCGTGGACTGATTGCAACGAGGCCCGCTTGCTGAATTGGAGGCTTATAAGAGGAGGCAGCTTCCACTCTTCTGACTGACTGGAAATCAACTCGTACAGCAGAACAACACACTCTGAGGGCTCCCATCGACAAACCTATCTTGCTTCAAAGTCCCGCTGCGAGACCTGATCAGCATTCCTCAACATGCCTATTCAGCAACCTCATAAATGCGACCACTGGAAACCTAAATGCCATCCACGTCCCTGCGACCCACCCACCAAGCCCAAGGATGACCGGCCACAAGGCCGGCAGATTCACAACGTCGTGTACCTCATTGACGAACATAACTCGTCCGACCAAAACTTCAAGCCTGTGCGCAACGCCAACACGATAACGAGGCGATATGCCTGGCATTACCAGAACGCCAACCTGAATACCATGAACCTTGGAGAAGTGCCGGACACGATCAACCTGCATGAGCACATTGCAAACCCCGCGAAGAATAAGGAGTTCAAGTGGGAGGGTTTCATGTTCGGTATGTCTCGACGTTGACTACTCCTATGCCCTAAGCCAGTATGAGCTAAGTACTACTATGCACACGTAGATATCCCAGGAGGTGCTGGCGTATGTCGTGTAGCCATAGCTGCCAATGCCGACAAGATGCCCGACGACAAACTCACCGGGCCAGGAGGCAAGACAGGGGAACAGATCGACCGCACCATTGGTTTCGCGGGCTCGTATATGGATAACACCATTCCGATTGGACCAATGGTTCAAGTTCGCCGCGACGATCAGTACAGATGCCTCGGGCGCGCGAAGGATAACTCTGTCTCGTGGTACTGTGCGTATTATATCTCGAAGGATACACCCACAAAGGCGTCAGGTTTCCAGGGAAATTTCACTGCGACGGCGGACGAAGACCCGAGTGCTTTGGACAAAGGGACTCAGGCTCAGCCGCAAGCCCCTGAGGACGCCACTGTCAAGGACAGCACGCTCAACTATGACCAACTCATGGACCAGACCGTGGACGACGGAATTCAATTTGCTCCAGGAGTGGTCGGATGGCAGGGCAATACGTTCTGTTTCGACGCAGATGCACTCGACCCAGGCAAAGACGAGGACCAGGATGCGTTGGCGCCTTTCGAAGGCAGCGCGCTCGAAGACCTCCAGCATAGCGAGGCTGACTTCCAGAATAGTGCAAATGCATCCTAGGAGCTCATTGTGCCGAATTCAGGGAAGAAGTGGGACTTATCTATAACGGCCGCGTCGATATGTTTTACAATCTGTGTCTTCTTGTTCTGGAAAATTATTCAACCTGTACTACGCCGGAAGTCTTGCAATAGGAAGCTGACAATAGGCTGCCAGTCGTCCCGACGCCTTCAATGTTGTCTATGGACGTGTGGGTAGTAAGGGACTTCGCACGCAGGTTAGTAGCCACACCTGTAGAGACACAATGCATCGAGCATTGTGCTTGTCAGTGGAAACGCACATCGTATCTGTCGACTCGCGATAAACGGAAAGTGAGGTTGAAATACAAGTACAGTTCGTTCATAAAGCCAAATTCTATCGTCGGCCAATTTAGTGCATGCCATGCATACCATGCTCATAACCTCATACCCTATCCAATCGAATCCTGAACGCCTTTTCCTTTCTTTCCAACAATCATCTCCTACCTAACGAACTCCCCACACTACTCGGCGTAATACTACTCACCTTACTGCTAACCCAACTACCTCCACTGCTGATCCAACTCGGCATACTCAGCTTGCTACTCCAACTGCTCGTCGTCCTCCCACCAACACTCCCTCCACCACTGCTCCCCAGCTTGCTCCCACTGAACACGCTATTAGCCTTATTCGCCCACTTCGTCTTGCCTTCCGCGAACGAATGCACAGCGTTGATGGCCAGGAAAGTCGTGCTGCCAATGGCGCGGAAGAGTGCCAGACACGCGACGCTCCAGAGGATGAATTTGAGGTAGTAGTTGTTGGCGACGTGCGTGTTGGAATATATCTCGCTGACGCCCATGGCGAGGATGCCGTTAAAGATCATCCATACGATGACAACGTACGTGCGCACTGCGCGGTAGTAGTCCTCTTGGAGTTGATTTTCTGACACGCCGGGTGTGGGCACCTCAACGCGGTCACGCAGGTTACGAAGGGCTTCGTCATAGCCAGAATCGATGTCGAGTTGTTCAGAGGGCATTTCGAGTTCGACTGTGCCATTCTTGCCAATCTTCGCAACGCCCAGGTCTTTGTTGATGACATTGTCTCCTTTCGTACCCCAGGTGACGTCGTGAGCATTGCAGAAGGCGTAGACCTGGAGCGTGCAGATGTAGGATGGGAGGAGAGCGAAGTATGCGGCGGATGAGGTGAACATGTGCCAGGGGTCGAGGTACATGAAGCTCATGAGGAAGTAAAGGCCGACGGTTGAGAGGGTTGACACGACCAGGTTGGTGAAAACGTTGTTGCCGAACGATATTGACGACCCTTCTGTCAACTGCCGCACGACGATGTAGATGGCCGCGAAGGTGTTGTAGACCATGATGACACTGAAGATGATCATCGATGCCAGGAACATCTTCTTTGCTCCTTGCGGTCGATTGCCCATGGAAAGGATGAACTGGACCATGATCGTAAGGACGCAGACGTAGCGAAGCACAATGAAGAGGAAGTTGCCAATGCCGTGTCCAAATGGATCAACCTTCTTATCTGCGAGAGAGCCAGCGATGAAGTAGAAGGTGAGGTAGAAGTTTCCGAGTGAGAAGAAGGTGAAGAGCAGCTGCACGAATTGATAGACAAATTCGACATGCAGCAGAATCTTTCGGGCGATGGTGTGATCGGTATGCCAGATCTGCTTGAAGTGAAGCAGGGAGTACACGGCTGCGAAGAAGGCGCCGTTCAGCCATCTTCTACGCTGAGAGATGAATTCTGGCACTGCGTCAGGAACGTCTGTCTCTCCCGTGGCGTTTCGAACGTATTTCAACACCCATCTCTCGTTCCGCTTTGCAACAAGCTCCCAGCAAAGAATGCGATCCTCGGCAAGATACATGTTGGCTGTGAAAACATCGGCGTCCTGTCCGTGGAGAGTCTCGCCCTTGAAGTATTGACTAAGAGGGCCATGGCCAGTCTCATCGTTCTGTAGCGCATGGTACCGGTAGGCACTCAACGCACCTGGCAAGACTGTAATATACCCAAAGACGGACTCCAGCGGCTTGTCCAGGATGTTGGACATCTTGTACTCGAAGTTCTGCGAGGCAACAAGCGGATTCAGTAGCGCCATCCAGGCCTTGCCTTTGGCGGCTTTGATCTCTCCAGCGGCACCCGCAACGTTCGAGTCTCGATCGAAAGCTTTCCAAAGATGGTAGAGCGAATCTTCGCCAGGTTTCGTTCCAACGTCGAGAAGAATGCAGACGTTCGGGTTCAGCGCTCGGCCAAATGCATTGAAGAACCATCGATGACTATTCAGCTTCTTTGCGTTCTTCTCTTTCAGACAGAAGATCAATTGGCAGGGGACAATACCCTTCTCTGCACCTTTGAACTTCAAGTCCGAATCCAGTGACACCTGAGTAGTGTACTCGTACACATGTGCCGTAACCTCTCGCTGGTTGACCAGATTCTTGGCGATACCAGATTGATAGCAGCCCATTGCCGCCAAAGCGTCCAACGTTCGAGGGTGCACCTTCGTCCGGCCGTCAGAGATAATACACACCACAATCTTCTGCCATCCGTCCTTGCCCCAAGTCCGGGACTTCGCTCTGCTGCAGAAATGCGAGATGTTTCGCATGACGCCGTGCATCGTGCGGGTGAAGTCGATCTCGTTCTCGTTGTACATCGTGACGCAGATGAACAGCTCTGTCTCTCGAGGGTCTCGTCCAATGTTCTGGCGCAATTTGTAGCCTCGATCTACGAAATCATCTGGATCGCAGGTGACAGCGGTATATCGCATATGCGTGAATTCGACATCGTCACGACGAGGCAAGAATGAGTACAAGATGGTGGGAATCTTGCACTCAAGAATCAGCTCGCCGTTGATAAGTTTGACCTCTTTCGTTGCCATCTGTGCTTGACGCGCTCCACGTCTCTCTTGCTTGCCGGTTGGTGCGGGACCGTAGAGATCCTCATCATCTTCGAGCTTAGCAGAATACATGCCATCCTCATCTGTGAGAGTAGACTGCGACATGAAGCTGTCACGAGACTGTAGATCAGGGCGTTGCACATCGGTGTCTCCTGTCGCTGGGCCAAAGACATCGTCTGGCCCATCGATGGGTATGGCAGTCATCTCAGGCTCCTTCTCAGCCTCCGCAGAACGCACCGATGCAGGCCGTCCGGCGGCGAAGAGTGGAGCTGGAGGGAGTGGTCGCTTGGGTGAGCCATATTGCGATGAAGGCGTGCCAGGTCGTGGGGCTCCGTTGATGTCCGCCGGCTCGTAGGGCACGTTGGTTGCAGGGGGTCTTGCATAATCTCTCGATCCTCGTGGTGTACCGAATGTTCTTGTTGGCGAGTGCGATGCGCGCGACGAAGGTCGGTACGGGTCATAGTTTTCAGTCGGGGGTGGGATATCAGGCGCATTGTCTAGTATCGAAGGCTGCCTGCTAAGCGGCCTGATACTGGGCTGATGCTGGTGGGTTCGCTGCAGCGGACTCGGGGGCCTGTTGTAAGAGGGTAATGAGCCAAGGTCACCAGAAGGTGCAAGGTCTTCTTTTATGTTGTCTGTGCTCTTGTCTCTGAAGTGTACTTTGTATCTCTTCGTTCTGGGGGCCGAAGGTCGTGTGCTTTGGGAAAGATCGCTCTCAACATCGCGTAGCAGTGAATTCAGCTCCTCCTGGCTGTGGGACTGAGTCTGTTTCTCAGTAGGCGAGGGAGCTATATACGGTGCTTGTGCATTTGATTGTATGTGCGGTGCTGGGTCTGAGGATGTAGCGCCGTTTCTTAATCGCTCTTGTGCTCGCAGGAAAAGATCATGCGGGGAGGGCTTAGATGGGGTGGTCTGCGGCTGGTTTACTGACGATGGGTAGTCATCTGTGTTGGTCAACAGGCGCATCGTTGCGCCATTCTGCGACTGGGAAGCAGTCGGAGTGGTATCGTCATAGCCTGGCGGAGGGCTGTAGCCGTCTGTTCTGTTTGAGGCCATGTCGTCGGTTGCGCGGGGCAGCGAGCGGAATGTAGCGTGATGAGGAATGCTGGTGCGTCAAATTTATGTCTGCATCATGTATCCAGCACACTTTCAGCAAGTTCGATCGGTATTCAAGGGTAGCGATTGTGAGAGAGTGGTGTGTGTTCGTCTCGGATGATCGACGCTGGTGCTGGTTTCGAAGCTCAAACCACACGGGAACACAAACCCGTCGCCCTGGCAACCGATAAGATAAGGACTGCTTGGTGACTTTGATGAGACCCAGCCATGATGTCTACCCGGCTCTCATCAATTGACCGTGAAGCGAACCGGTAGAATCGGTTGTGGTACGCGTCGTTGCGGCTGGGCAGAACCATGCGTTGGTGCCTTGGGCCTTTGACCATTGCCGTGAAAGGCGGCTTCATCACACACGTCGTTGCGCGTCTATCTAAAAGCTCAAAAGGTCGCCCTCGCCGTTTTGCACATGCATCGTCGGCCTGACAGTTCCCAATCCCTGGCCCTGATTTACCACATACATTTGCTCGTTTTGCATGCCCGTATGTGTGGGACTCGCTGCAAAACCATCGTTCGCGACACCTTGCGCACCAACACTCGCAAAATAAGCATCCGCCTCGTCTAGCACGTGGCCATTGCTTTGCCCGCCATTCATACCTTGGACTGGCGATTGCGCATCTGACGCGACTAGCTTGGCTGCTTGAGCAGCTTGCCAGCTGGGTAACCTCTCGCGTTGAAGAGCCGGGCTGTCTTGCAGTCTTCGTGGTCGTGCCGAGCGGAAGACGGTGTGAACAGGTTTGAGGTACACCGTTGCTAATGTACCGACCACAAGACACATTTCTTCCAGAGTCGCCGGATCCAACTTCTCACTCTCTGCGGTTATTGCTGGCCTTTCTCCCATCACAATGCCTTTCGCTGCTGCCGGATTGCTGCTCAGTAATCGCCAGTACATGTAGCCTCGATCTCGTAGGTCGGGATTGTCCGTGTCTTCTGTCGCCCACTTCAATACCTTGGGCACCAGATCTTGGCCTTTCGACGGCCGCTGTATGAAAAGCTTCACAGTAGCGGTAAGCAGTGCGAGCTGGACTTCATGCGTCTCATCAGGCCAGCTGTCGAGAAAGTCTTCCAGTAGCACTTCAGAATTGTCGATACGATCGGCGTATTGACCGATTACCCAGATCATGGCAGCCTTCGCCTCTGGCTCGTCTAGGGAGTCCAGGTTTTCGCAAAGTGTTGAGATAATCGACTCGTACTGATTTGGGTATTTGCGGAAGATATTTTTGATCACAACCGTTGCTTCCTGTACGATATACGAGACCTTCGTGGCCACCAGTTCCAACAACGTCGAGATGCAGAGCTTGGCTGCCGGCTCAATCTTGATAGCGAGCTTGCCAATCGCCCGTACCGACTTGCGGACAAAATGTACATCAATTTCAGTGGCGTACTCTCGCAGCTCTGTGAGGACCTCCCGGATGTTTCTCTCGTTGGCAAGCATGAAAATGAGCTCCAATTTGGTGACTTTGACGTAGATTGGGTCGTTGTACTTGCAGAAGAACACTCTTATGTCGTTTCGAAGTACTTCCGGCCGTCTCTGCAGTATCAGTAGGGCGTTTCTTAGTGCCAAATACTGGATCTCGGGCCCCTTGCTCAGCAGTGTGACCAAGGGTGGACTGAGCTTAGTACACAGCGCGGCGATTGCCCGCTCTGATTCAATGTAGTTCATGAGATAGAGGATGACTCGGATGCATGTCAGCACAACGGCTGAGTTGGTGTGTGAAAGGCGCGGTGCAATGCGGTCGGCGAGTAATGTCGCTTCTTGAGTATCTTGGGGAACATAAGACGTAAGAGCTTCGAGAATGTATGTCTGTCCCCACCTAGACCACCCTGTTAGCTCGACGCCTTGTTCGAGAAAGTTCAGTACATACTCAGAGCAGTCCGGCAGAATCTGGACGATTTTACTGGCGTTTGCATAGTCAATCGTGAGCTTTATGCTCTCGCTCCGTTCCCATATGTCCATGAGCGAGGCCAGAGCTGACGAAACAACGGTCGGGTTCTCGTCTCGAAGCATTAGGTTGAGTCTGTCGATCAATTCGCTTTTCTCCACCAAGTGCTTGTCGTGATCGTAAAGCTTGGCTACGGTGAAAGCGGCAGTCTTGCGTACATACGGATCCGGGTCCTTCAGCAGTGTCTTGAGAGGCTCGACGGTTGCTTCAACGAATTGTCGTACATGAATGTAAGACATCGTTCGCAAGGCCAGCGCTCGCATAAGGGGGTTCGAATCTCCAAGATCCTGATCATGTTAGGCACTGCAACCCGCGAAGTTGGCCTGGGAAGCATACCTGTATCAAGATGGGCAATGCGTTCAACGCAATGTCCGGCTTCATCCTGGCATAGTTCACCAGGTATAAGAAGCACCTGCTTGACCTTTAGCTTTGCTTACCCTCTTTCTAGTCCAACATCACATACATCTTCTTGATCTCCAGGTTCGGTATGTTCATGCACTGAATGATGTCCGCAAACAAGGCCACCATATCGTTATTACTCATGGTCATATTGGCGACGATCTTCTTGAGCGCAACCTTCTTGCCAAGGAAGTTCTTGTCCTTCTTGCCGCCGCTGCTGTTGAGCTCGATCTTGAGCTCGGCGACCTTGCCCTGTTTATTACGGTTGTGTAAGTTATGGGCATATTGCGGTGGTGGGAGGTGATAGATGAGCATCATGGCCGAAGAAGCGGGGTGAACATTTGAGGTGATCTTGTTTCTATCGTGCTTCCTCCCAACTATATGGTGTGCTCCCAGCTCTTGCGACTAGTGGTGCGTTCTGGTCGGGAACGATGATGGGGGTGAGACGTACTCTGGCGAAGAACTTCGCATCTTGACCCCCGCCGCTACTCATATTGCCCAGCTATACAATCTCGTCACCTCGCTGGGCGCCGCCGTGCTGGCTCAGCTCTCATGCATGTATCTCTGTCCTTGGACCAATGTTGTTGCACAATGCGCTCCGTCTCGTGATGTCTTGTGCGGGGCCGCGAGGAAGGTTGCGAAGCTTCGAGGTTGGCGTTCGGTCGATGGGCTAGAACGACGATAAGGCAGTCCGACCAAGAAATGGGTATCTCGACGTGGGGGGAAAGAGTGGTGAGGATGTAGGAGCGTGTGTTTCATCACATGGAACGCCTGCTGGAGCCCCAGGAACTTTAAAGCCGTTAGACTTCGCGGCGCGAAGCGGAAGTGAAAGTCATCATCTTGGCAGTAGCGACATCACATCGACTGTGAGCTTCAGGTCGATAGGACCATCGAGCAAACCAGAACCATGGCGAGCCAACTACCTCCTCCACCGCCCCCTCAATGGGTACTCGATCTAAACTCGTCACCTCCGTCAAAATCGAAGATCGCCCTGCTCGATCCTCCTGGTTACAGCCCGCCAAACGCTCTCCAGCAGTCCAGCAAGTCCAAGTCCTCCAAATCTGCAGTCACGCCTCGCAAAGCACCTACACCCGAAGAGATGGACAGTCTGAAGCTCAAGAAGGCTTGGGAGCTTGCACTCGCGCCGGCCAAACAACTGCCAATGAACGCTATCGGCATGTACATGACCGGCAACAGTCTCCAGATCTTCAGCATCATGATGGTTTTCATGTTGTTCAAAGCACCCGTACAGGCGATCTTCGGTATACAGAGCACATTTCAGAGGTTGGAAAGTGATGGCAACAAGGAACAGATGATACTGGCCAAGTTGGCGTTTATTGGATGCAATCTGCTGGCTTTGGCGCTGGGTGTGTGGAAGGTCAACGGAATGGGACTATTGCCGTACGTCATATGCACGCATCGAGGCCGGAGATAATCTCACTAACATTAAAAAATAGGACTACGAGATCAGATTGGCTTGCATGGGAGTCTGCTAGAGAGCCACTCGAACGGGCATACTACGTGCCTTCGTAATGAATATAGTAGAACTCAATATCGATACCCTATTTTGCTATCATGACCAAATCTTGCTGAACCGCACTTGATGGGCGTGCACGGCCACGAATGTCTGGACCTTGCTGCTGTTCCTGGGAAAGAAAAGGATTGCAGAAGAAATGACAATTACTCAACCTAAAGGCGACTTGACACTTGAAATAAGAGCCGAAATCTGCTCAGTCATAGGTTCGAACCCTGTCCTCTTGCCAGCATAGAGCAAAACGGGAAGGGGCATCGACCGTGGTCAATGCCATCTACTGTGGATCAGCTACTTCCCTGATTCAGGTGGTCCTTACTGGAAGACATATCAACATTCACACGCCAAGTATCCCAACATGCAAGCGAACAGCGACAGCAAAGCCATGTTGCTGCAAGTACCCGAGCGTGGCTGGTTAAGGGCACACAGCGGTCGGTAATCCAGATGTGCTGTACTTGGTACGATGCTCTCACGCCATGCCAAAAGAAGATCGAAACAACGAGAAAACATCATTTGATCTTGAACAGGCAAAAAAAAACATGAGACAAGCTACGAGTTCGATTGCGGGACGGGTTCGAACGTGGTCCAGCAAAAGGGAAGGGTGCCGCATTGACAAACAACCCGAAGGCAATGCCGCTGCGACACGGGTACGTATGGCAATCATAGACCAGCTACTTCCCTGATTGGACCGTGTTTTCAAATGGTATATAATGGTACCGTCTTTCTGGTTCGCCGCTCGGTACAGACCGAAGGCACTCGCCGAAAGCCATGTGACGAGTGGAGCCCAGTTGTTCATCATTCACGAGACACCACATGCAGAGTACTTCTGGACTCCTTCTCACTTCTAGACTTTCCGACTTGCAACACGAATACATACACACATAGCTTTTCGTCTTGCTTCACCTCGACATGGCTGCCGCGACCGCCGTCTTCGATACCTTCGAGCTCCTCGAGCACATCATCATACACCTACCCATCGCAGATATCCTGACAACATCCCGAGTGTGCAGATCAGGACGCTCTGTCCTCGAGAAGTCTCTGCCCATTCGACGCACCCTCTTCGACTCTACTTTACCAGGTAACTCACGAACACAGCAAGACCTGTCAAACTCTAGCTGACAACATCAGAACGTGACTGGGTAGCAAATGGCGTCCGCATCAACACCGACAGGGCCACACCCTGGATTCTGCGCACTGGACCTATCATCAGCCCTCGTGGCGCCCCAGGCCAGCTCTTGATCTTCAGCACTCCGGCCACACGCTTCATCATCTTTCAATCTTGTTTGCCAAGCAAGAGTCTCGTCAGCAGTGGCATCCGCATATCCGTCCTTCCAGGCGAGCAGGAGCGAGACCGCGCCAGCAACTGGATGATCCACTGGACAGGCGGGGATGGGTTCTTGGGCTTTCACACCCTTAGAGAGAGCCCTTCGGGTGAGCCAGACTCCTTGTTTCTGGCCTACGTGAAGACTTTCTATCCGCGACAACAAGGCGAGAAGCAGGAGAAGGTACACAGACGCATGCTGCTCTCAGCGCTTCATTTCTCAGCGCAAACGCCGATCTTTGCGGACCGCGTCGGTGGGAAGATGCGGGGGTGGGGAATATGCAGGGTCGGATAAGAAGTGATCGCATGTCGAGAGAGCTGGTCAGAGTCGCGGCGCGCGTGCAGATCGATAAGCACGAAGAGCGTCCGCACGGAGGGTACGATGGTGAAGGAGCTTGCTGAAGGGCTTTGTTCTATACATACACGCGACAGCTGTCTACGCCGCGTCTACCGGCTTTGCCCAGCAATCGTGGCTCAAAAAAGTCCAGCAGCTTCTATCATGCCATTCTCTTGTTTTCCTAGCTCAATGCTTCCCTTTCTCCTTCGTATCTTCTTGCTCCGCTTGCTTCAAGAATTCCCTATTGCGCCAGGAAGTCAGCTTCGACCCAGTCTAGGTGCGGGAACTACCAAGGGGCATTTGCAGATAGCAGGTAGGTATGACGCACTGTATGAAGTTCTCCTCATCTTTGCTGGACGCATTGATCGGTGGTCCTTGCTGTGCCGACTGCTTCTTGCTGCCGCCGCTCATTGCCCAGCCGCCAGCAAACAGGGTGGAGAGAGTCGCAATGGAGAGCTGTATGACTGCCCGTCAGTATCGGCATCCTTGAGCTCATGTCTCTTTCTGTGATAGCACAAGCTCTTTCTCAAACCCCAGGGGCATCTAGCATGCGCGGAGCGGGATTGCGTACCCAATGCGAGGCGATCTTCTGGCCGGCGATGTTGTAGTAGACGACCATGTTGGCGGTGATTCGATTGTGATGTAGGAGGTGGTCGAGGTGGAAGTGCGGGATGGAGAGGTCACTGGCGATGGTGGTGTGAAGTGCTCGCCTCAGTTCGAGCTTCTTGCCGATGCCGACGCCACGGCGCCACAGCGATAGCCACACGCTCTCTCACTCACATGCGCTTCGTCCATCGTTGCAGTTCACTTTATCGTCACCTCCATCCTCTTTTGCATATATTATACTGGCCGGCTGCACAGAGCTTTCACAGCACCTTTGGATACAGACCATCTATCAAGCCATCTAGACAGCTATATATCCATCATGTCGTCCAACGACAAGAACAAGTCCGACGAACTCGACACTATCCCTCACGAACGCAAAGAACCTCGCCCCGATTTCTCCCAACCGCTGCCTCGAAAGAAACTCCCGGCCGACCTTCAAAACACCCTCGACAACGAAGACCGCTTTTGGGATGTCCTCACAACCGGCCAAGGCAGCGAGACGACTGACTCCAGCGTCCGCTATGCAGCCTACGCCTCCCGCCTTCGCACCATCATGCTTTCCGCGCACCGCTATGTCGCCTACACCTCAGACATAGGCGAGTCATTTCGACCTGTCGCGCATCCCAACTGGGTCCGCGCGGCGTATGGAATCTCATGGGCGTATCTCATCGGGGATGTGAGCTATGAGGGGTATAAGGCACGGATACGAAACCAGAGGATCTTGAATCCCCAGAGTGACGAGGATAGGAAAGAGGCGGAAGCACATCCTGGCCGCGCAGTGCCCGCGATAGATGACTACAGGACCGTCATGGCGCAGCGTGCGATCTTCCAGGGTGTCGCGAGTATGGGGCTGCCTGCGTTTACAATCCACAGCATCGTCCGGTATTCTGGGCGGGCGATGAAGAACGTTAAGAACGTCAAGCTGAGGACGTGGGGACCCATTGGCTTGGGTCTGGCGGCCGTGCCTGCACTCCCATATATGTTCGATCATCCTGTCGAGTACGCAACAGAATGGATCTTTCATCGGGCTTTCGAGGCTGTCGGTGGTCCAAAGGCTGTGGGCAAGGACGAGCAAGGGAGGGGTTTGGATGTGACGCAAAAGATTGCGGACGAAAGGGAATCGAAGAAGGAGCTCTAGTGCGGTGTTCATCCAAGATCTCCTCTTGCATGGTCTATCAAAGCGTGGCGAATGGCGTTTTCTCAGCTCAACTGATCTTGGCGATACCTATACATTGTACATATGACGGAGATCTCAACGACGACAGCTTGGATACTACCCAGAGTCTCCTTGCCCTCTCATTATTTTCTGGTCTAATGCTGACGGACAGCAAGCTGCGAAGGGTTTGAACGAAATACTGTGCGATCAGCAAAGACTTTGCGTCGAGTCTACTTATTCTCCTTCGGCACCAGTGCCCCCTGCACGACATGTTAGCCAAAGACAATTCCATCGACACCCCCGCATACGGAAGAAGAGCATATGAGCTTACCTTCTGGACGGCCTCGGCATTAGTCCTCATCCGTCTCGTCGGCTCCTCTCCCAACCACCTAGGCTGCTCCCTATAGATACCATCTTCAACCTCCCACGCATCGCCACCCTCGATATAGTACGCCTTCCCATTCAGTTCCTCCGTCGTCACCAAGCCAACAATGATCGTCGCCACGCTCTCGGCCGTCTGCCAAAACAGATTGTTCTCCTTGAAGGTGCCTACTACGGCTGCGGCGAGAGGCGTATCGGTCACGCCAGGGCAGACAGCGTTGATGCGGATGCCGTCACGTTCGAAGAGCGTTTTACGTGAGGAGCGAAGCAGGCCTTGGATGCCGTGTTTCGAGGCTTGGTAGCAGAAGAGACCGGGGGACTCACGCCAAGCGTTGACGGAGGAGAGAAGAGTTATGGACTTGTCGTCCGTGCCTCTCTTCAAGTCTGTACGAAGAAAGACGGCGGCGATACGGGAGAAGTTGACCTGTGAGGTCAGTACGTGACAATGTTTCATGAAAAGCGAATAGAAGTCTCACAGATCCAAGGAGATTCACGTCCAAGGTCTTCGTATTGGCAGGTTCTTGACCAACGGTCTCGATCGTCAGTTTTGGGTCATACAGATTCCCAACTTCGAAGATTCCGGCTGAGGAGATTGCATGATCGATCCGTCCATGCTTGTCATGAGCTTTCTTGAAGAGGTTGTAGATGTCATTGTACTTTACATATGTTCATCAGCTGGCTTGTTTGCTTCGTCATCGAAAATAAAACACTCGAACCTTGGTCACATCGCACTGGACGAAGCTCGAAGAAGGCACTTCTTTGGTGAGCTCTTCGCCCGCGGATGCGTTGATGTCGCCGAAGTGAATATGTGCCCCTTGTTGTCCTAGAATGCGGACAGTAGCTGCGCCTATGCCTGTCGAGCCACCTGACATTGTCAGCTTGGGGTTATATGCGATCGTGAGTTGGATAATACCTGTCAGGACGACGACTTTGTTCTTGAGGTTTGCGAACAGGCTCTCGACCGGCTTGAACTGAGCCATGGTCTTCTTCTTGATGAGACGTTGTGCTGAACTTGGCAAGAGTGGCTTCAAGATATGTCACTCGGGCGCGGAGACTTTATGTAGGGTTGATGTTTCAATGCTCGTCCGACCTAAGATCTCGTAGACACGCCTACATCGGGCAACTTGACCCCGCTCCCAAACAGCATAGCTCTTGCCAGCTCTTGTGCTCCCAACAAGAATACGTAGACTCATCCAGAGTCCTAGCTGGTCGCATGCCGCTCTATGGATCGTGGAAGTCTGACCCGCGGCTAAGCGTGTATTGGATCCATCCTCAAGCGCAGCTGTGTCAGCCTGGCGGTGGGAGAAGCGCCCTATCGTGTCCTGATACGCGAGCGGACTCCATAGCCGATCCAGAGGCTATTCGCGTTGCCATGCCGAAAGGAAAGATGTTCTCGATGTAGTTCAAACGCGCGCAGTCGAGAAGTGTTGTGTTTGACGATCAAGTTGAGCAAGTAAGCAGACAGCCGATGTGCGAGTTGCGCGTTAGCCCTTGTCAAGTCACGCTGCAGAGCCACGATACGGGGAGCGTGATGAGGCCAAAGAGATCCCAAAGGACTGATGCTGATGGTGATAGTTGTGGTGGTCAGCGAGTGTCGTCGCGCGAGCGTTGACGGTAGCAATCTCAGATCTCAGACCCCTACCAGGGGCGCTAGATCATAGCGGGGCGCTGAAATCTCACATCACTCACCTCACGTCCTCCTGCAACATCAAACTGCAGGCGTCAAATCATCATCCTCCATCTCAGTCATGCCGCCTCGTCCATTTCCTTTCGCGCTATCGATAGGCAACGATGTATGCCGCATCCAAAGAATTCGTCATCTCATCAGCAGACCTGTAGATGCTGGACAACTTATATCACCTCTGCTGCGTTTCATGAACAAAGTGCTCACGCATCGCGAGCAACGCGACTTCTGGGCCAGATTCGGCACTGCTCCAAGCGTGGCTTCTAAGAAATTCGACAGAATCGCGTTACATCTTGCTGGGAGGTACTATTCTGCTGTCGAACGTTATTCATGACCTTCTCTAATCTGTGTGTAGATGGGCAGCAAAAGAAGCCGTCATTAAAGCAGTAGGATATCGGCGATTGACGATGATGGATGTCGAAATTCTCCTCTCTCGACCCGAGAATAAGGCGAAAAGCGGCATATTTGCACTCATTCGGGACACACCTGGCTCACCACATTCCACTGAGGAAACTCGCTCCGAGCGACAGGCTGTTCCCCTGGAAAGTACTGGTACCATTCGCAAGATCAAGTTGGACGCCAGTCCATCAACTGAAGGTTCTGGATCTTCGAGTAATCAACCAGGAGAAGGGAGTCAAGACTCCAAACCCGAGTCATTAGAAACTGTATACGGAGAGCTCAAAGGCCAAATCGCCAAAGTCAGCATCAGTCATGAGAGTGATTATGCTACTGCGGTGTGTCTTGCTGTCGAAGAGCCAATGGCTGGAGATGTCGGCGGAGAGGTTGCTGCTAGGATGCCTTGAAAGTCTGCAGACGACTCCAGTGTGAAGACATGTGTCGAGGAAGCACATATTGCTCACATTTGGAGTGAGAGGCTCTCAAACACAGCCAGCTTCTGCACATGTCACGAAATCTGGTGCATTACTGCCACCGCCATCGAAGATTGTTCGGGACCACGTATGGTATTGCCATGATTTCAGTTGGGTTATGGCGGTGATACCTCGTCAAGCACAAGGCAGTCGACAAAGCAGGAAACGTTCGAATGGTTGGCAGCTCTGCCTTAAAAAGGCTTTGCAAGACGTTACAAGTCGCAAGGAAGACGGCCCACATTGCGAACACTCAGTGGCCATGATTGGATGTTCCCCTCACGCCTATCAACCAAACCAAGCGTGCGCTCATGTCGTCGCTTTCGTAGCTGGGTCAGAAGCCGGCATCCCAATCGTCGCCGGGCGTCATTTTATATTGAGATCAATCTCGACGTAATCTGCTGTGCTGTCTCCTTGTCTGGTCCGACGTACACGGCAGACACATGCTACGCGATTGGAGTTTAGCAGCAGGTAGTATGACTTCTCCCATCTTATACTTCTCAAGAGCTGACGTCCAGCTTGCAACAGATCTGACATATTACAGGAGCAAAAGTTGAATCGTGGGTGCTTCGTTGCCACATGTTGGATGGACATACTTCCACTCGGTCTGGCTCCATTCTGTCTTCACATGCAAGGTTCCTGTCCGTGTGTACGAAAGGCCTCCACAGCTGTCGGTCAGATAGCACCTCCCTACTTTGACTTACCCTATTGTCATGTGCTGGAGGAAACCCACCCTCGTTTCTCTTCCCTCACGACAGATCTTCAGGCATCAAGTTGCCCACAGCATACGATCAGCTTCTCCGAATTTCACCACCCACTCCAGCTTCGGTTTGCTTCACGGTACTTGAGCGAGACGGTGTTCTCAATCCAACCCGACAACTCTGAAATCATGCTTCCTTCCGCGCAAGAGCCCAATCAGTCTCGAGCTGGTCGTAGGAGGAACAACAAGAATAAGAAGAGAGGCAAGAAGGGCAAACGTGGTCAGATCACCTACAGCAAGTCAACGTCATTTCAACGGTTGCAACCACAACTCCCAGACCATACCACAATGGCCAACTCTAAGAGACCAAGACCAGCTGCACGCATTGGTGACAAAATTTCACAGTTCATTAACATCTCAGATTCTGAGATCGAAAGTGACGACGACCCGCCTCCAGTGCCGAAGACACTAGTAGGCTCGAAGAGAAAGTATCGCTCTACCAAAACCGACGCTCAAGAGCGACTGATACGCGTTCCCAAACAAAGAGCTATCGAAAGAGCAACAAGTCCTCCCGTGTTGAAAGAAGAATCGGAGTGCTCTAAGTCCTTCCAAACTACTCTTGGCTCGCAGTCATCTATCAGCGCCAGATCATCTGACAGTCGTTCGCCTGACATCACTGAAGAGGCTGGGTACGCTGGAGAATATGAGGGCGACGGCGAATGGTGGTTCGATGAAGAGACCAGGTCACCAGCAGCTTTGGTTGGCAACGACCGGGTCAAGTGCCTGGTGGCGACGTTGCCAGTGAGTAGTCATTGCAACCCTAAATCTGCGCCAGCCTCACAATTATTCGAACGTTCCCATCAGCCACAGATTCCCGCGAGAGCAAGCTCACTGAGCCCGCTACCATTAGAGGAGTCCACAGACACGGAAGTCTCAGAGAACCCAGAATCCGACGTCGAGGCTCTCCCAGCCACACCAGTTGCGAGGGAAAGAGGAAATACCACTTTCTCCTCTTCACTAACTCCTCAAAAGCCCACCCGGAAGCTCACTTACAGACCAATTGAATCCCCTGCAACACCATCGGCTTTCAAATCTCTGTTTAGACAGCCTGAGTCCTCGCAATCCTCCCAGGAGCACAGAAAGCCGCAAGCACGACCAGTCGCCAAGACAGGTTGCGTCTACGTCTTCCACGACTCAGATACCAATCACGTCAAAATCGGTATCACCAGATCTGTCAAAACTCGCCACGCAGCGCTGAAAGGAAGATGCCGCAAACCCAACCTTACCCTCGAATGGCATACAGGTGATAACATACCATGGGCTCAACTTCAGAGTCTTGAGAAAATCGTACATTGGGACCTGAATCAATTCAATAGACGCTACAAATGCGACTGTGGTGCGACACACACCGAGTGGTTCGATGTCGAGATACGAGAGGCGAAACGGACGGTCGAGATGTGGTTGAGATATCAACGACTGAAGCCTGATATTACCAGCAAGGAGGTCGAGCGGTTGAAGGTTGGCTTCCCTACTGAGGAGGGCCATACCCGGTTGGGAGTTTGGACGACGGAGCATGTCAAGAGATACGAGTTCTGGCACTGGAAGCTGTTTGGAGAGGGGTTTGATGAAACTTTCTCCGAGGAGGAGTGAAAGCGTCTCGGAGTATGGGCAGGATCACCACGAAGGCGCCTACCAGAGATACACTGGACCATAGCGACGCTGCAACTCCTCCTCGATCGACACTTGATGAGTTGCCGAACAGCTGGGAATGAGCGGTCGCCAAAGAATGGGAGCACTTGAAGCTGTTCGGAGCTCACTTTCGAACACCTCCTTCATCGCGACTACTATCCAACGAATCTATCAGCTGGTATCCCTCGAGGACCCAAATGAGTTCACGGATAGGGTCTTATCTGCACGGAAAGCGGCACTGCGATGGTGAAACACTCCAGCCACGCCCGCGCCGCAGGCCTGCGTGAGAAGCGAGGAAGCGAAAGTGAGGCCGCACCTCGACTGGACACGACCAGCACATCGTTGCTCATGGTATAATTCTGCTACTTGCCGTGCTCTCTCTAATAGTACCATAATTAGCTGAGCTGGGTCTATGCTTTGGGTCCGGGCCTCGACACAGCCTGGTTGCCGCAGGGTATAAATTCAGTCGCTCCTACTGTCTGTACTACACACAACACCCCCATCGTCACGACTTGATCTGCCTCAACATTTCCTCTCCTAGCCTGGCTATTCGTGACCATGGAGCCTACCACACCAGAACCCCAAGTGGCGAACTCTATTCCAACCTTCGCAGCAGTGCAAGACTCTTTTCGTCGCAATCCGACCATGGACACCTTCCCGTGCTTGGTGCACAACGCGCGACCGGTCCAATGCGTTGACCTTGCGGTAGGCCAAGTACAGAGCGCTGCGACAATCCTATGCAGCAATCTGCCGAGATCGCTCCAAGATGTATGGAACGTGGCGAACTGCCTCGTATGCGTGCAACATCAAGGAGGGAGGAATTACAAGCACAAGCATGACGTGATGGAACGTTGGGAGGTAGAGTTCCCAGATCTCGAGATCCTTTCGTCGCCGATGCCGCGGTCGAGGTATTCGCTTTGCTCGACGCCTAGACGCACTCGTCGATCTACACCGTTGAGAAACGCACGTCCACAAAGACGAAGTCCTACGCCAGCGACACCTTCGCGAGAGAGTCGAACAACTGAACCAGAAGATCCAGTCGACGAAGATACTGAAATGGATGACGGTCCGGTCATAGCAACACCAGACAGCACAAGACCGTCAAGCCCCGTGAACGCAGAAGAAGCAGATCCACACAGTCCAGTAAACGGAGACCAATTTGAAACCCTCCAATCTAACCCCACGCCTCCCAGAACCCCTTCACCGACCAGTAGACTGCGCACTTTCGTCCCGGGTATAGCATCAGCCTGGCCTCTATGGCGTGTGCGACAAGAAGTCCGTGATCTCCTCTTCGAGCCTCTTCCATTACCCCGAGAAGAAGGAACTCTCTACGCCGTGTACAGCCCCCTCCACCAAAAGGTCAAAATCGGCTATACAATGCGAACAAAAGTCAAGGAGCGCATGCGCGAGCTGGAGAAGCAACATGGAGGACAGCTCGGCGACTGCTGGTACCTACCACCAGTCATCCCCTACGTACAGCTACTACGACTGGAAAAGCTCGTCCACGCGGACCTTGCGAAGTATCAATGCGACTACAAGGTCCCATTCGGGCGTGGCAACGGATATCGAGTGCATCGCGAATGGTTCGATATCGATCTCAAGACTGCAGAGAGAACGATTACCTTTTGGTGGGACGCTATGCAGCATACTGGAATGAAGCCTGGTCGAGAGCTTGGCGGGTGGTGGAGAGATAGGCTGAGCACGCAAAGTGCAATGTTTGAGGTGGAGGCGCAGGATTCCAGCTATGATTCTGACGACCATGGAGATCATAAGAAGACACTGCAGTTGTGGGGTGAGCTCCTACAGATCACAGGACGCCGATCGAGATCTTGGTGGTCTTGCTTTTGGTTGGCGATCTTCACTATCGTTGCACAACTTTCCGGCGTTGTATGGGACCCGACATTCGGTGCGATGGTGAAGAGAACAGTCTTGCTGTCAGCGATCAGTACGATATGGTTGAGTATGTGAGCTACGGAGTGCTCAATGCTTCGCTGTAATTCCTTGCATGTTCTCTGCTGGAAGCCCAGCGCCAACAAGCAGTCACGATTCCATGTCATTCTCATACATGAGCATCATGCGTCTCGACGTCAGCTTCCACCCCATCAAGAAGTTGCTCCAGTCGTAATCTCCCTCGGTACGTTCACCGAGACGGTAATCTGCCCTCTTCCAATCGATCATGCCATCGTCGTAAACACAAGTCATGAATGTCTTAGCTGATGCATAGAGACCGACCTCGTAGAAACCAAAACCAGGGCCGCCTGCCCTATAGCGCTCCGCCTTTTCCCACCACTTCCGGATGTTGATCAATGTATCCTCAGGCAGACGATGACTCCGCTTCGCAGCCGCGTGGAACAAGACGAAATGAATGAGCTTGACAAAGCTCGCGGCGAGCATAAATCCTGCAGTGGCTTCTTCGGCTTCTGCCAGGTGACAAAATAGGAGCACATACGAAGCCAGATCCATGTCTGGCACAGTGCCGCGGTGAGGACCCAAAGAAGCAGGCTGTATGTCGGCAAGATCTGTACCTTCAATCCAGTACAGTAGATGGCGCATGATCAGGCGGCGGCAATCGCTGACGAACCTCTCCTCTGGTGGTAGTGAGCAAAGCTTGCATTTGCATGTGAAGTAGAGAGTCTCGGAGGACAGCAGTTCGCGACGTTGCTGAAAAGTCATGAATTGCGTGCCGACATAGTAGGGGAACGTGAGCTCGTCTCCAGGCTCCACGTCTCTGAGGACAGTGATTCTTTTCTCATCGTACTCGCTTCCATTGATCACGCAGTTGGTCTGGCAAGAGTGATTGAGGCGACTGCAGATGGGGAAGCAACCAACACCACGCGAGAGGCCAAACGTGTTGGCAAAGAAGAGCCCCGACTTGCAAAGGCATCGGCCATGGCAGTTGCGCATGTTATCGAAGGTTCGCTTGTCTTGTGCACTCAGCTTCTGATAGGCCGCGATGAGGTCGTCCTCTGATACCTGACTTCGAGGTTTGTTGAACGTCATGATCGACTTCTCGTGGAAGACATGCGTAAAAGCTTTGATGGGCCGGGTTGCGAAAGCACCAAGGCCTTTGTCTGCAGTCTCTCTGATCTCAAATGGTTCCAAGCCGTTCGGTTGAGGTTGGGAATAAGTGGGTGGGCTTTGCAGTTGATCGATGGTGATCCTCTTGCCTAGATGCATGGTCAGTATGCTCCAAGAGATAAGGCATCAGCTAATCACCGAAGCTGGAGGCTGGTACGGCCTTTGATGCTGCCGCTGCTTTGCGCGCCTTCGCCTTCTCTTTCTTTCCCGCCATGGTACTGGCCTGTGGTAGTCAGGAGAGGTGATGTGGTAACGTCCGGAATGAAGTGCAAAATGGAGGTCAAGATGATGAGGCGATGGAAGCACATGTTTCAGGCACCCGTCGCGTCACGCGTAAGACGTGAAAGAGGAAGGAGCGCGGGGAGAGAAGACAGTAAGGGAAGGAACGTAATATGAAATGTTTTCAAGAGAACGGCATGCTCACGTTGATCTCTCATGCCACACGTCAGGCCAGCACTGATTTGCACTGTGACGATCAAGCACGAGCGTCAGCTCTCCGAATCTCACGCTGGAGATCTTTGATCTGCTGAGCGAATTCTTGATCGTCCGCGCTCACTTGTTCCGATCCTTTGCAGTTGACATAGAGCTCTTGTGCGCGCGTCGTCCACATCTTCACGGATCCCAGATTGGACTCCATGTCCTCTGCCTCGACTTCCGCCAACCATAAGCAGGCCGTTCGCAAGTAGGAGCATGCCAGGATACCCTCCTGCTCCGCCAGCTGCACGAAGTCTTGCACGGGCCGTAAGATCTTGTTCTCCCTGCAGTATTCTTTGCCAAGATAAGTGCTCTGGACAGCCACCGGAAGTGGACGAAAAAGACCTTCCGTAATGTCGACTCCACACCATCTATAGTACAGCTCTCTCATGCGTCGTCGTCTTGTGTCGCTTGCATCTCTTTCTGGCCCCGGGTTCGCGCAAAGACTGCACTTACACACCGAAAACAGAGAGCCTTGCGCTTGAGTCATGTAAGTGCTTCGCTGATCTGTCGCTAGACACGGAAGAAGGTCACTGTACGAGGAGGTGAGCTCCTCTCCCGGCGCAACCTCCTTGATGACGCAGCACTGCATACCGCCGGTCGAAGTTGTGCTAATCAGGCAGTTTGGCAAGCAAGAGTGATTGAAGCGAGAAGCGTGAAAAAAGCAGCCTTTCTTATCTCGCCACTGGCCGTCCATCGTGTGGGTGTTCGCATTGAACTTCATATAGGGTGGAGCGTTGGTTTCTTGGCGGCCATCTGGAAGAATCATTGGAGCCTGATCGAACTTCTCTTTGTCGGCAGGCGAAAGACCTCGGTACTGAATGGCAAAGTCCTGGAGATTCTGTGACTTGGCGTCAAGGGTTACGATCGGCCTGTCCACCAGGATCCTCGTGCCTGGCTTCAAACGGGTGAGAGCAATTGCTCCTCGGCCTCTTCCAGGCGTATCGGTAAGCATGTAGTAGTTGTAGTTGCCATGATCTAGACTTTGTCAGCTTGAATGCTTACAGCTTACGGGGTTTGTCGCACGTACCTTTGCCAGGAGCTTGCATCTTGAGTTCTGTCGGTGAGATTTGCTTGGGACCTTACATCAGGGCATCACCATGACTTATATGACAGCACGCATGAAGGAGATACTCGTTTGCTGCTGGAGCAAACGCATTCTGATATACTTCTTTGACGGTCTTTTCCCTGCAAGTCTGTTCGCGTCCCAAAGTTTCTACGAGATTCAAACTAGTTTGCTAGATAGCATCGATGAAAGACACCAAATTGTAGCAGGGCTAACGAATTTGAGTCAGGTTGCTGGTCAGCAGTCGTAGGGCAAGTAGTTTTAGACTTCACTGCAATAGCATGCCAGAGCGTATGTACCATTTTCGTAGCGTGGCAGTAGACGGGTCTTTCTTCCACAAGATCGAGCAAATGATTCTACGTATGCGTTTGGCCGGCATCTCGTCTCAGCAAAGCAGTCCACGATGGTCTGCAGCGACTGTAGAAGTCGTGATCGTAGATCTGGTATGCAGGTAATGTCGTTGTTGATGCTCGGGATGGAAAGAGTCGTTGATGAGTGAAGCAGCAAGTGAAGTCAAAGTGCCGGAGCTGCGTCCGCTGTGATCGACAAATCACCGCCCAGCCTCTTCCATTTCGCGACTACACCTCGACCATGCCAGAGCAAGATGATATGGTCCCACGGCCGCTACCCTCAGCGCTGACGTTCGAACTTGCTTCAAAATGTTCCGTGAGTGTTATCATCGCATCGAGCCGACGTTGACTGACCGAAAATGCAGACCACCAAAGCCCGAGCAGCGACCCTTCAACTCCCCCATGGCCCCGTTCAGCTGCCCATGTTCATGCCCGTGGCTACCCAGGCCTCGCTGAAGGGTCTGACACCGAAGCAACTCGAAGAGACGAGCTGTAGGCTATGCCTCAACAACACCTACCATCTGTACGAGTTCTGGCTTTGAAGATGAAAGAGTTGGGCTGAAGTGTGACACAGAGGTCTCAAACCAGGCCAGAAGACGTTGGACATCATTGGCGGGGCACATAAGCTACAATCATGGCCACACAACATTCTGACAGGTATGGCGATCCGGGTATACTTTGGCGATGGGGACTGACGCGACATAGACAGCGGAGGGTATGTTCCGACGACGGTTGACACCCTCACTCGTGCTTACGATGATGCAGGTTTCAGATGGTGTCCCTGTTGAGACTTGCCCAAGTCACCGAGGAAGGTGTGCGCTTTTTGAGTCCACACGACGGAACTCCAATGCATGTATACCAGACATGAACGAATGGGCTATGCTGATCGCTACAGGCTCCTAACCCCCGAACACTCGATTTCACTTCAAAACTCCATCGGATCCGACATCATAATGCAGCTGGACGATGTGATTGCAACGACTTCCCCTGATCACGCAAGAATCAAAGAAGCCATGTACCGCTCTGTGCGCTGGCTCGATCGGTGCATTGAAGCACACAAGAAGCCAAACTCCCAGAACCTCTTCTGCATCATCCAAGGTGGTCTTGACCTGGATCTGCGTCGGGAGTGCTGCAAGGAGATGGTCGCGCGGGACACGCCGGGAATTGCCATCGGAGGTCTCAGTGGCGGCGAAGCCAAAGCTGAATTCTGCAAAGTCGTCGACACTTGCACAGGTCTGCTGCCCACGCATAAGCCACGATATGTCATGGGCGTTGGATATCCAGAAGACATCCTCGTCTCTGTGGCTCTAGGCGCCGACATGTTCGACTGCGTCTGGCCTACCCGTACTGCTCGATTTGGTAACGCCATCACTGATTCGGGCTGCTTCAATCTACGCCATGCCTCGTATGCTTACGACTTCGCACCGATCGAGGAAGGCTGTACATGCATCTGCTGCAAGCCAGACTCTGAAGGTGGCCTTGGTATCACGAGGGCATACATCCATCACACAGCCGCGAAGGAGACCGTGGGAGCGCATCTCCTTAGTATGCACAACGTCCACTACCTTTTGAACCTCATGCGTCGAGTCCGAGAGGCGATCATCGAAGATCGGTACCCCGACTTCTTGAAGACACATTTCAAGAAGCTCTACAGCGGCAGTCCACCCACCTGGACCGTTGATGCGCTCCGAGGTGTGGGCGTGGACTTGTTGGGCTGAACGCAGCACGATGTGCTGGATATTATCACCACACATCCAACCTTCATCTTCGTGAAATCGACTCGCTTCAACTGGCGCTGAATGAAACCTCGTGGCAACCTACTGATGAACTGCGATCCTGGCTATAGCACCATACAATGCTGCTGCGTCGTCGCATGTCGACCACGGCGAGACCGGACCCAGCTACCTCTATAATCGTTGCGCGAATAGTCTACAGGTGATGCCATATCGGTTCGAGCATATGGTCCGTTGTTCGCCATTCCGCCGCGACGACCGATGGAATGACAGTCCGCTTGTGAGAATCTCCTGGTCGACCTTGCCACGTTATCGACTGCCGGGCCACCTTTGCCAAGTGGATATAGTGGGCGGCGTAAGTGAGCCTTCAAGAGGACTTGCTTGAGTTCATGGTGTGGTTGGACGTTCTTCTGATTGTCGAATCCCGTGGTTGATACCATGATCCTTGTCTCATGGAAGGGCATATGCTCGCCAGGGCACTCAGGGACATTCCGTATACCACAACGATATCCAATCATCGACCAGCCGTTCACAAGCAATTGTCTGCATAGCCGCCACTGTTGCTGCGCTGTCGGCCTTCAAGTTGGCCATCCTTTGAAAACATACTTCCGTACACCCTTCTTCGCGGCGTTAACTTCGTCATCTGTCAACCGCCAGTCCTTGCGCCCCATTATGTCATACATCTGCCCATTTTCATACGATCAACTCATTCTGTCAGTATATGGCCTTTGCTCCTGCCCAACATGGGCGTTTAGATGTGGATCGGCGGGGCTCGGGCCGATTTAACGCCACAAAGCGAGCGAGTGAAGGGCTTTTGCAGGCTAGCGGAGGCCACAAGGAAACATCTGCCACACGACATCGTCATACCGGATTTCGGGCTATTATTATTACCAAGATTCTCGAAATCACTACTGATCTCACTATCTGGCGCTACTCGATCTCTCGAGACCTGACTTTGGGCGAATAACTTTTGTGCCCTTTGGCTGCGCCGTGCATTGCTTTGCCTTTCCTGCACTTTGACCGGCATCTGACGAGGAAGCTTCGGTCGGCTGAACAGGACCATTGGACAGAGTTTACAGGCTTCGGAGGGCTGGAATTGCAGAGACCACACGCTTGAATGGCGGAAAAGACCACCACGACATTATTTGCCAGCATTGCGAAAGACCGTGTGAACGAGAGGCAACCACCGTCGCCGGGCAACGACATCGACGCCGATCGCTGCGCAGCGCTGCACAACATCTTGACGCTCTATGGATGGTTCTGTTCTGGTAAGAAGATTTCAGAATTGACCAAGCGGACTTGGTGGAGCACGCACGGCAATGATACGTTGAAGAAAATCCTACGACCGAAGCTGGTGCGGTACCTTTCCAAGATCTTCGAGGTGCCCAACTATCACTTCTTCTATCATGTCTCTGGCCTTGCGAGTCCGGAGCATATGCTGCGACTCGCGGACGTGGTTGAGGACGTAGAACACGACGACCCGCGACTTTCCGAGAAGTACAGATATGTGATCATCTACAAGAGCTCTGAAGCTCTAGTCTCGCAACCCGCAGGCATTGTGTTCGACCAGCAGACGAGCCTGGCACTATTAATGCCTACGTACCACCATCTCTTCAATTTCAAGAACCCGGACCTGCCGTGGCAGAAGATGGAGACGATCTTGAGCGCCTACATCGATATGGTGGAAGCTGAGAAGGCCGTTGCTATCCATGATGAAGCTACGGTGGAGATGGAGGGCGATGTCGCGCAGAAAGGAGGAGATCTCGTGAAGAACAAGACTTTTGCACGATACAAGACTCGGCCCTGGATCTTGCAACCTTATACTTTGGACGACCTTCATGCTTGCTTAGATGCCTGGGCTGCGCTGGTGAAGGCAATCGAGAAGCGTGCTGGAATCCCCAAGCAAAGCCCAGATCCTGAGGATAACGACTACGAACCTAATGAGATAGACCCGTTGTGCTCGAGAACGGCACTCAACATCGCCGGTGTTCCGAGAGGATTTGCCTACGAAGTTCTTTCGCATGCTCAGAAGTCCGAGATCTCATTCATCGCACCTGGAATCCGCCTTCCGAAAGTGGAAGAGTTTCTCCAGCAGCCCTTCAAGCATATCCCCCAACAGTTCCCTAAAGAGACCGTGGGCATGAAAACCCCTTTCTTATTCCTGCGATGTCCCGGCACTGTCAGCGCGAAGGAGGCAAAATTTAGATACCCATATTCGACGGTCGAGTCTGTGCCATGCGGCCTTTACCTGGACGCATTCCCTAATGCGCAGAATCCCTTCGAGGATGCCTGTCGCCTTGTACTACCCATCAAACTCGGTGACAGGCGATACGCACGGACGTCCGATGGACGATCCATCATCAAAAGTCACTGCGACCTGTACCAGACTGGTATCAACCCTTTCGTCATGCGACATGGGCCCAAACTCGCAGCGGTGCTAGAGAACTGGCTGAAGCATATCGAGACCGGGCATTGGAGTGTCAACTCAAAAGGAGTGGAAGGCGGAATCGGCGTCTGGCGGCAAGCTGATACGAGAGAGCATTGGTGGAGATATCAGAGCGAGCATCTCGTTGTTTGAGCGCTGATCCTTTCGATAACGCGTTACGGCATGGCATTGATCGACAATCATTCTGGATTGCATTTCCTACACGGGTTCACAGTCTAGTTCTAAGGAGCACAGCAGCAACGCCCAACGCTCGATGCTAGAAGTAATAGGATGGCCTCTCCTTGGCCACTGTACAATGAAGCAAGACCCCTCATCTCAAACCGAATATGCGGCAAAGTCCCAGCCAATACCCCCAATTGCCATCACCCACCCAGAACACCATTCGCCATGCTACAATCATTGCTCGGCCGTGACTTCGTGCTTTTGCGACACATTCACCACGCCAGAATCTCCTTCTGCGTCTCACAGCCCAGCCCATTACAGATCTCCAAATCGCTTTCCACCTCCTTCGGCGCCTGCTGCCTTGCCGGCCAGATCTGCCCACCAGCCTTCTTCTCCTTCTGAAAATGCTCGGTGACGACCTCCCTCACTTGTTGCTGGAAGAATAGCGGGCCTTTCTCCCACCTAGGGTGCAGCTCGCCGGCCACGAAGACACCTGCATTGAGGTTTCGCTGAGCTTTCTCGCAGAGCGCTTTATCCTCTTTCATAACGCGAGCGTAGGTATCGGCAATCTCGCGGAAGTCTGCGTCGGGAGAGTGCTTGTTGCGGTAGACTTCGTAGTGCATGGAGCAGGTCGTCGGCGAGGTTGGGAGGAACTTTTGAATCATCATGAAATGCGGCCTAGGTATGAAGATCAGCTTGTGTAATGATGTGCGATGCTCTTGAGGTTGAGGGACTTACGAGACAGACATGCTAGAGTTAGGGAAGTAATAAGTCGAATTGACATCAAACCCCTTTGCCACCTGCTCCGGCGAAGGCGCCTGATCATGTTGGATATGCCCATCCTTACCCACGCAATCATGGCTATCGATCGTAAGGAAATTCGGCACATCCGGATGCGTCGTCTTGCAATGATAGCACTCGTTGAAGTTATCCGACAGAATCTTCCAATTATACTCGCCCTCCATGCTGTATGAATAGTCCAGCTCGTAGTTGTCGAAATCAAACTTTTCAAATCGCTTCTGTTCGTCGACCTCGTGGAATTGGTCCTCCCAGTCGCTCTCGGGGTTGGCTTTGGCGTCCATGTTAATCCAGACGAAACCTTTCTTGTCGACATGCGTGTGGATGGGTAGGAGGCCGTTCTTGTCCTTGTCGAAGCGATCGAGTTGGTCATAGGCCGGAGCTTTGGCGAGCTTGCCGTTCAGACCGTAGGACCAGCCGTGATACTTGCAGGAGAGGATGTTCTTGCGGCCTTCATCCTCCTCGACGACTTGATACGCGCGGTGACGGCAGACATTGTGGAAGGCATTGATCTTGTTCTGTCGATCGACCACGAGGATGAAGTCGAAGTTGGCAACGCTGTAGCGAAGAAAGTCGCCGGGATGTCGTAGCCGTGACTTGTGTGTGATGAACATCCAGCGCTTAGAGAAAATAGCCCGTCTTTCGAGTTGATACATTTCTGAAGTCGTGTACCATGGCGTGGGCAGGGCTCGGACTGCCTCCTTTCTTGGCTGAGGTGGCTTTTCTGACTCGCCGCCACTGCCATACGTGAAAAAGCTCAGGAGTCTAGACATGTTGAAGATATCGATCGAGCATTCGTTGTCAATAACAAGTTCAGCTCAAGATCGAACAGTCCTACCTATATCCAAACGATATATTCCAGCAGCATCGTCTGATATACCCATCATCAACGACATTTTGAAGTCGGGAACGTAGCACCGTAAACGGTATTCGGCTCCATTCCCCAGCTTCTCATAGCTGGTACGAGCAAGGGAACCAGACAATTGATCACAGGAGATCTTGCGATCCTAGGCCAACCTGATCCGGCAATTGAACCCAAGGATCGCTTCGGCAGACCAGGAAAATTGGCTAATTCAAGGCTCAATCAGCACTATCTCTCGGCGTCATGCTGATGCGGCGTAGTACGCGGGTCTTCGATGGTAACGTGGCCATGACAGCTTGTCGATAGCATCTTCCCCATGTTGCCCGCAGTCGGGGCGAGCGGTGCATTGGCTACCAACTGTTGATGGCCGTGGTGGGTGCTGCAATGCATAATGTCCTCTTTCGGCAATTCCTCAAGTGCGCGTGTTGAACGCTGATACCAGGGAAAACTTGCCACCCGCAGCGTGCTGATATCTCTTGAGCAGGAGTATCAACCATGATCGCAAATCGGGGACGTTCCACGTTGTTGGTCGTTATCTCGTGGACGGATCCAGCCGGCTTCTGCACCAAGTCAAGGTTACCGGCCCGGGAGAACTGGGATTTGCTTACCATAAGGGAAATGATTCGTGGCTGTGTGAAGATGACAAGCCCAAGAAGTGATCTGGATATCTATACCAGAAGTTGACCATAGAACTCAGCTGACCAACGCGGGGTGCCGTCCGCCATGTTGTAGCGTGCGAAAAGTCTAGATCGTCAGGTGAGTATAACACCAGGTGATCGCCCCCTCCTCTCTAGCCCAGTTCTCCCGAATTGTCTTACACACCCGAGTCGTGCTGCTCGAGGTTCACCGCCTCGTCATACGCAGACCACTTGTCGCAGCTGTCCTTCAAGGCTGTCTCGTTATATTGATCTGCAATCTCATCGATGCGTTCGACGAATTGTAAAGCGAATCCTTCGGAGGTGTGCCATCCAATGTGGCAATGTACCAGCCTGAGGGAAAGCGAATTAGCTGGGGGAGGATAAGAGCAGCACTGACTTTAACTTACCATGCGCCAGGGTTGTCCGTCTCGAAAGCAATGACCAGAAAGCCTGCAGCAGGCAGCATCGCGACGTCGCGTCTTGGTGGGTTGACGGTCTGCAATGAAACGCTTGACGAATATGTGCCGGATCCAGACGCCAGGAGATAAAAGTCATGGCCGTGAAGATGAATTGGATGAGGTGCGGTGTTGGCCTGCTGGATGATCAAGTACCTGCGACATGGACAGTCAGCCGCAGTCTGCATGCACCCACAACAGGTAGACTTACATCCATTCATCTGCATTAGGAAGCTCGATGACGGCTTGCTGCGATTCAAAGTCGTTATCTCCGTTCAGAACCTGAAGTGATGTCGGGTCTTCCCACTGCGACAAGAATGTGATATCGTTCTGCGGTTGTCAGCGATGGCACAGAAGGCACGTCGAATAGGGAGTGCTTTGAACTTACGAGATACCACTTGAAAACATTCGTTCCTGTAGGGATGCCAATCGTAAGGTTGCGCTCAGCGCTGGTAACACCAGAGGCACCAGCATCCTTTGCAACGAACGGCACTAGACTCGCGACAGGAGGGTCCTGGCATGCGAGAAAGCTGTTGTCCGATGTCCACGGCGAGGTTGTCGGAGTACCACTGCTATCGCCGTAATGGATGATTCCTTTGATGTCGTTCGTCATACTGTTCACCGCGCTGCACAACTCATCCGGCACCGCTCGAAGCCAGAAATCACTAGCGATGGACTCCTTGTCTGCAGTGAACAGAACATCGTATCGCTGACCAGGGCCCAGACCGATGACATCGGTCTCATACGGCACAATCGGCACAAAGTCATTGGCGATGATTTGGAGAGTGTGGTTGTCAATGGAGAAGGCGAAGAACGAATCGACGGAAGGATTAACGAGTCGAAGGCGGTAAGTTGTGCCTGCCTCCACAGATGTCTCCCAGCGAGAACCTCCGTCGTCGAAGACGTTGGTTCCGTTGATGAGGCCGTTGGCGAGTGGTGGAGGCCCCTGAGTCTCTGCAATAGAGTAGAGCGAGCTTGCAGTGTTGTGATCCCAGTCCTGGATAAACATGCTGCCCAGGTCAACATCATAGTCCGCTGATGCAGGGCCGTGAATAATGATGGGTCCAAAGACACCGTCCCATGCTTGGACGGCAAAGTGGGAGTGGTACCTAGGGGTAGTTAGTTCGGTCGATTGTTGGGGGAATTCGAGGCTGGTCCGACATACCAACTTGATCCGTACTGTGTTGCTTTCCATCTGTAAGTCACAGTATCGCCTGGCGCGGTAGGACATTGTGTGATGCTGGGTACACCGTCTTCTGGGTTCGTATAGTTCTGGCGAATGCCGTGGAAGTGGATGCCAGTGCTACACAGAAATCAGCCATTACACATCGTTTTGCAACCCTAACACATATACTCACCCGTTGTTTTCGAAGTTGTTCTTGAAGTGGATCACAACCTCGTCGCCCCAATTTGCTAGCAAGACTGATCAGCGACATACACTCTCGAACGTTCAAAGTCTTCACTATACCTTCGATAAGGGGCCCTGGCAAAGTGCCGTTGACAGTCAAAACTATTCTTTCAACGCCATCAGGCGAAAGCGTGGTGTTGACAAGCTCAAAGTAATATTCGACTGTCTTGCCAGTAGTGGGACTTTCGAGGTAAAAGTCGGTCTCAATCGAAAAGTCGCCGCACCAGCTGGATCGATCACTTGCAGTGTTTCCAGAACAGCCGGTGCTGTTCTTCTTTTCGTTGGAAGTCGTCTGCCTCTTGTGCCATGGGTCGCCTGAAGGGGCGAGGCTTGCACGCTTCTCCCAGGGAGAAGGACCCGCTCCATAGGGGTAGCGTGGACGAACATGAGAGGCAGCCCAGACCATATTGAGCAGGGAAAGGCTGAGGATCATCGCTGTGGAGAGCAACATGCTGGTGGCTTATGACGAATGATTGCTCGAATACGTGACAGCAGAACTGCTCGAGTCGAATGTCAGGCCGTATCGTTGGCGGCCCACTGCTCTTGTACTGTGTTGGACGCTCTGGATGCTGAAGCCGATTATCGACATTCTCGTGATGCATCTCACTTCTCGTCCAGCCAGAGCAGCTGAACTCAATCGCATATTCGCCGTGACAACTCTGTCGGATGCAAGTCAACTCGCATACCACATATTCCCGCTCTATTTCGAGGTCCGAAGGAATGGCCAGGGTCAGTTTCGATAGAACTCTGCAGAAACTCAAGACTTATCGTGTGTTGTCGTGAGGCCGTTCTCGTTGGCGAGGATCGTGGCTGTTGCAATTGCCGATCCGAGCATGTGAAGACAAACTTCGGCTTACCTCCTAGCTTTTGACACTCTGCAGCAGAGCGACTCCGAAGCGGTTGCCTCGTCAACAGCATCAAGCAAGAGATATCGAAGACAGGTGGGCTTGATGAGGCTACGTTCGTGATGGCGACAAGGATATCCTACCCACTATGGCTCTGCAATCGGATTAGCATACATATCGTAGTGAGCGCGCTCGCGGCCCACCTGAGCCGAAAATACATTGACTGCATCGCAGTCCACCAATCGAGGAGTGAATGTACCGCAGACCTTATCGAACGGTCTTCTAGCGGCAGCTTCGGTCAGAATGCGACTCTGGCGGGTGCTTCTCTTCGTCGTAAGATCGTCATCGCCCCAGGCCCAACGATGGTGGAAGGAAGCCGTGCTGATCAGAACGGGCAGCCTTACGCCTCACTCGCTTTCCCCTGCATCGCCCCATATCTTTCGGCAAGGGTGGGTTTTCGTCCACACCGTACACGCTGCTGTTGGTAGCGAGATGAGACTATTGTGAGGCAGCAGAAGACCCGAACAAGAAGCGAACCCTTAGGATAGTCGTGGTGGGCGATGCTGTGATGTAAGAGGCCAACACGTTCCGTTGTCGATGTTTGGGAAGAGGTGAAGTCGGCATTGGTGGTCTGAGCTCTTGTATGGAGGGTGCTGTGCTCCCACACAGTACCTGTCACAGCTCCGCATTGTGGCCCCATACTGCAGGAACCTTGACTGATGAATCTGGAGTATTGAGGTACGTATCTGCTTGGCGTATTTGATGATGCTCGAACTTGCACAACGATACCTGGGACTTGGGAACAATAGACTGTGTGCTCTTTCAGCCAGAACGCGTCTTTGGAGTTGGCCACAGTCCGCAGGAGCTTTCGACCACGATCGATTTTTCCATATTGCTGGCCAAGCATTGGCAATGCTGTGTGACATTGTTGTTTCGGGTGTGGTGCATGCGCTGTCGGGCTTCGTGCATCTAGGGCCAGCGGCAAGAACAACACTTTCTATCCGCAGATTGTCTGCATGCTCGGGTTCAGCCCAGGAACCCACGTGGCTGCATGTAAGATTTCAGGCACACACAGGAACCGCAATGGAGGCACCCCTGCACGTCTGCTCCTCGGGACTCTGCGTTCGGAGTTGATCTTGACCTGGCAGCTCCATGGGACGCAGACGCACATGTAAGACCGCGTGTTTGCCAGCGGAAGAATTAGAGACCTTGTTCCGAAGCTGATGCAGGACCATTGCTGTCGATATCTGCTAAGCGACGATATCGGGGCGGCACAGGATGTTGATGGCTCTATATCATGGTGTCAACGTCCAAAGTCTGGATACAGGACTCGCCTGCTTTCTGCTTACCGACCACCAGGGATCATCAGGATGGATCTCACTGCCCTCTTCAGCACTCTGGCACTGGCGTTCTTCGCGGCCAACGCCAACGGTGCAGCTTTAGCTGTTCGCCAGAGCACAACGACACTGGGCTCCTTCTACGCCTACGGCGAAGGCCTAGACGGCTTGCCAGTATTCTGGTCTGACGAGACAGCGTTCATCGGTCTTGAGCCGCCCCAAGATTCCACAGTCGCTACAAATGTTACATGTAAGCATCCAGGTATATCTGTTCCAGGTCAAGACTTACCACGTGCTAGTCCACGACGATTCCGACAACTCGACCTTGACGGTGACAGCCAACAACACAGAGACTCTATCTGCCACGACATTCTTCATCGACAACTCGGCCGGGGCTTTCGAGCCGGCTGGCTTCACGACCACTCCTGAAAGTAGTGATGGCCTCGTCTCTTCAGGTTTCTTCGTCTATGGAAATCAGCTGGTCCTACTCGGTGATGAGGGCGCGCTGGAGCAGCTTTGGTGGGCTGTGCCATCGGCCACGGACGGCGTTTGGAGCTTGCGATGGAACGTCGATACTGTTTCGGAGGACAATGCTGTCCCGGTGGTCGTGAAGAACGTAGCTCCTGTTACAGTTGGGACTGGCACTTCTTGATTAGCAGGTCAGGAGATGCCCGATCGCAGGAGCTTGACGTTGATGATGTTGCTGAAAAGAGGAGACCTGATGGGTTAACAAGTGAACATTTGTTATTGCGATTGCTGGAACCGGATCTTGATTTTTCACTTGCACGTTCATCTTACTATGCAGACCTGAGGGAAATTCTTTGTCTTCCTGTCTTCCTGTCTTCCTGTACCATTTCCTAAGCCGATAGTGTTTCGATCTCTTCCCAGCCACTTTCTTTTTTATGGAGTGCTCTTGTGACAGCCAGACGGCAGGGAGTATGCGGTCGACGCGTTCGCGTACGTGATTTCATCAGACATCGAGCTTAACCATCTCGCTGTGATGGCGGCGGTTTCAGTTGATGTGGTTGAGGAAGGAAAGGACGCGAAGGAGAGTGATGATCTCGAGGGAAGCACTTCGATCGGCGAGAGCCGCACAGACGCCAACCAAGAGCTTCTCACGCGAAGACCGATCCTCCCCATACTGGTACCTTACCTTCTTTTCTCGCAGTCTTTCCCTGCTTGATGCACTTGACTCAATCACAGAATACGATCACGAGGATTATACGGTTCCCACTGAACGTCGAAATATAACGATGTTGTTCAATGTGGCATCAAATACACTGCGAAAATACCAACGCCATACTTCTCGCTCGATGTACAGAGACTCATCCGTTACACACAAGTTCAGGTGTCCTCCATGCAACAAAGGAGACATGCATTCGTAGATCCATCCAAGAGCGCCAACACGAATCCCAAAGGGTATCAATCAATCGACCACAACAAAACTTCACTCGTCAACGCTGTCCCAACGCCAGCACGCTTTCATGCTTCCGATTCCGAGAATGCACTGTAAATCGTCAGAAATACTGCTAGGCAATTCGTATTTCGGCTCGAAGACTTACATTGTTGGTATTTCTACCTGACCAAGCCTTTCCATGTGCGGCGAAGGGTTGCCGAAAAACGGCTGGAGTCCGACCTTTGCGACGCGGTCGATGGTGCCCTCAATCGTGTAGTCGTTCCACTCGAGGTGGTCGAAGTAGAGCGGCTGCCTGGCATTCGGTCCTTGGGATAGTAGAAGAGAGAGATTGAGCCTGGGGCAGCAGTGGCGACGAGAGGCAACATGATGATGGCTTTGCGTTCGAAGAGGTCTGTTGCTTTTCGAAAGCGCTTCGAGCCCGTCGAAGATCGATATATATTGACGAAGGAGTTGTTGGACGGGCGAACGGACCCGAACGAGTAACAGTTGCGGGCTGAGAGCACAGGGCTGAAGGCGAGTGAGATGCTTGGCGTATATCGTTGGGAACACGGTCGATGAGTGATAGTTCTGACAGTTCGCTGATAAATGAGAACTAGATCGACGTTTCTAATCTTCGTGTTGTTGTTTTCTGTGGGCCTGTGTTGGATACTCGCCGAAGATGAAGCAGTCAGCTTATTTTATATTACCTTAGGAACCCGCTCAGCTCGTTCAGCGATGAAGCCGCCAACATCATTGACGAGCGCTTGCATGTTTGCTTGTACAGGCATCCGAATTCTTCAAGGCGACAAGAAATGCGCCGACAATCGCTTCAAGGGCTGGTATAGGTATAATGGATCGCAATCTCAGCTTGTTTAGAGCTGCAATCATTGTTCGCCAGGCGGCTGCTTTTGCGCTTGGCATGTACTCTTTGAGCAGCGACCGCGAGGATTGGATGCTATGACGCTGCCTCAGTCGTGGCTGAACTCTCGCACAAGCAGGATCTCAGGCATCTTTATTCCATTCCACTGCCAGCAGAATTCGCCGAACTGGCTGGTTTGAGCAGACGCCGCGAGGTCGCATGCTTGATACATTGTGGTATCGCTTTCCGTGATGATTGTAAAGGATGTTGAAGGAGAAAGGGGATCATCAGTGTTGGTTGGGAGAAAGGAAGGCGCTAATTTGGGCCCTTCGCTGAGTAACTCGTACCGGACGACCTCACCTCTTCCATTTCTGACAATCTCACTCTCACGGCTTCTCAACATTTTTATGCGAAACTTCATGCTCTAATGAGCAGGATTGCCACGCAGCACTTCATGGTCGCCATGCCCTGATCTTGGTGGGTCTCGGGATCTCACATGGATAAGCGCTGTCCGCGTTCGTATGGCAAGGCGAAGATCCATTTCTCTCGCAATATGCCTTATTGAGTCTCTCTCGCCCATTTTTCCAATCAATATGTTCGATACATAAGCCCGAATCTCAGCACGATGGCGCTGCCCTTACTTTGCCTACACTTTGCCTCTCATCCCGCTAAAGACAATACATCTGACAAACACACTCTCTACCTTTTCGGAAGAATATGAGGCAAGGACGAGGACGATACGAAGCTTTGCTGGACTGCACCCACGAGAGATATACACGAGATCCACTCCATTCGCCTTGCGTTTCCAACATCGATCCGCCCGGAGTACCAGGAGCAAATCTACCATGAGCAGACATGTCTTTTGCCGACAATAGCCCCAAACCGGATGAATGTGACCACCACGAAGAGACCTTTAGGCTACTTATGAGTTTTGGGTTGAGTGGTCCTCTTAGTCCAGTCCAGGCAATTTATGGATGTCGTCGACTATACCTGAGACCTTTGAATGGCATTGCTCTGCTTTCGGCCATTATGCACCATAAACGAGGCCCGCCCTCGAGACCATGGAGCACAAGCGACATACGTTCGTGCACGCGAGACGGATGCTTAACCAGACACCAGTGGTAGACCATTATTCTGGCAAGAGCGATGACAGGATTTGTCTGTTGTTATGCTGATCTGATACAGGATATAGAAAATCATCCCATCTCTGCCATCTTCTTACATTTGAGCCCAAGTGCAAATCGATACCCAACCACTGAATCCAAACTCAGCATCAGCGACACTCAGTCTATCCAGCCGCGCGTGGTATCAACCAGAACGACGTCGAATAGAAGGAAGGATGGGAACGACTCATCACAGAAGGCCCCGTAGACCAACACCGGACTCAAGTTGATCCGAGTGGACGAAACCCTTCGCTGCATGCAGCTGAAATCGCCGGCTCGCATACGCTGATCTATTGCGAACATCGCTTCGCCCTACAACGAGCTGGCACTGCCGATATCCGAGTCGTTGCACGGCAGCTGTGTATTCAAGCACGATGCAGGATCCGAGCTTGGGCGAGATGATCTGCACTGCCAGCATCATCAGCCCGACAGACCCTTGCGAAGCAGTGACGCGAAAGATGCGGTGGACACGCAGGGCTCAACTTGGCTTCGAGCGTGAAGAGGGCTCAAGTGCTAATAGTCCACTTTGAGTATGACGACCGGCTTTCTACTTTCCTGCTATCGACACCCCATCGTCTTTCTGTATTCGCTACCCAAAGGTGCCTTGTTGCCGTCAACCAAGGACGAGATTCTGCAGTACCCAGGGCCGCATCGTATGGTCTTAGGACCGAGACTGCTCAAAACTAAGCTGGAAGGATGCTTCATACAATGCTAAGGAACATGCCCGCGACCCCCGCCCAACCGAGACGGTGCAGTCAAAAGCTCGTGAGTATGCAGAGTCTTCGTTGTTCATTATCAGACATATCTATACACGCTGTACAACAAGAACCTACCTTCTGGGTATTCCCACATCAAAAAACGCCTTCCTCTCCTCTCCAAACAAAGGCAGCAAGAACCCAGATAGCGGGGGAGGGCCCCCATCTGAAGTCCGCATATCCTCCTTCTATCAGACATTGCCCGCTCTTCGTAAAGACGTTCCTTTTCTTTTCCTCAGTATGTCCTCAAGGCCTTCCGCCCAGATCTTCCTCTCCGCCCTTGTATATCGGCGCGCCTGTATCCGGCAACGCCGCCGTCCCATCATCGCACAGCATCAAGTTCCTCACCAAGTCGCCCGCGCGCACATCCATACTCGACGTCCTGCGGTCCTCGACGCCGAAGTTCAGATGGATGATGTCGTCCAAGTATCCATTGTACGTCATCCCCCTCTGTTTCCAGTTCATGCTCGTCACGTAGATCATCTCGTCTTTGGACTTCCTCCCGCGGATCCAGAGGGGTTTCGCGGTGATGGCGTGGATCTCGAACGGCGCGTTGCGCTTGAACACCATGATGTAAGGTTCGTAGCGCGCGTGCATGAGGCCGTTGCCGACTTTGTGCTGGTAGAGGGCGATGATGTATGTGTTGTCCGGGTTGGGGATACAGCTGGTATCGGTGCTGTTGCAGAAAGTGAGGGAGAGGGAGTTGGTAGCCTGATGGATGGAGGACTTGGTTTCCTTGGGATCTGGGAGGGGGTTCAGGCGAAGGTGTTTGTTGAAGCATGCCTCGTCTTTGGCGTAGACTTGTGGGGCGAGGTCAGGGCCTGCGGAGCCGTCGGCTTCGACTTTGGCGAAGGCGCGGTGAGGGGAGGAGTCGTAGTGGGCGTAGAGGACTTTGTCGAAGTCCCAGAAGAAGAAGTAGTTCTTCTCCATGGGGCCAAGGGGCGGTGGGCGCTGGATCTCTGTGGGTACTTGGAAGATGTCCCAGCCGCGGAAGATGCCCCAGTCCATGAGCAGGCGGAAGTCTTGCGTCCATTGGCCGAAGCAGGTGTAGTGAGACTGTGTGCCGTAGATGAGGTAGGGGTATTCTGGGCCGAAGAATGCGCGGGCATCGTGAGGTCCAATGTTCATGTGCAGAGTCAGAAGCTTGTCTTTGCAATGTGTGCTCTGAGTCGCTGGCACCACCAGGACGGTAGGAGGGTCTAGACACGATAAGTTGCCGCCTGGGAGGAACTGCGCATTGCACACCAGCTCTGATGACCAGCCTGATGGCCATTCGCGCTCTTCGTAGCGCGCCTGCGCGACTGCAATCCAAGTCTCATTCATGATCGGATGTGGCAGTAAGCTCGGGTTGAAGGCGTGGCTGTTGTCATTGCCGTAGAAGTTGATATTGAAGTATGCCCCATCTCTCGTACTCTGGGATATAATCTCGTCGTAGTTTTTGGCCTCCGCTGTTGGCATGGCTATGGACCGCGTGTGATCCGCCTCCTGTGTCGGCAACCCTACCGCAGCTGCAGTTGTCGACGTCGAAGTCGTAGCTACACTGCTCGTGTGCTCGTCCACCACATCTCCGCCTGTAAAGTCGTTGACCGCAGCATAAGGATTCGGGTTCTTCGAAGGAAGGTCAGGCTCCGCGATCCCAATCTTCGGCTCAGGGTTGAAAGGCAGCGCTTCTTGAGGCGGTGTCTGAGGATTCGGGATGGTGCCTGGAGGTGTGGGCGTCTTGCCTCCTCCTAGCCATGCCTGCTCGCTCGAGATCTTGGACCATGACTTCCGTAAGTACTGCGACGAGTCTTCTGTGAGATCTGGACTGTATGTGAGGGCCGCGATGGCGATGAAGGCAACGATGCAAAAGGCCGCGACAGTGACGAGCCTCGTCTTGCCAGCGACCAGCATGCTGGGCGGACGGGCAGTGGCGCTAGCAGGGAGCTGGACCTGTGGATATTCGCACCTCACCACCGCAACAGCATCTGCAGCGAGCAGCGACAGTAAGACAGAATGTATACGAGGCAGAAACGAGGCGGATCCAGCGACGCCCGTGTACAGCCTCGCACAAAAAGATAGATATTCTTGGGACAAGAGATATTGATGATAGCTGCAGGGAGATCGGAATCAGATGTCACGGCCGCTTCTTCACGCTTGCCGAGAACCTGCAGCAGAAAGCCAGCCAGCAACAAAGCTACCTCCACCTTACCCTGCTCTGCTAATCAGCAGCTACCTAGACGAAGCCGACTAGCAGAGAACAAATCACGGCCCACGGTCCAGCACACGCCACGGAAAAGGCAAAGGAAGCTGCCGCGATGTGCCATGCCATGCCTCTTGCAGCCGTCAGGAGCAATAGTCTGGACGTCTGAGCACGAACACGAGGGGGGTCGATATAGAGGAACGTCCCGAACATTCACTATCGCGACCCAGGCCACTGCAAAGATAGACACAAAGATACAAGATCCCAGCCTCTCGTGCAGCATGTCCTAATCATCATCTGCATCATCACACGAACGCCTTCCTCGGTCGACGTGCTGCTCGGAACCTGGGACAACGATGCTCAAAGTGGCGTGCAGGACCTGCCAAGTTTACCAACAAAATACTTTGTCGATGAGTGGAGGTGGCACCCAGTGGTCGATCATTACCCCATCGCCTGCCCCGCTCGTTGCACCTCGATTTCAACTCTTCCACTTGTGCCGAAAAGATACAGTCCCTACACGAGGGTACGCATTAGTCTTGCAGCCCGCAGTGGGATCCCACTCGTACTGTATCCTTCTCGTCCTCTGCATCTCTCCACGTCAACCCTTAGAGCAAGTCCAGAGCAATCCTCATCCTTCCATCCAACTTCGATATAAATGACACCCTGTCCTTCCCACACACACAACACTACAAATCAAAGTCCTCAATTTGCTCATCACACGTTGAGAGGCCAGCCACCTCGAAATAATTACGACCGCCCACCACTGTTCCCATCAAATTTCAAAGACATCCTCAAGAAAAAAAGGGCGTGGCTCCAGTGCCGCATCAGTTGAACTCTAAGAATATTCATGTAATCTAAATTCCAAGCTAGCCGTTAGGTTGCGCCATCACTCCGGCAGCAGCGGGAGAGGTCCATTGGTTTGCGGCCGAGGACTTTACGAGGTTGTGCCAAGGCCACCTCGCCGCGAGCACGAGCACTCGATGCGCGTGTGCGCGTTGGAAGTCAGGGCGTCACGCGATAAGACCATTGGAAAGTGTAGATAAGTGATGAATGGATAAGGTAGACATGGTGACCTCTGTGATGACCTTGCATGTGCTTGCTGTTGGCTGAAACGCTTAATCATTATGTGCATTTGCTGGTTGTACATCTATACGCTTCTAAGACTGTTGTTGTTTCTGCTCATTGTTGCCGCCACGCTGTGTCGGCGAGGACGGTGAGTCCTTTGCAGGCTGTGTAAGCTTGTAGCAGTACGCTGCAAACTTGATCGCGGGATCGTCAATCAGAGCGGTCGTCAATTCGGACACCCAGAATGTCAGCGGCATCAAGAGCAGCTGGGGAATGATGAAAGAGACCTCCAAGCCGAAAGGTCCCCATTTGGGCAGTGGGAATGTGTCGGCCCATCCTGGGATCGTCATCGCGTGCGAGAAGTTCACCCAGCCCACGGCCGCGTAAATTCGGTCTCCGACGAACCATAACACCGGTCCGTGCATCAGGTAGAACATGTATGAGATGCGACCCAGGTATTGGCAGAATCGAGACTCGAAGAACCGCTTGAGCCAGCCGATCCGGCCTGAGCACCACACCATGAGGACTGCGGCCCAGAAGAGGAAGAACCACCGATAATCGAAGACCGCTTGTGGTTTCAGGAACGACAAATAGTACCAGCCAGGCGACTTTCGCATGTGGTCCAGTTCGACGGAGTTAGATGGGATGCCGCCAAGGAGAACGCTGACGACGAACGCCACGTAGGCGAGTGGGGTCTTGTATGGTTCGAAGGAATAGATCCAGCGTGGCAGGTTTCCGTCCAGGGCCAGCAAATCCAAATCAGCGAGCAACATTCCAGCCGTGAACATGGCGAAGTGAGCGCCGTCGACGATGTACATGAGGTAGAAGACAAGCAAGGCCTCACAGGTGAGTCGAGCATTCTTCGTGCAGCGCGAGAAAGCCAGGACAGCCGTCATGATGGTAATCGAACCTCGCATCTCGACTGGAATCGACCAAGCGTGCTTTTGATAATCCAAGATGATGTCCCCTCCCATGTTCCAGATAAAGGTGAAGTTTTTGAGATCGCAGTACCACTTCCACAGCTCGGCCATGAGAGTTGGCTGCGGTCGGAAATCGGTTGTGACGCCGAATAGATGAGGCATGAGCAAAAAGCCAATCGTAACCGCCAGGATAGGCAGATACAATCGCAGCCATCGTCGGAAAAGTCCAGATGCAAGAGCATCACCAAGAGCCAGGTGGTTGCCAGCCTGAATAAGCGTCAAAGGCTTGTAGGATAAGACATATCCTGAAAGAACGAAGAATGTTGCGACCGCGTAATGGCCGCCGGTGAAGAATGTGCGGATGAATGGAAATGCTCCAAGATAGTAATCGCCGTCCCATCCAAATGTGTTTTCCAACTTGATGCTGCCACCTTGAATGGCGTGTGCCCACAGCTGATGGTGCAGACAATATACCAGCAGCGCAGCGAATCCTCTGATGCCGTCCAGATAAGCTGTTCGTCGGAGCTTGACGGTCTTTGTGGTCTTCATTTGGAGGAAGGAGGGGCGGATCATGGCGATTCTCGACGCTCCGAACTCGAGCAGCTGTACAAATTGTGCCCTTGTCTTTGCGCTGGGTGAGGGTGGCCTCTCGTCTTCGTTGAGGGTGGAATCCGAATCGACCTCCAGCTCTCCCTGCTCGAGCAGCCCCAGTCTCTTCTCTTGCGTCTCTCCCATGGTGACGGCGAAAATGCTCTCTCAAGGGCGGCGCAGCGAGCACATCAACGAAGATGTGGTGGTTGTAGAGGACACGGCCTGGGCCCGGGGTGAAAATGGCGCTGCGACGGAGCTGTGTGCCAAATCGCGGCTAACAAGCTGAGTGGTAGAAGTGTAGTGGTAATGGTAATAGCGAATGGCGGGGGCAGCTGGTTAGCGAAGCACCAGAGCGGACCATGGCGCGGTGGTGAAGGTTAACCGGAGTTCCAGCTGGAGAAAGCAGGATCGCTGGTGGGCACCTCGGCCGTTGCGACGGTTTGAGCTGATTGGGAGATTGACTTCACTCACCCAATCTCAGAAAGAGCAGGCGGGCGTTGCGCAGGCGAATCACAACGACTGGCCGCACCGCTCCGCCGCGACGTGCAGCAGCGTGCTCCAAATCAAGGAGCAGACGGTTCCTGCGTCGGCTGCAGACGGCGACGCCAAGACGAGTGGGTGCCTGCATGGGGGGTCAGCGACTGCAATCCGGTTGTGCAGTCGTCTGCAGCTGATCGCCGTGCACTCCCCGCACACAGGATGGCGGACCCTGCCGTCGCTCGCGGAAGTTTGGTCGACTGAGGCGTCACGCAGCTTGGCGGAGGCGAGTGCTAGCTCTCTCCGCCACCGTCCGAGGCTGGTCGTGCTTTGCGCCCGCGGTGAATGGCTCAACTGGGCATGTGAAGGGATCGCCACCGCGCGCGCTGTCCACTCACGCCGCAGCCTCGGTCGTGTGCCGTTGGCAATACGATGGGTGTTGGGTGTTGACCGGCGCCAGCCAACGCGCACCCCTGCAACGCTCGGCTGGGCAATCCGCTCTGCACTGGCGCGCCAGCTAAGAGCACCACCATTTCGACTGGTCCCGATGCCTCCAGCGACTAGTCGTCTCCCTGCTCCGTATCTGCTACTCAGCAAATTACCAGTCCAGAGGAGATTTGCTGGTTGGATAGCGCATGACGTCCGTCCTCATATCGCACACCCTCGCCGCAACTCCCTCGCGCGTCTTGTTCACTTGTTGTCGCATGCCCTCCTCCCCTCTGTAACAGAGACCAGCAGGTGTCCCACCAGTCACTCGTTACAGCCACCTACCCGGCAGCCATGGGTAGGACCGCCTCACGCACCAGCGATCCCGAAAAGATGAAGTTGGGCAGTCCCAAGAGCCCCAAGGACTTCCTCGCCGCAGTCCCCCAGATGGGAGTCCCCAAGCAACTCCAGCGAATTCTCCTCCCAGTATGCGCCGCGCTGCTCTTCCTCTTTTTCCTCTCAGGCAACATTCCTAGCGCAGTCCCCAAACTGCTCGAACACAAGCAACCCGCGTTCCCTCGCAAGATCTGGCAGACATGGAAGGTGGACCCCATGCGCTTCGAAGAGAGGGATCACAACACCGCACAGACGTGGATCACCAAGAACCCCGAATACCGATATGAGGTCCTGACGGACCAGAACGACATGGCATATGTCGAGACACACTTCGGCCCTCAGGGTCTCAACCGACCTGACATTGTCTTCATGTACCGCGAACTCAGCGCTCGCATCATCAAGGCCGATCTTCTTCGATACATGATCATGTACGTCGAGGGCGGCATCTACACCGACATCGACGTCGAAGCCCTCAAGTCCGCCGACTATCTCATCCCCACCAGATGGCAGGAAAAGGATGTTGACCTCGTCATTGGCGTGGAGATTGATCAGCCCGAGTTCAAGGACCACCCAATCCTCGGTTCGAAATGCATGTCTTTCTGCCAGTGGACTTTCATGAGCAAGCCTCGCCAGCCAGTCATGCTCCACTTGATCGAGAACATCATGATCTGGCTGCGAAACGTCGCTCTCGAGCAGAATAAGCCAATCTCGCAAATCGAGCTGGACTTTGACCAGGTCATCAGCGGTACAGGCCCGTCAGCCTTCACAAACGCCATCCTCGCTGAAATGTCAAAGAGGACCGGCCGGGAAGTGAAGTGGGACGAGTTCCACGATATGAACGAATCCAAGCTGACAGGTGGAATTCTGGTATTGACTGTTGAAGCATTCGCTGCTGGTCAGGGCCACTCGAATTCTGGAACCCACGATGGTCGCCAAGCTCTCGTGAGACATCACTACCACGCATCTGGCTGGCCCACTGCCCATCCACGTTACAGCCACCCTCTTTATGGCGAGGTCGAGCGTTGCAACTGGGTCCAGGAGTGCGTCGACGCGTGGGACGAGAACACGAAGCTGTACGCGCAGCTGCCAGACGAGGAGAAGATGAAGATGCTCGAAGAGGCGCGGGTCGAGGCCGAGAAGGCGCAGAAGGAAGCCGAAGACGCACAACGCGCCGCCGAAGAGGAGGCCGCCGCGAAAGAGAAAGCAGAGAAGGAAGCCGCAGAAAAGGCTGCGAAGCCGCCGACGCCACCACAACAACCTGCAGCACAAGCACCTGCTGCACAAGAACCTGCTGCAAAGCAAGGATGAAAGCGGTACTTTTGAGGTTCTTCCGTATTTCTGCGACGCGAGCATGCATCAAATCAACTCATGTACATAGGCGTTGGGCGATCGGTAATAGATCTGGGACAACACGGCGGCGTAGGATCGAAACGGTGCATCGACATTTCTGGAAAGCGTTCTCGCTCCCGGCGTTGTAAATATTCGACTGGTGTTTAAAACGAGACGGCCGGCGATTTGGGGGATGCTGCAAGATGAAGATGGAGTGGAAAGAGAACCAAATCTGTCAAAACGACCATGGGGGAATGTACAGCACCTTACTTACTCGTACCGACGACCTACCTGCGTCCAGGATATCGCAAGATCGGTGGTTACATACCTAATTTCGCCACACGACACACGGCAGGGATAGATCGAAACTCTGGCATCTCACGAGTACAGCACAGCAATGCGTTTCCTACACTCCACTGGCTCACAGAAGCCGTGGAACTGTGCTTTCTTGCACAACGTACGAGATACGAGTTGGGAACCGACGTCCAGACGGCTATACTGTACAGGTGAAGACAGATATACAGAAATCTAATGAAAAGTAATTATCTCCAATTCTTCGTTCTTGACTCTCATCGCGTGCACGGCTTCTTGGGTTGGAATTCCAGACCCGAGTGCTTGGGAGAGTTTCGTCTAACCCTGAATTCCAGACATTTGACGTCGCATGCTCTCACAAAAAGTTGCTTCCACACTTCACAATTGCATCGATACCACGTGGAATAGTCGTCTTCGTCCTCGATACATGTACCCTGTCGGTACCGGTCACCGGGAAGGTGCAAGCGAACTGATTGCTCCAACAAGGAGGACAAGATCGAAGCAAGGCGCCGACGAACTGCCTCGGCGATTTCACCTCTCACCTCACCTCATCTCATCCCTGCAAGAGCCACCCTTCCCTCTACCCAGCGGCACGATCGATCAGTGCAGCAAGCAAAGATCGGGTCTGGTCGTCAGAAACAGCGTGGCAGATCGTGTTTTAGAAGAAGGGGGTATGCGAAATTATACGAGCGCCGGTTCGGTGCACTAGAACACTGGTAATAAAGGGGGACCAGCTGGTAGTGTATACAGGTCGGTGCACCCTAATTTGACGTCACTGTACCCCGCGCCTTTAAGGTTTGACTAGCGCGCGCGGTCGGCGCACTATTTATACTCTCCGACTTTTAACTAGTAACCTTCCTCTCTATATACTACTATAACGTTAATTAGTCGCTTTACTAGTCTAATAACTAGTAGCCTAACTAGTCGCTTAACTAGTATTAAAACTAGTACCTATATTATACCTATTACCTTTAGAAAAACTTTATTACTATAACCTATATAAATACTAGTACACCTACTAAATTATACTATACCTACTAATAAGCCCTATATAAACTAGTACCTCGATAAGATTAAGAAAAGATAGAAGATCTATAGCTTAGACTAATAGTAGCTAAATAATCTCGTAAGTAGTACTACTACTAGTAGTTTTACTAGTATTCTAACTAGTTATCTAGAGTCTTATTATTATCTAACCTAGCGAGCTTATATATCTCTACTCTAAGATAGTCGTCCTTAATAGCGATAATAAGGATAAAGATACTATAGAGGCGACTAGTATCTATAGAAAAAGTAAGTAGTACTTCTACTAGTATTTCTACTAGTACTAATCCTAATAGTTACTACTAATACTAGTAACCTCTATAAGTACGCTAAGACCTATAAGCTTAGCGATAAGTAGTAAATCTATACTAATAATAGTAGCCGTCTAAGTATAAGAGTATAAGACTAGGTAGAGTATAAGTAGTACTTCTACTAGTAGATTAACTAGTAGTCTAACTAGTTTCTAGATTACTTTAATCTTATATATAATAAGTATAAAGCTACGAAGCCTAAGAGTAAAGATAAGAAGCCGAAGTAAGTAATCCTTCTACTAGTATTTCTACTAGTACTAATACTTCTTAGGCTAAAGGATAGTAATAATAAGAGTAAAGAAGAAGAGGTTCCCTAACCTCGTAAGAAGTCTAAGAAGTAAGTAATCCTTCTACTAGTATTTCTACTAGTACTAATACCTCTTAGGACTATAAAGAACTAGGACGAAGACGACGAGGAGGTTCTTTTACCTTATAAGAAGAAGTCCGTACCTAAGAAGAAAGCGGACTCTAAGAAGAAAAAGAGGTAGAGTTACTAGTATTTCTACTAGTATTCTTACTAATTTAGCTATAGCGACTCTAAGAAGAAGTCGACTTAAGAAGAGCCTATCGAGCTTAGTAGTAGTAAAGAGGACGCGCTTTCTACTAAGCCGAAGTATTATTATTACTAGTATTCCTACTAGTATTATTATTTTTCTAACTTACCTTATAGCTCTTAACTTCTCGGTTTCCCTACTAATAATAGTAAACCTAGCTAGGTTCTCGCTAGTAAGCTTATATAGAGATTTATAAGTAATTCTTCTACTAGTATTTCTACGAGTACTAATTTTTTAAAGGGGATTATTATAGGTTATAGCGTAACGAAGGTAGAAATGCGCCCGATTCGAGACGTAAATGCGTGCTAATTAGGACGTATTCCGGCTAGATTCCTCCGCCTGTTTTATCCTAGCGCACGGTCTTAGCCGGGGCCTCCCGTGCCTTATTATTTCCTACGTCTACTTAGCGATACGCCGACCCTCGCGACACACCTAGCGAGGCTACGTTATAAAGATATCCTGCCCTCGCCCCCGGACTAGTAAGCTAGCTTAACCCTCTAGGCTATCTGCCTACTTATACCCGCTCTATAGGCTACCGTCTTTCCGACTACGATCTATACCTAGGTATAGCCTACGATCGCGACTACGACGCCTATAGTAGCGATTATAACCCGTATCTTCCCTTAAGCGACGACGAACATGTTATATTAGACAGTGCTCGAACCACCCTCGCTAGTAGACCTAGCGTAATTAAGAGCTACTACGACCCGGAGCGCACTAAGAAGATCTATGCCCCGAAGAGTAAGGAGCTATAAGTGTAGGTTAAGAAGCTATAGGATAGGTATAGAGTATACTCGTCGATATTATCTACTATACGTAGGCTAACGAATAGGTATATAGCTTTTATAGTATATATAGTAAGGACCCTATTAAAACGCTTCGGTTATTTTAAGTTAAAGACCTATATAACTTCTTCTACTAGGTACTAAGTAAGCGGAGTAGACGGATCCGCGTCTTACGAACCCTCTAGACCTACTAGAATATACTAACTCTCGTTCGCTAGCTCGAAACAGGCTACTTTAACGTAGAGCGTATAGTACAGGTTAAGATATGTAGGGTAGGTAGCTCGGAGTTACATCGCGTAATAGTACGTCGTTTGTCTACTAATAGCGCTATAGGTATAGCAAAACCTTATCGAAGAGTTCGGCTTATCTACTACGAAGGAGGAGAAACTAATAATGCGTACGGAGGACGAGTTCGAACTACTTAAGACGCTCTAGGAGTTACTCGAGGTAGAGTTATAGCACGAATTCCTTCGGCCGTAGCTAGTATTAATAATATAGCTAGCGGGTATTACTAGAAATCGCCTAGGGGCACTCCGCCGACTCTAGTATAAGGACTTAAGGATTACGCTACTCCCTAATTACACTAGGGCCGACCGACTAAGGCTTATTATCGATTTTACCTTCGAGTATACTAAGCGTTACCTCGGTAGTAAAGACGCGTAAGGATCGTGCTATAGCGTGTCTAGAAGTAGAGACGTAGACGCTAATAGGTCTACTAGGAACACGTTTCTAGTACCCGATATCCCCTCCGAACCGTACCTCCTCCTCTACCTATAGACGATCCTCCTTAGCCTACTATTCGCTAATAACGCCTTTATAGTGCCTAACTTTACCCCTAAAAAGTTGTTCTAGCTTCGTATCCCACCCGGGAAACGCGAACTCCGAATTCTAATTAAGTAATATAAAGCCGAGCTTCTATTATTTCGAAGAACGATACGTATAGTCTACAGCCTAAAAGTATCGTATAAGGCGGTAATAGAGAACTAGCTACGTAAACGGTTAAACTAGCTAGGTACGATTACTAACTTCGAGGTGCCGGTAAAGCTATACTACTTCCGCTAGGGCTACGGCGAAGCCTTAGATAGTAGTAGTATATATAATTCGAGGGTAATATTTCGAGATATAAGTCGATCGCTAATTCGTTATAGGTTATATTAGCGACTCTTAACGTAACCTTATCCTATAGTACTCCTCCTCGGCTGTCTTCTAGTATAACTACCTCTTACGATATATTACGTAAGACACCTAAGTAGCTTATCGAGGCCTCGCGCCGTAGACCGAGATTATACGAGTAGCGAGCGGTATAAGCCGTTCGATCGACCTATAGCAGCCGCGCTCCCTAAACGACTAGTAACTACAGAAGGTTAATTAGTATCTAGAGGTTATCTTAACTCGAAGAGTTCGAGATTATCTAGCCCGGTAGGCACGCGCTTATTATACGACCCTTACACGTTCGAAGGGAACACTAGTATATAAGGCGTACTAAGAGGTACAATGCGAATATTTACGAAAAAAGAGGGTAGTACATAAGGCTACGTTAAAACAGATTAAGATTAGGTACTAGGAAGAGTAGCTAGTTAAAGATATTCTGTATTAGTTAAAGGGTAGTAGCACCTAGTAGTCTAGGTAGGTGTCGGAGATATAGACGTAGAATATACTAAGTAGCGAACGTCGGCGGGTTCTAGCGGCACTACTTACCTTTACGCTATCCGAACTAACGGACGACTACAGTCGACGAGTAGAAGCTATTAATATAGTAATTACGCTATATAAGCGAGAGGAAACCGGAGATCGGAAGGTCTATTAGAGGAAGAAGCCTAGCTCTACTAACATTCTTAAAGTAGACCTATACCCGATAATCGACGCCGAAGACTAGAAGGACTAGTAAGACTCGTTTCCGGTATAGTGCCTACCTACCTAATATATCTTCTACATAGGTAACGAGGAGTCTTCTCTCGCTAAGCGCACTAAATAATTCCGCGACCGCGATAGCTTAAAGAGACACTTTTTCTAAAAGTACCTATAATATTACGATAAGAAATAGCGAATTAAGTGTCTACACCTAAAGTACTATAATAAATAGCTTAAGCACACGGATTATTTATAGAACTATGCGGTAAGAGTATATAGGACACTTATATAACGGGTATAAGTAGATGTTATAAAGTTAAGTAGTAATAGTTATTATTATCTTGTTAGAGTACTTAAACGAGGAGAGGGGTTATTTACTTGTATATTCTTCCCTTCTTACTAATTTATAAGACGTATGTATACTTAAGATATAATCCGCCTGCCGCGCTTTTACGTCTAGAAACGGGCGCTACTACCTCGGGAAACGGCTAACGTATCGCAGCCCGCGCGTGTCTTCTTTCTTTTCCTCTACCCTTACCTATCTAACTAGCTTTTCCTAATAACCGCCCTCCCTACCGAACCGCGCCTCTTCGCCGTCTTATAAACGCCGTAGTTATTATCGAGCACAATCGAGCCTTTCCTATCGATAAACATACGAACGTCGCCTATAGTTATACCTTACCTATAAAGGAGAATAACTTCTTCGAAGCGTCTGTTACTACCTCTTATATATTAAGGACGCCTTCCTTAGTATAGCGCTATTATTAGGCGCTTCTACTTGTATGTAGCCCGTAGCATAGGCGTCTAACACTAGTTAATAGAAGGCTCTAGCTTAGAACGCGCTTTAATGCGCATTCTCGTGTCCCGTCCTTAAAAATCCGGTATAGCGAGTAGGGTCTCGCCTAATACGTTTAGGGCGGTGAGTAATAGTACTAAAGATCTGCTCGTAACTATAAGTAAGCGCCGTAATCTACATGCTTATATAATTAGCGAACTATACGATAGTAAGCTTTTTTTAAGCTATTCCTATAGGTTAACTTCGCGTTTTATAAGACAAATGCTACTAGGGTAGCTACGTCTAGTATCCTCTAAATACCGACTAACTCGAGGTTCGGAACTCTTTTACGTAGAGGTCCGAGGCATACCCTAAGGGACATTCCTTACGCACTTGTTCGCTAGCTATGTTATAGCTATATGAAAAGTTTAGAACAAATTAAACATAGTTTACTATTACTCTTTCCTTCTTGTAGCTATCCCTCTTAGCGATTACTATATCGTATACGCAATTTAGACCGAGAAACCGACTACATTACACTACTAGGAGGCGACTGTTAGCTATATGTAGCTTACATTATTAAGTCGGTTTCTTCTTCTTGTCTAGAGTTATAGCTACAGTATATATTAGTTTTTAGGTAATTAAGTAGAAGACAAAATAACGTATAAAGCTATACGCTAATTTACTAAGTAAACCTAGGATAATATAGTAACCTTAAGACGCTAGTAGGACGTAGAGCTATCGAGTAATAAACTAGAAGGGTTAGTGTACACTTTATGTACTATGTCGAAGTACTTTAAGTATAAAGTATCTAGTACTGTTCCGATCGTTTCGTACTATTACTACAGAGTGCTGCTAGAGAACACTTTAACCTAGACAGCAGCAAGCTGTTAATCTATACCTTCGGCGCTCTATACGCTTTCGATCTTAGAAAGTTTCGGCTTCGCTAAGGATCCTAGTATGCTAGACATTAATAAGCTTGTTAGTTTAGATTACTATTAGATTAGATAGCGTCTAGTAACTATTAGATAGATTAGAAGGGCTTAATATTATTATTAGATAGATTAGAATAGAAGGTGTTATAGATCTATCTAATCTAATAACCGTAGGGGTAAAGGAATACTTTATAGAATATTATACCGGTATACTAAAGAATCTATAATCTCTAAGGTATATCTATATCTGTATCTGTCGTAGTTAGCTATTAATCTTCTCGTTAGTCTTATTACTAATAAGCGACGATACTTCTATTTTCACTGTTTTTAGCCTCTAAGGTTACTAATAAGGTTACTCTCTACTAGAGTAATTCTTACTTTAATAAGGCCCTTTATAAGGACACTTTCTAGATCCGTAGTACTAAATACACTCGGTACGCTGTCGTTATTACTCTAAATAGTAAGAAGGGCCGTAAGGGTAAGTTACCGATTTAGAAGGCTAGTAAAGCTATCTTAAGCTTAAAGGATTCGAAACGATACTTCTACTACTACTACTACGAGGTTACCGGATCTAAGTAGTAGGTACCTACCTATTATAATAGTAATAGCCCTGTTCTTAATTACTTAATAAATAAGCACTAGCTTAACCGGATAACTAGTAATCTAGTCGTTAGTATAGTAGCGATAATTAAGAGCTCCTTTATAGGTAGTATAGTATATTAACAGCTTACTAAGTCCTACGCTCTTAATAAATTTAAGGCCCTTATCGTACGCTAGATAGTATACTACTATATTACCTTCCGTATAGTTAAGAACGAGTACTTCCGCGACCTCGTTACTTTCCTTAACTCTTTAATAGGTAGGTTCCTACTACGTATAGTATTAACGATCCGAGGGTAGATTATAGAGGCGTACGAGGTTAAGAAAGCAGCAGTTAAGTAAGAGCTAAGAAGCGTAGTTAGTAATATCTACCTATTATTTAATAGATAGACTAGTCCGAATAACTACTCGATCCTTAGCGTATTTATATACTTTATCGATAGCGGAGGTATACGAAGGATCCGGTTACTAGCCTTCCGGAGGACGTATAGAGCAAAGTCGGCTATAAACGAGGCTACTGCACTAATAGAGGTTATTAGTAAGTACGCTATTTAAGAGCGAATCGGATACTTTATATATAATAATATTAGAACTAACGACGTACTCGTAGACCTAATCCTTAAAGAACTATATCCTACTTAGATAACTAAATAGCGTTTGTTACGTAGACTGCGCTACTTTAGCTACGTTATAAATCTATATATAAGAGCGCTACTACTTAGTACTAGAGCTAGTAAGAAGCTAGCTGCGCTTTAAGCTAAGATCTTAAAAGGGGCGATTAACGTAGAGACGGTGTTTTAGATAGATAAAGGGTTAGTTAGAATACTATATAATATAGTTAAATTTATCCGTACCTCGCTATAGCGGATTAAGAGGTTTATAGGTATATTAGTTAGTAGATTACTCGAGAAGTTTAATAGGCTATATATAAGTTACTTTTTAAAGCGGTCTATACCGCTAATTCTATAGTATCTAGACACCTCTATTCTAGCTCTACGTCCGCCTTACTTTGTTAACTAACTTCTACCTTCTAGCTTATTTAAGATAATAACACCTACTAGAACTCTACCTACTATATAATTATACGAGTACTAGACTTAAAAGAGAGGATCGATAGGTTCTATACGCGATAGTTAATAGATATACTACGAGAGGAGGTACTAAGGCTAAATAAGCTAAAACTATAACACTAGAAGTAATTAGATCGAATTTACGACGTACTTAGTACCTTTAAAGTAGCTACTATAGACTCTTAAGGTAACTATAAAACCTTCCTTTACGATTAGTATTCGACTCTTAGCTTTATACTTAATATAGTCGACAGCTTTAAGATTAAATTCGCTAAAGAGGTAGTAGACGATCCCTTATTTAAGTATATCTTAGACTATTGTAACTATACTTAGTATAAGGTTAAGAAGTACTACTAGCTCTGCGATAGGACACTAATCCTCTACGCCGCGATCTACCTAAATCTAATACTTAAGAGGTAATAGTTTAATAATTACTAGACATAGGAATTATAGTCTAATTAGTCTTTAGCTATATACGAGTAAGTACTAGAACTCTAGAACAGCGAGTATAGAGGCGCACCTATAACACTATAATCCTCTTTTACTACACGTCTACTAATCGAGGATAGCGTACATAATCGCCTACGTAAATATAAGCGTCTTAAGGTTACTAGTACTAGCACTAATACTGAAAATAACTAGCTTATTAATAAATTTAACGAGTACATTACTTCTAATCTATTACTAGACCCTTAGTACGCTAATAGCTCCTTTAACGTAGAGATTCTACTATTCGACTGCCTCTAGTAGTAGTATAATCGTCGTAAATAATAGCCTAATCTCTTACGTATAGTATTCGACTACCTTGCAGTGCTATTAATAAGCGATAACCCTAAGCGTTCCTTCTTTTCTAGCTAGGATATAATTACCTACCGCCGCTTATAGCTTACTAGCGATATTATTAAAGCCTATGCCTTCCTTCGTAGCGCCTACGGACTACTAAGTAAAAACAGAGCCGGTAGTATACTAGTACTAGCGTTTAATAATATCGATAAGTTTAAGGCTAATATAGAATATTAATAGTAGTAGAAGCAGCGTTAGTAGTCGTTTTAGTAGTTATTCGTATTAATAACAGTTAGAACTAATAGTAAATTATAAGATACTAAGTGCAGTTAGTAAGGGTATAAGTTATAGCTAGTTAGTTAACTTAATTTAATAATTTTAACTACTTCTACTTCTACCTTATTAGATTAGCCTTAGATTACCGCATTAGGAACTAGATATCTATTAGATTATCTAGATTCCTTATTAGATAGATTAGAATCGACCCCCTATCTAACGCTATCTAAACTAATAAGCTTACTACTAGATATAGCACTACGGTACTTACGGCTATATATTATATTATATTATATTATTTATTCTAGCTATATATAGATCTAATGTCCGTATAAGCTATCCCTAAACGCTAACCTTATATTTATACTCTCGTTTACTACCTTAATTTAACTATTCCCTAAATTAATTTTAATACGAGTATAATAGGGGTAACTACTCGATAAGAGCACTATTAGATATAAGACGTTTAGACCTAAGCTGTAAATCTGCTAGTACTCTTTAGAAATATAATCGTAGCCTATACTATATCTAGGTTTAGCTACTAGTTATCTCTATCTACTAGTTATCCCGACTTCTAATCCTTCTTCCGACTCTTCCCTCCTAGTAGGAAGGATACGTCGCCCTATCTCTTACTAGCGACCGCTTTTAACTATCGTCGCTAAGATATCTATAAAGGACAGTATAGGATTATATACTTAACGGACTCTACGCTACTCTCGTATTCGTATACTACGCTTTTAACTTATCGCGTACGTACTAAGTAATTACGTAGATAAGTATAGCCTATTCGTACTTATACTAGTATTCCTGCATTATTACGTATTAGCGCTCCGTATAATAGGAGAGTATGCCTCCTAGGTAAAGCACTGTTAATTAAGTATATATATTTTCCCTATATTAGTATAGCCTTAGGTATATCGGCCTCGACTACTAAGCGAAGCAGTTTCGAAACTTCGCTATATTCCCTAAGTCGACGTTTATACTCTACGTAAGGCGTATAATATATCGATGTAGTCTCTTAAGCTACGTAATATACCTACTTATTCCTAGTAATTCCGCGGTGTCCGGGCATCTATAGTAGCTTAACTTAGATATCTTTCTCCTATATAAGCTATAGCTCCTAGAGCGTTACTAATACGACCTCCTACGATTTCTTAGACCGGCCCCTACTACTAATCCGCCGAAGGCCTTCCTAGCTATTAGAGATAATCTATATAGGAATCTTAGCCTATTAGACATATTTAAGTGCTACCTTAATTACGTAGATCTTAGCACTAATAGTAGTATATATCGTTTTCCGCTCTATAGTTTCTTAATATACTACCTTATATACTAGTTTCCCTACTAGGCGATAGTATCTTACTACTAAGATACCCGCCTAGCCGTTCTTTACGGACGCGTCTATATAGTATAGCTAATATTAAGATAGAGCGCCTAGTAGGTGCTAGTAGATACGGCGTGCCTCTACTTCGTTATATAGTAGTACTACGTCGTAGACGTTATACTACGGCGGTAAAGCGTATAGTAGCTTAGGGGTAATACTAACGCCTTTAATGCCCTAGATAGCCTTATAATACCTAGACTATATATTAAAGATTAGTAGCGCTATATTTACTACCTACTAATATATATAGGTTAGGTATACTCCTACTTAATAGACCTATTATTAACTCTCTTAAAACATCTTTGTTTAATAGGTTATAAGCCCGGCTTAGCGCTCTAGACTATATTATATGTAATAATAGTAGCCTTATTTAAACCTAGCTTTTTCCTAGAAGAGCTAGCGTACTTAGCCGAGATTTAACGTTACTCTTCGAATACGAACATCGCTACTACTATAACATAACATTAGCCTATACTTAGCTATCTAGGCTATTATAGAATATCGAACACGCCTAACTTAGGAGAGCTGTCGGGTCTAGAACGTCGGAGACGCCGAATATAGCGGAATCTAGGTATTAAAGACTACGCGGCCTAGAGGCCTCCTAACTTGCCTTAAACTCTATTAGTAGAAGCAGAAACACGTGTACTAACATTATTAAGTAGGTCTTATAGATAAAAGAAGCTGTTATAGTACTAGATAGTATAGAGCTATAAGGTTAGTATAAGACCCCCGAGCTGTAATACGCTATTAAAGCCGAAGTATTTACTATATCTAAAAGCGTACCGACAGACTACTAGAAAGGATTTTTAGCTATTAAGATACTTAAGACAAAGTCTAGGTAGTAACGATAGAACGAAGATATACATAATACTTTATTATTTATAGGCTTTAACGACGTCTTAAACAGACAAACTAGCTAACTAGAATAACGAGAAGGCGAATCTAACGCTAAATATAATAAGCGTATAGAGGCATAGGAAGATAAGTAAGCATATATACTCGCTACGGCACGAGACCGATATAGCTATAACGCTAAGAACGTAATAAAAGACTCTAAGACTATCGTTAAGGCGCTCGCGGTAATTAAAGAGCAGTTTTAGCCGTCTAGCTCTAGCAGTTACGACAGATTAACTACTAAGTTTAACGAACTAGATCTTAATAAGTACTAAAGCGTCGGTAAACTTAGCTTAGAGATACTCCGGGTATAGGACTAGATTAAAGCTATTAACTCTTTTGCCTTAGAGGAGTCGTATATTATATAGTATTTCCTAAACGGCCTCGGTAAGAAGTACGACTTATTTAGAACGTTATTTAGTATATAATATAGTATAGTAGCTTTATAGGTTAAGCCTCTAGCTATATTAGTAGTTACTATTAAAGTAGCTAAAGACTATAAGTTTAAGCACTTTACTAAGTAGGAGCCGCCGAGTAGCTATAAGGCGTTTTATAATAAGTAAAGTAGTAATAACACCTCTCGGTATAAACGAAAGGTCTGCGAACACTATAGATAACTACATAGAGAGGGCTATTAGTACCTTAATAATAGTAAGGCTCCTAAATAGTTTAAGAAGTAACGAGAGTTATAAAGTAGACTTATCGGTAATAAACCTAAGAGGTAGCGCTCCGAAGAAACCGGAATAGCGATAATAGGAGCTAGTAGGGATCGGACAGCTAGTAGCTAGTACTATATTACTATTAGTTCTAGTAATAACTTCCTCGGTTCCTATTACTAATATAGCGACCTCTAGTATACCTAGATACTCGATACTAGAGCTACTAGTTACTTTATTACTCGTAACGATGTTTTCGTCCCTAGTATATACCGAGATATTAGTAGTTTTATATCGACTAGGATTAGAGGTTCGTTTTTAACTCTAGTCGGTTAAGGAACTATTAGGCTATAATATATAATAGCGTTAGGGCCGTAGTAGCTAGAGATACCGAATATACAGTACGTACCGAATACTAGCGTTAATCTGCTCTTACTAAACGATATATAGCCTTATATAGATACTATCGAAAAGCTACCTATAGGCCTAGCTTTTACGTAAGATAAGTACCGATTTACGGCGTCTATTAGGAGTAACCTTCTTATACTAGATACTACTAATACGCATCGATTTTTAGGAGCTTCTTATAGTATTATATAAGCGGATAGGCTTTAGTACGAACGTATAGGCTACCTCGCCGAAAGATCGCTAGAGTAGCTACGGAAGGTAGCGGACAGTATAGATACTATAGAGCCCGATAGGTTACACCTTTATAGAGACTACGTAAAAGGACGTATACGAGAACGTCCTTACGACAGGGTAATTAGACTAGGAACCTACCCTATAGAGTCGATCTACGTCGATATCGTAGAACTGCCGACCTTAGAGTACGATAGTAGTAAGTACGCTATTATAATACTAGACGATTTTAGCGAGTAGGCGGAGCTTATACCTATAAAGTATAAGTCGGAACTCTTCGAGTACGTTCGGTACTTTGTCGAATATAATAAGACGCTAATACACTGCTATAAGCGTATACGCCTAGATCGTACAGGCGAGAATTAATTCTCTACTCTAAGGTTATAAGCTTAGAGTAAGGGGATCGAACTTAAGTATACGGATACCGAACAGTACTAAGCTAACGGACGAGTAGAGAGACTTAACTAGACGATAAGTAATAAGCTGTAATCGACAGTGCAGTCGGTAGGCATTACTAATAAGTACTAGCCGTTAGTATTACCTTATTACTCTATCTACGTCCGTAATCGGTCCTCTTATACTAAGAAGGTTACGCCGTTTAAGCTATTTATAAAGCGGCGTCTAAATCTCTCTAATATTCGGACCCTTAGTAGTAAGGTCTATATACTTAAGGGCGAAAAGTAACGGCCTAAATAGCTAGGGTTACGAGTAATAGAAGGGGTCCTCCTAGGGTTTAAGGGAAACTACTAGTACCTAGTACTATTCCCCGATAAGTTATTAGCTTAGCGTACTAACGTTATCTTCGAGGAGTAACTCTATAGTTCCGTATATAATAATATCCCTATTATTTAAAGAGCTTATAAAAAGACACTAGAGCTAGAGGAGGAGAGGTTAGAGACTTAGAATACCTCTCTACTCGTAGAGATCGCTTAGGCTGTATTATAGCTAATTACTGCGGACGATCCGGTTAATCTCCTAATAACGCCGCCCTTAGAGTAAGGGGAGGCGGGGGTCTAGGAAAAGGAGACGCTAGATATATAACCGAATAACGAATAACTAAATAACGAGATCTAGCGGCGCTCCTCTTAGGTCGGCCGCGGCTAGATAACCTAGTATAGCGACGCCGAGTAGTAAGTAGGACTCTACTATATTATACTAGCTTCGATTATATTAGAACCCTACGAACCGCGTACGTTTAGCGAAGCTTAAGCTAGTATATAATAGTCGAGATAGTAGGAGGCCTACGAAGACGAGGTTAAGTTACTACGACTAAATAAGACCTAGCGGCTTAAAAAGAGAGCTTTAGTTATAAAGGACGGTAAGTACGTACTTCGTAGTAAGTAGGTGTTTAAAGTTAAGAGAGGCCTAGATAGCTGTATATAGAAGTATAAAGCTCGCTAGGTTATTAGAGGATTCGAGTAATAAGAAGGCTACGACTATAATAAGATATTCGCTACAGTTATTAAGCTAATAAGCTATAAGGCCTTATTCGCTATCGCCGTAGCGCTAGACTACGAAATTAAACAGATAGACGTTAAGACCGCATTCTTATATAGCGACGTTAAAGAAGAGATCTACGTCGAGTAGCTAACTAGATACGAAGAGGGCGATAGTGTTAAAGACGTATATGTGCTTAACTAAGCCCTCTACGGTCTTAAGTAATTACCGCGTATCTAGTATAACACTCTTACTAGCTTCCTTAGATCGCTCGGTTTCGAACTACTTAACGTAGACTTAAGTATGTTTATTAGAGGACAGCTAATAATCGCTGTCTACGTCGACGATATCCTTCTTATAGGCCCTTTACTAGAGGCGATAAGTAAGGTTAAGCACTCGCTTTACGAACGGTTTAGTATATTAGACCTCGGACTATATAGCTACTACTTTAGTATAATAGTGCGACGAGACCGAGTTAATAGGACTATATATCTCGGACAGCGAGCTTATATTAAGAAGTTCCTTAAGGAGTACGATATGTAGTATATTAAGCCTGCGATTACGCCGCTAGATAAGACGCTATAACTAGCTCCCGAGAATTACGAAGTATTATAGACCCTTAGACTCCGGTACTAGCGAGCCGTTAGCTCCCTTATGTATTATATACTTAGTATATAGCCTAATATTACCTTCGTAGTCTCGGTAGTAAGCCGGTTCTTATCTAATCCTACTGTCGAATACTAGGATTCGGTAGTACGTATTTTTAGATACCTATAGGCTACTATTAATCTAGAGCTTATATTTACCGACGATATCGGCCCTTTAACTAGCTTTATAGATACGGACTAGGCCGGAGACTACGAGACTAGGCGATCTACGTCTAGATATATCTTTATAATTAGCAGCGCACTAATTAGCTAGTCTTCGAGACGCTAACTAATAGTCGCACTATTAACCTACGAGGCCGAATATATCGGTTAGACGTAAGCTACTAAGGAAGCTATATAGCTATAGTAGCTTCTCGTAGAGCTAGCTAATCTAGAGGAGCATATATTACTTTCTACTATTATCTATAGCGATAACTAAGGTGCGATAGCACTAGCTAAGAACCTATAGTTCTACGAACGATCTAAGTATATTAATATTTAGTACTACTACGTACGTAAGAAGGTAATAGATAGTACTATAGAGCTCTTATATATCGACATAATAAGATAAATTACTAATAGACTTACTAAGCCGTTACTAAGAGAGCTATTCGAGAGATTCCGAAAGGCACTAGGCTTACGGTTAAGAACGTAATAGATTATAAGGGGAAGAAAGAGCAAAGTCGCTAACTAGTGTAGTAGATAAGAGATAGTAATAATAGGTAATAACAGTAATACTACTAAAGGGGAGTGTTAAAGATTAGTAGCGCTACATTTGCTACCTACTAATATATATAGGTTAGGTATGCTCCTACTTAATAGACCTATTATTAACTCTCTTAAAATATCTTTATTTAATACTATATCTTAAATATCGGGCTCTTATGCCGATTATTCTTTCGTTCTATATTATTTATAATGGACTATAACGGGTATTACTGCGGTAGCGCTCTTATATCTAGTACATACTTAGCAGTCTTTCTTACTAGTCGCGTTTTAATAGCTTCTAGTCTAGCTTCGTCTTAGAGGACACTAGATAAGACCGTCCGGAAAGCGCTAATAATTACTTACGTACCTATCTGTTAAATTCGTTCGAGCCTAGTAGTATACTGTTATACTCCGTGCCTTCCCTTAGCATACTATGTTAATACCGCGTAGTCGGTAGTAGTATCGATAACTACTCGATGTAGCTAGCGTATCTACTTTAGCCTAATGCCTCGTAGCCGTCCTATTACGAGACACTTTTTTGTTACTATAGTAATAATCTTATCGAAGTGTGCTATTATACTAAGCCGAGTGTCTAGCGTAACTCCTAGGATCTTAATTGTGTTCTAAGGTCTAACCTCGGAGTCGAAGAAGTATAAGGCCGGCTTTAAGTCTACCCCTATAGCTATTAGTTCAAAATGGATAAATCCGGTTTTACTCGCTTCGAAAGTAGCTCCGCTCTCCTCTAACTATTAGGCTGCTAGTCGTAACACTTCTGCCTATAGTTTTTCCGTTATATCGATATAGTTAGTGCCTATCCGCTACGCTATAAAGTCGTCGATAAATCCGAGCGACCTACTCTACTTATTTATCTTACCTTCTACTAGGTTAGCGTTATAGAAGACGTATAGGATAGGAGATAGCGGAGATCCTTATAGTATACCGGCATAACTAATAGGCATATAGTCGGACGTATAGTTACCTATTACGACGCTCTCTATTCGATCTTCGTAGAAGCTACGGATCTATCTAACTATCTTATTCGAAACACTTCGCTCGCGTAAGCGCTGTTCTAGGACTACTAGATAGACTCTATTAAAGGTACCTTAAATATCGAACGTTATAAGTAAGAGTATGCGTTTTCCCTTCTACGCCTCGAAGATCTTTTCTATTAAGACGTCTAATACCTACTCGTACGACTACTACTTTCGAGCGCTAAAATGATTAGTAGGCAGTAGAGAGTACCTCTCTACTAGGTACGATAGTCTTACCCTAATAATAGCCTCTAGACCCTTACTAATTATAGGTAGTAAGGAGATCGGTCGGTAAGCCTTCGGCATAGTATAGTCCGATTTACCCGGTTTTCTTAGCGCTACAATCTTAGTAGTCCGCTACGACTAGGGTATATATCCTAGATCTAGCGACGTCTAGTATATCTACTATATCTATAGGGTAACACGCTAAAAGAGGCGCCTCTAGATATTAAATGTAATCTCGTCCGAACTAGGTGCCTTTTTCGGGTTCTGCCGGAAGATAGCCTAGCGTATCTCTTCTTATATAATACGTAGGAGCTCTTAAGGAACGCCTAGCTTTCGCGCGGGTGCTTACGCTTAGGTAGCATATCTACCTATCTTTAGTTCTAGCGGGATTAGAAAGAACGTCGCTATTAGTATGTCTACTTTAGCTTCGTCCGTCTTAGCTACGGTTATATCCTTTACTAATACTATAGACGTCGTTAAAGGCTGTAGTTAATAACTACTAAGTAATTTACTTTCTAATTCTATAGCGGCTAGCATTTTCGAGTTATACGCTATAGCATAGAGCCTAACCCGAGCCTCGCGCTACTAAGAGGCTACTATCCTTAGAGCCTATATTAACTTCCTAGAGGGGTGTATTATTATAGATTCTAATAACTACTCTACTACGTTGCTGCTCTAGGCGGTCTAGCGCAGGTTAATCGAACCGGGGGCATATCTACTAGTTAAGACGTTATATTACATAACTTTAGCGGCATAGTGTCCTAGAGTAGCGGCACTCGGCTAGTTAATCTATTAACAGGCTCGATTATGTCGAGCGCGTATAGGCACTACGATTTAGGGTTTAGACTTAATCCTAATACTAAAATAACCTATCTAGTAGTTAGCGCTAGCCTAACTCTTTTGTGCCTTACCCGAAGTGCTAAGACATATCTAGCGACGTGAAAGTTACTATAAGTAAAAGTAGACTAACTACTAATAGTAATAAACTCCGATAGTAACCGGCGCCCTATAATGTGCTACTAGGAAAAGTTATAGTTTCTAGGCTGTTCCTATAAGCCGGAGTACTATATATAGGCGTAGTGTTAGAAGTATATTAACACCTATCTACGATACCCTTTCGAGATATACTAGTATAACGAGGTATTTCTAGAACATCGCTATAGTAAGACTTTTAACTTAACGTGCCTAACGAACGACTCTAATATTTAATAAGACACACTCTAAGGCGACATGTCTAACAGCTTAAAGGCCCGTAGTAAGAGACTAGGGATTCGATATCTAGCCCTCTAGGTTATATAGCGCATTAATAAAAATCCGACTGTCGGCTGCCCCGGATAAGACTAAAAGGCGCTATTACCCTCGAAAACTCCGAATTTAATAAACATAGGCCTTATTATTATCCGCACTTGCTACTATTCGCGTCGTCTGCTTCTTAGCTAAGTGCGAGTTAGAAGGTCCGAATCTATAATAATGATTTAATTAACTACGCTGTTTAAGGCCTAGTTTGCGATCTTAGCTAGTTCTCGCTAGTATATAGCCTATAGGTCTGCGCAATATATAGATAACGAGACACTCTCCGTGTTAAATTAATGCACTAACTTCTATCCTACCTAAAGTCGTCTTCTAAGTCGCCTTCTAAGTCGATAAATTATAGTAGTTGTTCGCTAATCGCCCTCTATATCGTTCTCCTTTACGTTATAGGAACGTCCGAGCTCCGAACGAGCTATATCGGTGCTAGGATATATTTATATAGTAGAACAGTAAGAATACGTAGACAGCTAATAAGAAAGGGGGATAGATAACGTAATAGACCTCGCTTAATCGATTCTAGGTTTTTAGCGCGTCGATACGATCGCTTAATACTACATTTGTACGGCTACTTTTCTTAGATCTAAATTAGACATGTTTTTATTATAGCGTTGCGATGTAGCGATATTTAGGAGAGTAGTGCTCCGAATACTAGCTCCTTCCTTCTATACTAGTACGCCTAACTAGGGAGCTAGCTTACGCTTATTATAATAACCGAGCGTCTACAGAGATTAGAGAAGGGTCTTCGAGATTTAGAAGAGAAATTTAGAGCACTTCGATTCGTATATATATAGAAGGTAAAGATCTACAAAGTAGTATAAATAGGGCTAAGTAAAGTAGTAATAAAGCGGGCTACTAGTATACTACATTATCTTTCTTACCTAATTATATTAACGAGTTTTTATTCTTCGCTAGTATTGTCTCTAGCGTTAGACTCTCCCTTAATAGTGATCTACTCGCTTAGATTATTCTCTACGCCTATAAAATCGTTATCTAGTTATATAGAGATCTTCTCTTTATAGATACTGTTAATTATATCGTATAGCATGTTTTAAAACTCCCTCTCTATTATCTCCTTTCGCGCCCGATAGACGCTCTAGAGATTATACGCCGTGTTATAAAGATCCTCGGCGAATAATAGTAGGTTACTAAAGACTTCTTCTCGCGTTACGCTACCGTAGAAGTCGTTTATAAACATTTAACTAATTCTATGTATAACTAAGGCTCGCTAACTTCTTATCTCGCTAGTTAAGGGACTCTTAGCTATGCTCTCGATATCTAGGGACTATAAATAGGAAGTTAGTACTTCGAAGATGTCCGGGAAGTAATGCTATACTTCCCTACTAAGTTCGAAATCGTCGTATATTAGAGACAGGATAATTGCCGTTAAGTCGTCTTGTTCGCGTTCGAAGAAGTCTCGTAGCGTATAAGCGAGGGCGTCGCTACGGTATTAGATAGGGGAGGACATTATATAAGCGTTCTTAGTGTTAAGGTAGACGGCCTACTGTCGTTCTTATATCTTATTAAAAGGCTTTAGTTACTAGTAACTCGTAGTAGTTAGAGAAGCGGTAAATCTCGATACTTTCTCTACGGCGGCGAAAGGAGATCGTACGGGCTCTCGCCTTTCCCGATTAACGTCTAATTGTAGTAGCGTCTAAGCCTAAATATAATAGGCTCGCAGGATTTTTCCTTTCTTTTCCGTCGCGTATAGTACGTTTTACCGCTTAATTCTAGACTAGAAGGCGACTACCTCTATACCGCCTCCTAACTGTATTCTTAACTAGGGAGCCGTATATACCCGCTAAAGGTGTTAGACTTAAAAGATATAACACGATTTTGCTCTTCCCTAGACCTTGCCTATCTTACCTATCTAGCTACTATAGAGTTCGCTCTAAATAACGAAGATAAATTACGTAAAAACGCTAGGGCCTAAAAAACATAGCATAATTAAGTTAAGCTTACCGTTTAAAGAAAGCTCCTCGGTATACTACACCTAACCTACTACTCTATCTTATAATATGTCTAGCTTTCTCGCGTACTAGTACGCGTTCGGAAAATACGTATAGATACGCCGGTTCCGAAGGTCTTCCTAAACTACGCTTACGAGTTCGCCTACCTATTCTCTTAACTAACCTAGCCTATCGATAAGGGGTACTAAACAAAACGCTTTAGCCCCCTTTATTATATTCTAGTAATTCTAAAACCCTAGTTCTTTTAACTCTGCGGCGTTTAGCTAGGTGTTCGAAGGCTACTAAAGAGAAATCGACCTAAGGTTAACGAATCCTATCTAAAGTATCTACTAGTCTATATATGTATTTACCTCTAATCTAACGGGTATTCTAAGTAGCCTTGCCCCTTAGTAGATAGATTCGCTCTACTATAAGAGACTCGTGCCCTCGTAGGTGCCGTCGTAAGACTATATAGGTAGGCCGAGGGCTTCGATTTCGATCTATCCGCCGGCCTCGAGGCTACTATAACGGGCGATAAGTATCGTAACTTATGCCTTCCTAGATCTAACACCTACTTATAGGCTTACTCTAAAAGTCTTAGCTAGTCCGTAATTGTAATAAAGCGAACGTATATAAAGCTATATGTCCCGTTTAGCTATTTATATTCTATATCGTTAATAGTAAAATCTAGATTTAGTAGACTCCTATAAAAATTAGTAAGTATAGTCTATCGACGGAGAGAGCCTAACTATTATAGCTAAATGTAGGCTAGGTCCTAGCCCTCGACAGCGTAGTCTAGGAACTCCTCTACGAAGTCTATAGCCTAAATTCTAGTCCCTACGCCTAAATCTAAATAACGGATAGGATTTTTAATTAGCGCTAAAAAGAGCTTGTTTTCTCGTTATAACAGGTATAGATAGTGTTAGAGGTCTAGTCGGTCCTACTTATCCTGCGGCTTATTAGCGTTTTATAAGACTAATATTAATAGTAACTTACCTCGTCGTATAGGAATAAGAGTAGATTACGACGGGCTCTAGGTTACGTCCTCTCGTATCTATTATTAAGACGGTATATAACGATGTTAGTAAATTATAAATCTAACCTAGAGAATAGTATACCTTAGTATAATCTTCTATTATCTGCGGTTAGGTTATAATCGCTAGTAAGAGATATTCGCCCGCTCGTTACGCTATTTCTTATTAGTAGACATTTAGAAAGTGTCGGGTTCCGATAGAATACCTCTTACTACTAACGCCTAAGTCCCTCTCTAACTCCTACATTATAAATTAGAGGTTTTCCGGTAACGGCGAGCGATAAACCTCTAGAAGGGCTTCGGCTATAAGGAAGTAGAGGACTTTAAGTATAAGTAAACATTTGAAAATAATGTTTACTATTCGAAATACACTTACGTTAATGTCTACTTAGGATATACGCGCTACACCTTCTCCCCTAAGCTAAGAGATACTCCTATACGTTTAGTAAACTATTCGAATATAGGATTTCGGTTATCCTCTTTAGAAAGATCTACCCGAGTATTATAATCGGCTAGGTGCTAGGCGATTTCTAGCCTTTAGCGTAGAGGAGGTAGGGTAAATAGCTCGTTAGCTGCTACTCGCACCTCTAAAGCTATATCCGCTCGTTACGCCGGTTCCGCCGGACTAGTAGACTAGCTTGTGCCCTCGGTGTCGATCTTGCTTTGCCTTAGGTAAGGCGAGATAGCTTACGATATTCTCTAATAATAGGTGTCTTTATTAACGGGAGGAAGGCCTTATAAGGCTAACTACTAATTAGCGGCTTATAGTAGTTACGTCTACCGAAAATATTCTACACTAGACTAGCTAATTACCGAATCGTCGTCTTTAATTAGCTATCTTACTTACGCGAGGGTTAGACTCTATAGAAAGAGGTTAGCTATATAATTCCCTAGGTTAAACGATCTACTAACTAGGAACTTCCTCTACCTAGGTAAAGAAAAGCCCGCTACCTTTCGCACCTTATTAGCTTTAGTACGACTTCTTATTCGTAGCGTTCCCTCGGATATATCTTAGCTAGGAGGTCGAATATAAGAGCCGTATATATAGATAAGGGGGTAGCCGTTCCGTAAATAGCGCTTAGCCCTAATAGGTAAGAAGTGTAGGAGCAAATAGGGAAAATAAGGAAAGTGCTAAAAACGCGGAAAGCGCGGAAACGCATCTTCTATACGTATTAGTAATAAGGGCCGCTAGTTACCTTACGCCGTTCTACCTTCTACCTTACTCTTCTCCGCCTTTACGTAATTATGTACATATTTCCCTTAAAGGTAAGGTTTACCTACACGTATTACTACTTATACTTAAGATATTGTTCTAAATTATCTATTACCTTATAAATTGTCTTACGCTTTAACTATAAGTTCATTTAAGACCTTATCGTAAGAATTAAGGAAGGCGACGCTATAGCTTTAGTTCGACGAACATTACCTACTAATACTACGATCCTTCCGGGTATACCTAGCGAAATAGACGTAGACCTATAGTTACGCACAGTTAGATAGAGCTTAACTTACGTTATATATATTCCTACTAGCTTAGAGAGACTAAAAGAGCTATATAGCTAGGCGACATAGTACGTACTAGGACATTCGGACGACGTAAGCTAACTTCGTATAGTTATTCGGTGCTAAGAATTTGTCGTTAGTACACTTCGCTTTTCCTGTCTAGCGTAACTAACCTTATATTAAAGCTATATACGATAAGTACGGAATCTACTATTACTAGAATCGCTTACTTGTCTATAACCCGATTATGTTCGGACGAGCTATTAACGGATTACCTCTTAACCCGTCTTTTACGGCATAGAGCACTAAACAGCTAATAGTTATGTTATTTAAACATCGGCGAGCTTAGCCGCTAAATTTTGAGAATTAGGATGCGATTAGTTTACGTAGGTAGACGGCTAGAGTAACGATTCGATTAGAATAAGCTATAGGTAATGCGCGAGTAAACGTAGTTTAGACTATATTACACCTAAGAACGATATTTGTAAATAACGTCTCTATACTTCCGTATAGCTAGAAAGAGCCTAAATATAGCCCTATTAAAATCGGCATAGAAGTTATCTAGATTTCGAAAATGCATTAAAAACTCCGCCTTCTACTAACTAAGATTATTAAAAAGTTCTAGGTATAGGTCCCTTAGTTAGTCGCTCTCGAAATAAGTATACTACTTAGCAAAAGAGATAGTTATAGGCTTATAGAGCGCGCGTATAATGTGTTTCTTAAATATGATGTCCTTCTCCTAGGTTTCTCTCCCTCGTACTTAAGATAATCTCTAGTAATATATATCGTCCTAAAAGCATCGACCCGGAGAAGAAGATCTCTAGTAATCTCGAGGGACCGAACCGCGCTATCGTTCGCTCTATCGTCTAGAGTAGTACGTAAATATAGGCTAGGAGTATAGTACTAGTTAGTAAGAGTATAGGTGCTAGACTCTTCGTCTTATAGTAGAGTATTAGTAGAGCCCGGGGTATACGCCTATTTCCCTATATACATATCGAAGATAGTATCGTCGTACATTATTTAACTTATCTCGTTAAACTTAGTCGCCTTAGAAAGGGGGCTTCTAGTTACGTTAAAGTCGTGTATTATAAAGAATACTAAAAGTTAAACGAGTAAGGTTAAGTCTATAAGTACATAAATCGGAAGCTACGTTAAAGTAAGTTCTCCTAACAGAACATAAAGGGGTATAGACCGCTATACTCTAATTACTTTAGATCTACTCCTATACCCCTACCTACCCGCTATTCGTCTCCTACTTACGAAGTCGGGGCAGCTATAGCCTAGAGCTACGTCGTCTAATAATAACCTAGCCTTAGGAAATAAATAGTGCTATCCCCGTAATAGTCGTAGAACGTCGTTATAGTTATAGCGTCTATATTAAATGTTTTGTATATAGAGATGTCCTTTAAAGAGGACTAACTCGATTTGTAGTATAAGTTAATTTCCTCCTTTAATTCTTTAGAAAGCTCTTCTATACGGTAGAGATAGGCCTTATTCTAGACCTAATTATTTCTAAGTAGCTTAATAGTCTCTAGAAGGACTAATAATAGTTACTAGGACGGCTTCTTCTTACTATATCTCGCGGATCTCTTCTTCTTCTTCTCTTTACGAACTCTATTTCTAGCCTGTACTGAATTAGCTAAATACGGCGACCGCGTTATCGGTTAATTACTATATTTGTGTTAAAATTAAGCCTAGGAAAGCGATAGGTTAAGGGAGATTTTAAGTCGTAGGAAAGTAGGCGTATAAAGACTATATAAATATATAACATAATATACTACCGCCTAGTAGCCCCTGCCTAACGCTAGCGGCTAGCCGATACGCTTACTACTACTTCGGCAAACTTAATATACTAAGTTAACTTAGCTAGCCTACTTAATATTTCTTCTAGTTTATCCGTCTTTGTCTCTCCTAGGACAGTAGTAAAGAGTAACTTATTAATAACTGCTTATTACGTAAAGGAGGTGAGGTTATATACCCTAAAGCTAGAAAACAAGAAGGTAATAACGTCGTAAAGGTAATACGTACTAGTTCTTATATATAGTCGAGGCGTTTTGTCGCGGATAGGACGCGTGTTTTATCGAGGCACTATAGTCGTCGGATATAGGTCGCTCGTAGTAGCCTATTAACTACTTCCGCTTAGAGGGGGCTTATAGCTAGATTAAGCGAGAAGCGTATATGTCTATATATGTCTAGGTATAGAAGAAACGAGAGCGTACTAAGTACAGGGCCTATACGGACCTCTAAGCTATATACCTTAAGTTATTATATATACTATACTATACTATATTCGATTCGGCGATTAAAGACACTAGCAGCGACACCTATGTTAATTATGCCGCGCTATTATTATTAACTAACTAGAACAGTAGCGATTCGATATTTCTAAGTCGCTCGACTAGGCTATTAATAACATCGGAATTGTCTATCTCGACACTAGAACTATCTATCTAGAGGATACATAGTCTCGAACTAGCGCACTTTGTCTTTAATCCCCTATATTTCTTATATACCTACTAGTAGTGTTATTAGTAGTTCTATAGAGACGAAGAGTGCTTAACCTATAATACGAACTCTCGGTCTTACCTAGCTATATTCGTACCTTGCTATAGTACACTACGAGTATAGAGTATTCCTATCGCACTTTACCTTCCTCGCCCTACAATTTGTGTAACCCTAGTGGTTTTATTAGCTTAATAGGTAAAAGCGTTATAGAAGCTTACCTTTTTTGTTCGTTCGGCCTTTTTCTTACTTAGTACTTATTTAACTTCGTAATTAAGGTAGTTCGCGTAAGCTAATAGCTATCTTAGATCTTACTACTATAGATTCTATAGTAGGTAGCTATAGGTAGAAGTAAATTAGGGGGTTCCCGCGTATAATATAGTTATACCGGTCTCTAGACGGGGTATCTTAGTCTTATATCTACTATCGTCTCTCCCCTATAAACGTTTCCGACAAACACTTACTATAGGAAGTAAAACGAACTCTATTACTAAGACGCTTACTAAAGATAGAAAGTATAACTTTACTTTCCTTTATCGGCTAGCCTATCTCCTATTTACAGAATCTCGTTACTCTATCCTCTATGTCGGTCTAGCTACGCGACGTATATTCTAAAATAAGCCGTATAATTCTAGGTATCTAAGTTAGTAGTTAGATTACTACCTATCTTTTCGGTATACAGCAAAGCGACTTAAGCGGCTATAATAATATAAAACTTATTTATATACGGAGGCGCTGTTACCTTCGCGGCTTATATTATGTACTATAGTATTATCTAAATAATGTCTGTTCGAAGTTCTCTACCCTTAATCCGTAAGCTACTAGATAATAGACACTTATAGGAGGTATAGCGATCTAGATATCTACAGTAACCCCTTTAAGCGAATCGTACCTATCTAATATTAAGGAACGACCCGTCCGGCAGCTTACTATAGCTTCTCTAGAAGGGAGGTTAAGTCCTATAACGCCTAGGACTATTATAATCCGCAATCTTAATAGCACTAAGACCTATTAAGAACGAGTATAACTCGTGTCTTATTAGTATAAGTAAAGCTACGGACGCTACTAAGATAATTACTCTAAGTTCTAATTAGACGTATAATCCGGTAGTAGTAGATACGAAGACTATATCGCTCGACGCGGATAGAAAGAGAAAAAGGAATACTTCTACTAGTGCTCGCTTCCGATCTAGACGAAAGCAGTAGGAGAAGGAAGCGTCGGCAAAGATTTTAGAATTAGAGTAGTAAGTAGAGAAGCTAAAGAGGTCGCGAAGGTTCTACAAGTAAGAACATTAAATCTTAAGTAAGCGTCTTAGCTAAGCGCCTAGGGGAGGGCAATACTTTCCGCGACTATTATCTCCGAACTCGCGTAAGACGTAGAAGTATATTAGCTAGGACTAGGTATATTAGGACATATAGCTTTAGGATAATAGAGGATATAATAAGCATATTCGTAAGATCTTTACTACGGTTAGGGCTACTAGTTATAAACGTGAATGTTCCTCTAATAACATTATATATATCGTAACATACTTTATTATTTACTTCCTATTTAACACCTAGTTTAAGAATATTTACTTACTCCTCTAAAAGGGAGCTGTAAGTCTTTAACCTAGGGCGAGTAAACGTTAAATAAGGTGAACGTATAAGTGCCCTATACCTATATAATTTACCTTATAACTTTATCGACCTTAGGTGTTAACTTTAGGTCTATACCTCGGGGTGTAGTAACTAGACTCTCCTCTACTGCCGTACGATACTGTTCCTTATTCGCGAGTAAGGGAAATATTATCTAGCCTTTTACTTCTATTACATAGAGGGGAGTGTTCGTATAAGGGTTTACACTCTCGTTTAGCTTACTTAGCTAATCGTTTATACACGCGTAATTAATAAACTACTGCCGATAAGTCGTATATTAGAGTACATAAAAGTGTCTATTATTTATATACGCTATCTATCCTCCTTTCGTAAAACTCTATAACCTACTACTATCCGTATTACAGGTATATACCGAAGAGTAGAATAACTATCTTATGTCCGCGAATAACTACTATTTTCTTGTTTTACATAACCTTTTAATCTAACTATCTAAGGTCCTTTTTCTAATATAGTAAATCCCTATTCTATAATAATATATTAACACTAGGAGGAGGTAAGTTCTATTCGAGTAGGAATAGAATATGTGCCTTAAAGGTCGTAAGTTATCTACTTAAGCTAAATATAATTCTATGTATAAATGTATAAAAGGGTAATAAGGTCTTGTAGATAATACGCCTATAGAAACGCTACTAGGTTATATAGAAAGGCGGCTGTCGGAATCGGTATAGGTGTAGACGAGAACTTATATACTAGCGTACGTCCGTCCTAGAGATAGTACGAAACCGGGTATATATTACGCGTACTAAACAGTTTAGGTCGGTATACGTTATGCCTATGTTTATCCGTCTTATGTACTAGGATATGCTCGGGGGGGAGGTTAAGATATCGATAAAGGAGGCCGATACCGAAGTTCTTAAGCGCGTTGTGTTTTACGACGATACCGTAGATCTCGGGCTACAAAGAGGTAAATAAGGACTTCTCTAAGGCAGAAAACTGTAATTCGACGCCGTAAATGCGATTATAGAGCTCCGAAGGTATTAGTTAAGCTATTTTCGAAAGTGCTAGGCATATATATATAAAGATAGTTATTAAGATTCGGGAGAATTCGACGAACTTAAGAAGATATTACGTTATAGTATTACATAAGCTCCTTAGAATTTCCTTGCCGCTAAAGCGTAAAAACAGTTACTGTTCTATCCTTTTCGCTAATATATCTCTTGTCTATACTAGTAACAGGCGACTTAGAAGAAGTTATCCGCTAACGCGAAAGATACGTAGCCGCTATTAGTAGCGAAACGTCTATCGCTGTTATTTAAGATATCCTATAGTTTATAGAGGATGTATAACTTCCCGAATTTTACAAGAGGAATAAGGCGGAAGACGTCTAGTACGAGATGCTCGAGAAGTCTAGCTTAGAGGCTAAGGTAGGAGCTATAGCGGATATATAGATAGAGGTAAGCAGACGCTATAAGTAGTAAGAGGCTATTATTCTAAATATACGCGACAGGTTAAGTCTAACGTCGAACGCGCTATAAAACATGTTAGCCGCTAGCCTAACGATTTAACGAAACCTAAAGTTATAGACTTTAGGTTCTATCGTTTTAAGGCGACTATATTAACGGATTCGTAGTATTTGCTCGAGGGAGGCCCGGGTACAGACGACGAGAAGGAGTAAACTATTATCTTCGTTACGCTCTTAGATCTTAGACCTAATAACAGCTTTCTAATCCTACTAGCTCGTAGATAAGATGTTTATATAGATAGTAAAGGTAGCATCTAGATACTACTAATAGGAGGTAGATTAGCGCTATTTTTCTCTCTCGATCTATAATAATTAGTATTAAGAATTAGAGCTGTCTTATTCTTATTACTGCTCGAGGTTATTCTAGCTACGTTATAATTTCTACGTATTCTTTCTAACTCGTAGGAGATAGGCATTCTTATAACCTAAGATTTAGCTAATACTTTCTACCCTTATTATAGATTAGTACATTTCTAGTATAAAATAGGAAGGGGTACGAACGAGAACTTATTACGAAGGATATAATAGACTATACTAGGAACGAATAAAGCTGTCTATAGTGTGCTTCCTAGCCTATGTCTATTAGAATCCGTTAGATCTACGGTACATAGTTTATCTATAAGATATTAGAGACTAGTAGTAGCGTAAGAAGTAAGTAAGAAGTACTAAGATAGGGGACGATTCCCTATAAGACGTTAGATAATTCGGAGACGGGTAATTCTATTAGGACTTATAGAGTATTAATAGCTTACTCGCACGATAACCCTAGCCTTATATATTAAGGTTATCGATAAGCCGATTTACGAATTTCGAACTTTAGATAAGTCTCTTATAATATCCATTATTAATACTTATCCCTATATATAATTTTGCGGCGTCGAGCACTTCCTCCTTATTATAGCCTTCGCTAAGTAAGACTATATAGGTAGAGAGTACTAGGAGCTTTTAGAAGTTAGTAAGCTTAAGCGCGACGGAAGCCTTTATACTACGTATTACCGCGGCTTAAGCGTATTAGCGAATATAATCGATTATCTTATCGGAGACACTTCTTTCGTTAGCGCCTATATCTAGGGTAATAGTAGTGTCTAATAGAAACGCTAGAGCGCGATTGTTCTCTATAGCCTAGTATAGTCCCGTTTCTTATAGTTTCGATATCTAATTCTCTACTATAGGTGTCTCTCGGATAAGCTCTTAAGCTAGACGCCTCTACTAGGGTACCGAATCTACCTTTCTTTATACATCGTAAGGGTCGTATAGTATAAACTTTAAATTTTCGTGCGTTACTCGCCTACTACGTTTCCTTACAGTCGAAGGATAGCTATAGTACTCGGGTACTAATACGTCCGAAGTGTTATCTACTGTTATATTCCGTAATATATTATACTCGATATTACTACTACTAGTATTACGAGCTAGCCTTAAGTAGGCGGTATTAAGATCTCCTTATCTACCCTAGGGTTCGTTAGTGCTAAAACGGTTACGAAGTAAAAGGATAATTTCTTCTAAGTAACGAATATACTCGACATCGAGCCCTTCGAAGTTATCGAGTCTAGACGTTATATTACACGTAAAGCTGCGGAATAGGAGGCGGACAGTAGCTATCCTAAATAAAGAAAGCAAAATTACACCTTCTATAACTAGTTAAACTACGAGTAAACATCGAATCGAGCTAAGATCGGCTCCCGAGCTACTAGCGTAATCGGGACTTATACGTATTAGAAATGTACTTAGTATACTTTTATCTACGGAATAGCTTTCCCGTCTCTACGCCGTAGTTTATCCCCGATCGAGTTAGTAGATATACCGTACTCTCGTTATTACCCGTTATAATTAGATTAAGCTATTACTATAGCGTAGCGGGCTACTAGGAGACGATGTGCCTCCGCTATTTAGTAGGTTAACTGTTAATATATAAACTACGAGGAGCTAGTAGGCTATACGAAGTAGTTATAAACCTACGCGCCTATATGTCGTGTCGTTACCTTCTACGGGACTTATACCGCTAACATAAATGTAGCTTAGATTACACCTTAGATCTGTTTTTAGATGTTAGCGATACTAGACTTTTACATTCGATATACCTACTACTAGAGATATAGGACGCTTACGAGTAATAGCATAGATACTAGCTCCCTCGCGTTCGGTTAGGATAATACGGGCGCTATTATAGTATTAGTATACTTCCTTATTAGCTTTGTCGTAACTTCTCTAACGACCTAGGTTACGTTTACTACGTACACTATTATTTAGTTATATGCAGTCGGTGTCTAGCCTTCGGATCGAATCGTTAGTATATATTACATACGTATCTACGACGCTAATAGGTGCGAAGCTATTCTTTATTAGTAGAATACTCTTATAATATACGATCGTCTATACTTAGTTATTGTAGACCGCCTATTAGTATCGTTTCGTTCTAGCGGCTAAATTTTTCATGCGGCTTAGCTAGATTACGAACGCTGTTCTAGGGATAGCCTCCGTGCTTATAGTAGCGTTACTACCTCTAGATAAGGTTCGTAATTATCTAGGACATGCTCTTAAAAACTTGTTAACCTCTAGATTAGGTAAAAGAACTATTTGCGGATGTTCTAGTTATAGCAGTAGCGTCTAATAAGGCTTTGTCGGCTCTAGCCTTAATATACTTAACGCGTAAAGCCGCATCTTATATACGACGCCGTTCCTAGTCTAAGGCGTTCGCTATCTAGATAATTCGTCCTATATAAGCTTACTAGATCGATATAGTTCGACGTAGAGACTAATACAGTTAGTATTTTCGTAGTAACGGCTTCCCTTAGAGCCTTCTACTACTATACTATCTAGCCGTAAGAGTCCGTGTAGGTATCCGTATACTAGTAGACATTCGTCTTCGTTTCCCTATTTATTACGCGCGGACTCGGCTATTACTTAGCGGTAGTCTAATTCCTTAAATTTAGTTAGTCTATAATAACGACCTTCTCTAACGTCGAGCTTCGGCTAGGTAGGGTAATCTAATCTCCTTCCGAAGAGGAGGTCGCTTTAATCGCGGTATAGCTTAAGTACATAACTAGCGACGGCCTCTCGTAATAGACGTCTCTTCCGGCCGTAACGAGAGCGTTTCTAAATCCTACCGAGCGAATAACTAGCTAAGATAATCGGGACGAGCTTAGTCGAGCTTAGATATAGATTAATAACGGAGACTTAGATAATAATTACGATTTTGTCTACGATTCGGGAAGCTCTATAAGCGTTTTTATATAGTTATTATACCTAGACTCGGGGCGCCTAGTTAGTTAATAGAAATTCTACAAAGTGCTTAATTAACTTCGTAGACGCCCTATGTAAGGAGCTTAATAAATAAGCGCTAAGGCAGGTAGGCATATAGTCTCTCGCTGTTCGATAACGAACTTATTCTTAAATAATCTACTACTTAACTAATAACCTTATAATAGAGCTTATATACGAGGTCGCTCTAAAGAACTAGTACTTACGTTATAAGAATAGCATAAAGATATTTAGATAAGATTTAAAAGCTTCGACAGTACCTAGGGCGAGCCTACTAACATAATACTATATACTAGGAGCACTAATTAGATAGGGATCCTATAAGATTAACTATTTTACTATAGGGAGACTCGGTCTAATATCTAAGCTAGTAATAAATTCGGCTACTTATAAGCCTCTAAATGTCTAAGTCGAGATAGTACGCTTTTATATTATCGCTTTCGCTTAATATAAACGCAGCTTATATCCTTATACCCTTAAGGTCTACTAATAGATTAGTAAAGTCTCTAAATCTCTACGTCGGTCTCTTAAGGCTCTAAGGCTAGTAACTTACCGTTTTAATCCTACCTAAATCTAGCTCGCCGCTATTAACGAATCGCACCTATATAATAATAATCTAGTTTGTCCCTAAGTAGTCTCGTATAGGATAATTATATCGACTCTAGCGTATATACTAGGCGGTTCGTAGTTAGCGATTAAGTAATACTACCCGGGTGGCATATGCTAGCGTTTAGCTATCGTGCATAACTAAAACGGCTAAAGGTGCTATTCTAGCCTATCGATTTCGCGTAAAAGGGTTAATAGGATAGCTACGTCTTAGACGATAACACACGATCGCTAAACAGAAACGTTTCGAAGGTTCCTCTTAACTCGCGATGCCTCTACGTTACGTTAACCTAGCATACTGTAATCTCGCCTAAGGATAATACTACTTAATCGATTAGGACTAGACGAATCCGATGTTACGCGATAGCTATTTCGTCTATTTAAAATGTTAAGACGAGTAGCGCCTAGAAGTATCTCTAATCCTATCTCGAAAGGAACGCGCTATAGTAAGGAGAGGTACTCCGAATTATATAAGCTTCGGGACGTAGGAATAGAGTAGAATAAGATTTTAAGAAAGATAGGACAATTAGCTAGTTCGTGTCGACACTATTATTAAGATTACCTTCGTAAGGGTCTACCTAAAAATACTTACTACATAGTAGAGGAGGACTTTAAACTTTATAAGCTCTATAAATCCGGAATGCCGTAGGCGCAGATTTCGAATATAATAGAGCGAACGGAGAAATTATGTTAAAGGCGCTACTAGCGGCTATATATTAGAGCTATCTTAAATACACCTTTAACACTATTAGAGACACCTAAAGCGCGTTAGCTAGATAGATCTAACATACTAGAGCTCGGACAAGAAGTGGAAGTAGAAGTATACGAGTAGCTAGACTAGAGTAAAGATTATACCGAGAAACTGTATTAGCTACGGTAGTCTAATTAGGATTAGTAGGATATCTTATAGACAGTTTCTATTAAACGGTAGAGCTTTCGGTAGACGTAGTCGACCTACGTTAAGTCGATCGGAGTAAGATTCTTAAAGATAGAGACAAGCAGTTTATTAGGTATATTAAGTAAATGCTTTCTATTAACGGGTAGCTAAGATGGATTTATAACTTTATAGAGCAAATCGAGGTTATTATAGTAAAAGTGCTAGGAATCTAACTATAGGAGAACGTAGATCGGAGGTTATACTACCCGACTACTAACGAAAGCTTCGACTCGGGAAGTCGTAGCGTAGCTCGTAACTATATTACATAATCTTTTAGCCTCCCTATAAGCTACAGAATAATAAGGTAAGAGGTCTTCGATAAGCTTCGATAGACGGGGTTCGAGTAGGAAGGAGGGTGCCTAGGCTAGCTAGTCTTTTGTTTATATAATGTCGTATTAGGAAGTAGGGCGGCCTAGATGTAGTAAGGTTTAAGAAGCGTCGGCTATTAGCTACCTCTTAACGCGGTCTATTAATCGAAGGTCTTTATTTAAGCACGGACTATAATAAGAAACTGTTTCTTATAAGATCCGTACGCTACTCTTACATTACTACGAGAAGACTAGAAATGCGTCCTATACGTCCTTTGCATCTATAGATGCCGCTTTAATAGATAAGCTTATAGTCTTACTATGTCGTCTAGGTTCCTTATGAAATTTAATAGAGCTGCTCTTATTATTCTTATTAGGAGGGAGTAAACGGATTTCTTATAAGTCTACTATCTACGACTAACTTATCTACTTAAAATAGGCGCAAATGCGTAATCTTAAGGAAAGTGTATATTTCTATATATATCTACCCTAGAAAGCTACATGCTATAGTAATAATCTAGAACATTATAAAAGAAAAAGCGAGATTCTCCTAATCTAAGGGGTCGATTTATACTAAAGACTTCTCTAACGAATAACCCGTTTACTTCGATATCCTAGGAAACCGCTTCTAAGAGCTTCTTAAGTAGTTCGTCTCGACTACTACCCTTTTCCTGCCCTACTTTTATAAGCTTTTCGCTAATCTTACTTCTTACTATAGGTTTAGCCTTTATAGACCTTGTCCGAGGCTCTATAGCCTTCGTTTAGTTCTTATAAGCTACAAGTAACGTTTTTAAGAGCTCGTTCGCGGTATCCTCGTCTAAAATAATAAAGTCGCTTCCCTCTTCGTTTTCGTATTTCCCGTCGTTATAGTTAAGCTCGCTCTCGTCGTTATTGTCTATAGCTTCTCTATCGCCGTTGTTAAACTTATTCGCTTCCCTTTCCTAGTGCCTATATCTATCCTTTCGCGCTAGATTCCTAGGTAGAGGTAGGCCTCTTTAATTAGCTATCTCGAGGTATTAATCTAATATCTTATCGATAAACGCCTAGCCGAATTTAAGTCCTATACCGCTTCTCGCCTAGAATGTGTCTTCTTCGGCTAAAGCGCCTTCGCTATCGCCGAACGAGCCGTATACTAACTAGAGTCCCTTCCGCTGTTTATGTTCTTTCGGGTTAAATACTAAACCTTTCTAATTAAAGTCGCGCTTAGTAAGGCCTTCGTGTAGTTTAAGTACCTTCTTAGACGGCGTTAGGGCATAGCAGAACGTAGCCCGACCTTTTATCTCGTCTCTCTAGCTTGCTTACTATTATTCGTTAACCTTCTTTCGGCACTATATCTTTAGTATCGACTTAAGGGAGTATAGCTCTACAGGCGGATCGGCTTTCGCACCTCTCCTATCTTCTAGTCTCTATCCTATTACCTCTTTTACTACTATATCTACGGCCTCGTTACCTTCTATACCCTCGTAAGAGGGTATCTAGCGAACGGCGTAGTATCCTTTATTCTAGAGATGTTTTAAGCGTTCCGCTATCTATAGTAGGATATATACTCTAGATCTGCCTTCTAGTCTAACTAACGATTAAATAGCCGCTTAGTTGTCGACAAAAATAGCTAGGCGCCGCTTACTAGTGCCGGATTCTACTTAGACCTTAGCGATGTCGAGGGCTAGGGCTATACCCTGCAATTCTACTATATATACTATAGAGACCTTATCGGTACCTATATATACCTTCTTAGTAATTTCCTTCGTAAGGTATAGTCTACGGCTACTATACCGACGTAACCGTCTATACTACTCCTATACTAGAATCGTTCTTGCACTCTAGATTATGTCTAGCCTAGGCGGACTTACTATCCTCGATTATAATTGTCGGGCCCTACTACTAGGGTAGTACGACGAAGGGCGGTATTACTTCTTATATTATAAGGTCCTCTACTACTAGCTCTACTATTTTGTAGTATAGATAGCGAAGCGGGCTTAGCATTTTCTCTTTAATTCGTCTGCTTTCGTTAGGAATTTTAACTACTTCGAGTTTAGGGATATCCTTATATACTAGGATACGGCTAAGAGTCTCTATATTATGTCTTATAATCTACTACTTTACTAGTAATAGGTGTGCTTCGATGTCTAGCGTCGGGTAAGACGTCGCCTTAAAAGCACTATATATAAATCGTGTAGCTCGTGCTTATAGGCTCTATAGTGCTAATAGCGTCTTCGTCGTATAGTCTAGTCTACCCGTTATTTACTATTCCTACGTTAGACTAGATCGAGTAAGCGTATATTATCTATAGGATAGCGACTCCTTAGTAGATCTTGCGTATATCCGATAGGCTAGCACCCTATGTCGAGCTCCTAAGACTACTTAGAGCAATTTACTGTCTTAGTTACTTTTCTCCTAATACCTTTAATATATACTTTCTATCGGAGCTTCGTATCTATAACTACTCCTAAGTATTTATATATGTTATAATAGTGCACTATAGTATCTCGATCGGTCTGCTTATATCGATACGTATTCTTTTTAGGGTTCTATATTAGTATTTTCTTAGCTAAGCCCTACTTTCCGCGACGTATTAGTCTACAGAATTGTAAATCGGTTTATAAAGTACATAAAGCTATAAAAATCTAGTTATAGCGGTCTAAGTATAAGTTACTATATTTAAATGCGTTAAGCTAAACACATCTTCGTCCGGTTTTACTTACATTTTAATAGAATACTTTCACGACGGTATAGTGTAATCGTATATAACGACATACTAGACTAAGAGCGGGAGAAACGGGTCGTTCCCCGAATATATCCGCTTAATCGAGAAGAAGGAGGATCTAGGAGAGGAAAATATTTACCTTCTAACGCAAAAATCTAAAAAGTAAATACTTTCGGGAAGTACCTATAATATTATAATAAGAAGTAGCGAATTAAGTATGTACACAAAGTGTTATAATAAATAGCTAGAGTATACAGATTATTTACGGAACTACGTAGTAAGAGTTCGTAAGACATTAATATACTAATTAGGGGTAATAGATATTCTAAAGTGGAATAGACGAACCGAAGTAGATAGTAATAACTACGATTATTAATAGCGTCGGAAGACTTTAAAAGCTTCTGTATCGAGTAAGATAGGATAATACTTAGGAGCCGATTAAGCGTCTACAAGTATGCACTAATAACGCTATAGTACCTAATATTAGAGGTTCGGAAATCCTGCCTAGGGGTAGATTAAGCGTCTAAACTCTAGGTAAGACTGTCGAATTCGAGCTTAAGTTTAGTAGCCTAGATCTACTTTCCCGAACGCTGTATAGTAAAGAGACTAAAGCCCTTAATCGGGTACTTTCTAGAGCCGATGTAGCTAAAGTTCTAGTACTAGAAGATCTAGTTACTAGCGATAAGGACTTTAATAGTCTAAACGCTATTAAAAGGCGGAGCATAAAGGATTCTTTTAGCCTATTCTTCTTTACTATACGCAGAAATACTAACACCGTTAAGCTGTAATAATAAATTAGCGACTTCGTTATTATAAGAGATAATACGTACTTATAGGAAGGCCGTAAAGCGATAGAACAGAGTTAGAGAATTCCTAGAAGTTATCCGTAATAAGCTACTCTACGGTATCGTGCGGACTCCTAATATTAGAGGACTAGTACGTTATAATTATAATAAAGCGCTAAATCTATTACTCGGCTTCCTTTTAGGAGATATCCGTTCTAATACTTATATACCCGCTAATTTCGTCTTCCTTGTCGATAGTAGAGCCGACTTCCTATTCTCTTTAGTCGCCTTAAGGTAAAGCAGTAGCTTATAAACTACCCTTTAAATAAGTTAGTTAGGCTAAATAGTAATCTTAGAACATACGGTGTTAGGCTACGCTTACTTATAGGAGAGGAATACTCTATCTAGGTAGTTACCTTCCTTATATAGAAGTAAGAGGCTAGTCGCTACGCTTAGATACTAGAATGTTCTAGATAGGTAGACTATCTTACGAGGAAGGAATAGTATCTCTAAGCTACCGGCTACTACGTAATGCGGAACGAACTTACCTATTACTTAACAGAGGTAGAACAGCACCTTCTAGAACTACTAAGGTAGCAGGTAAAGGCTAAGTCGAAGAGCTATTCGCCTAAAGCGTATATAAATTAGACGTGTTTAACGTCGTATTATCTCTCGGGTCGTAAATAAGTATTCTGTGCCGGTCTATTATAATATAGTAAAATCCGATATTAGAGTAACTATCTACGCGTTTACCTTTTACTTATACGAGATCGTATCTCCTTAATACCTAGTTACTAATATTTGCCTACAAATTTACTAGCTCCTTTCTATTAAAGTCATTTTCGAGTAGCTTCTTTATATCGTATAGTTCTATAGGCGAGTTATCTTCGTCTTATACGTTAGACTTTCTATTATAGTAACTAATACGTAGTATATGCCCGCTATCGGTAATACTCTTTTCATATCGCCGAATTATAGTATAATTAAGCTAGCTAACGAAACGCGACTAGATAGGATATCTTTTCGTAAGTTTTATAACTTTACCTAGGAAGCTCGGGCTATAATTCTGCTACTAGTAATATATAATCCTGTCGACGGACTAGAGGCTATATAGTACACTAAGTGTACGTAGGCGTCGCTAATCTTCTTTATCTCTAGGGCTTCTCTATAGCGTAATACTATAATTAGTAAGCTACTTTAGCCCCGCGACGGAGTTAAGCCCGTATACTTCGATAACGGCATTTACCGCGTTAGTATAGATTAACGTAGTGTCTTATATTCGTAGAATAGCCTCCCTAGACTTCTTTATAATAGTGCTGCGTTTAATGTCTGTCTCGTAAGCGACTATTTCGTAGTATATCTTATTATATAGTCGAGTAATATTATCGTAAAGTAGCGATGCGTTTAAAAGATCTTTCCTTATAATAGGTATACTGTAAAGGGACGAATAAAATAAGCACAGTCGTATAGAACTAAAACCTTATATAGGACTAAGTGTAGTCGTAGCGGCTCTTTATATCGCGCTCCTACTTAGGGCAGGTTTATACTGCTACCGGCGTTCTATCTAAATCGAAATGAAGGCAGCCTTATTAACTAATAATTAGCGTTTACGAGTATATAAACCTTAAGTTAAGTTTTCTAGAAACAGAATACGAAACATGCTTATATAGTAAAACTAGCCTTTCTAGAAACTTCTCTTCTACAGATTTCTTTACTAACGTACGGACGAATCTTACTTACCTGTACTTTCTTAGCGGAAATTTAGTCTCTTACGCTCTTACGACACGAGTCTTCGCCTCTAACGACTCTTCGCACCTAACGAACTTCCGCCTCTAACGAGTCCCCGCTATATACGAGTCTTTACTAACTACTAAGCTAGGATCGGTGTACGTTATTTCTACTATTAGTAGTTATCTATTAACTTATATTCTATACTAGCCTAGCGCTAGCCTAGATATATATCGAAACTACTGTCCTTCCCCTTTCCTATAGAGCTATTATCGTACTTTACCTTTATCGTTTTAGGCCTACTCGGCTTTAGCTAGCTATACTATTAAGTCTTCGAAGTATTCTATCGTGTTCGGCAGCCTATTACTCGGTAGTTCCGAAGGTATACTATTCTACTACGAATTTCGCGTAACCGATATATTTTTAATCCTTCCTACTTAGAAGTGTTCCTCTACGTTGCCTATTAGACGCTTATAATCGTCTTTAATACATATAAGGTTACGACTCGTAATAAAGGTGCTTCTAGAGCCGCGTATACGGCTATAGTCCACCTATTTCCTCTTGTCTTATTAAGTTAATTAAGCTTTATCTCTAATAGTTTCGGGATTCTACTATTAGCGGGCCTGACCTTTTATAGAGCTGTCGGACTTATAGCTACTTTATAAGCCTCTATACATAGTACGCTAAAGCTACTTAATATAGGAGAATAGACGTAGTAAATAAGGCTTAGCCTTATAGTAGGATACACGAACACCGTCTTTAGTTATCCGGTATAGCTTACCTTTAATAGGGAATATACGGTATCCTACTATTAGTATGCTTACTATTAGTAAGCGGTTATACGTACGAAACGTTTCTAATTATGCACTAAATGTTAGTAATCGCTACATCTATTACTATATAGCTACATCTCTAAGTCCGAAAAGGTATACTACCGATACTCTATCTTATCGTATTCGGCATATTTATTACTATATCTTCCTACCGCTGTATAGTGTAACTATATCGGAATCTAGACTTAACTAATAACGGAATCCGTACTCTACGTATCGAAGTAATCCGTAAGCATAACGATTATCTTATTCTTACACTTCGCCTTCTAAAGAGCTAGAAGATCCGCCTAGGCTAATATGTGTTCCTTATAATCCTAACTTTAAGATCTACTTCGATGTTTTAAAGACATCCTTTTACTATAACGTAGTAGAATAAGTCGTAGCTAAGCCGAATTTACCTAATAATCCGCGCGTAGCGAGGATAGACGAAAACTATTACAGATTACCCTAATTTCCTCGACGTATATAGAGTATAGCTAGACGGTCCGTATAGAATGCTGTTATACTTTAAGAATTATAGCACTGTCCTTCTTTTCGCTTTAGGAGACGGCATTTTCGCGTAACTACCTTATCTTAAAGCGCTTATAGAGGCATATAAAACTTCGAGAGTAAGAATAAGGAGAATTAAGCTTATTTAGATAACGAATAAGTTTAACGAACAGCTTAAGGAATAGATAGAGACTATCCTCGGCGACGACGACTTTCCTACTAGTGTAAGATTATAGCGAGACAGGTCGTTAAAGATTAAGTACGCTAACTATTTGCACTAGCTTCTTAATATATATATTTACAAACCGAATGCTGTCCTTCCTTCTAAAGTCGAGAGTCTCGGGAGACGACTAAGAGTAGTCTACGACATACTAAACGTGCGAAGCTATCTGTAATTAGAGTTAAGCTATCCGGACACAGAAATAGCGGTTACTAGTAAGTTAGGGCACACTTACTATCCCTTTACCTACTTACGAGGTAGTTTCTAGATATCCTTAACTACGCTATCGTGTACGAGACGAGATCCTTAAGACTAATAAACTCTAGATACGTCTCTTCGAATTAGACTATTAACCGAACGATAGAGATTAGTATAAGGGCAGTATTACGGTATAAGTAATTTGCGCTATAATACTATAGGGAGTATTAGAAGTATTAGCTACTTCTTCTTTTACCTTAGGTGTAACTTTTATAAAAGTTGTCTGTTTCGGTCCCTTATTCTTCCTATAGGATTTATAGGTATATATTTTAAAAGAAGCTATATAGGAGTATAGTTAGCTTAAACGAAACAGTAGCAGATTTTCGAATAACTTATAAATCTACTCGTTTAGGTCGTAGTCGAGTTCCTTACGTCCTAAAGGCGTAATAGCCGAGTTATAGGATAAGCTAGTAGCGTAACATAGTATAACAGATTTAGATCTCTCGCTATCTTTATAAATGTTAAGGTCTTTTCTAGTGTCTACTAAGAGCATATCTAAACATATAATTAGCTTATATAGTTACGGCCTAATTCTAAGGCGCGAACTATTAAAACTAGTCTTAACTAGTAGTTTCTCTATTACGTCTACTTCGACGGCTCCCCCTACGTAGGCCGCGAGAAGTTCTAGGTCGTTCTTTATTTCTATTAGTAACGGCTTTAGCGCGAGGAAATCGCTAACCGCAATTCTTCTGTACGGTCGTAGAATACGATAAATCTCCTTAATAACGTCTTGTTTGTCGGCCTCTAGGACTAAGTTTAATACGTAGTTACTTATTACGTAGTCGACCGAATTGCTCTCGATAGGCGTCTCGTAGATCTTAGAGAGGATAAACGTTACATTATCTACTTTCGTACGCTTAGCGTTCTTACGACTAAGATTAATTATTTTCTGTAATACTAAATCGTAAGCTACTACTCGGCTACTGTAAAAGTATAATAGCTTACCTCTGTTATGTCGACTCCGATTACTTTTCCGGTATAACTAACTCTATAGCTAGCTAGAAGGGCGTTATATCCGCCTCTGCTACCTAGATTAATAACTGTCTTACCCTATTATAATATTAGTTAGGTAATTAGAACGCTCGCGTAGAATAGGTAACGAACCTCCTTAAGGGCAGCGATAGATAGAGGGTTACTATATCCCTCTCCGATATTTACAGAGTCCGGTAGCCTAGTTAGGTCGTCCTCGCTGTACCCTAGAGTAACTCTAATCTGCCTTTTAAGCCGTAGATCGATGTTGTTATTAGTACGAAAGGTATAGCTAGCTTCGACGCGGTTATATATAATAGCCGAAGCTATATTAGAATCTAATGTCGTAGTAGTAGTCGCGGTTATAGACATATTAAAGAATAGAAGTAGTATACCCGACTTAGATATAGCTATTTAAGTATATCCCGGTAAGTATCGTCGTAGCGATTATATGCCGTTAAACCTATAGTTTCGACTAATAAATAGATATAAGTAATATTCGTCTAGTTCTAGCCTATAAGACAGAACGAGCGACATCTAGTAAGCTCCGACTAATTAAAAAGGCTAGTAATAAACAGTTATCGAAGATCTCGTTTAGCTAATCGGCGTAAGGTAGTAAGATATTAATATATAGGGTCGCGACTATAAGCCCTCTACCTATTAATTACTATCCGCTATTAGTTTCTCGTTAATATAGCTAGCTTCTACTATCTTCGTCTATCGTATAATAGTACGTATAATATAATTCCGCATACTTAACTCTATTAACTTTAACTTTAAATACTAATATAGTAGATACCTTAATTACCGTTATCGGTGCTAGCCTCTTAGGTATTAGTATAGCCGTATAACTTAAGCGCCGCTTAGGATTAGATTATAACGATTTTGTTATCTACGAGAAGACTAACGAGGTTAGCAGTACCTAGTCGTAGAATATCTATCCTAACCTTAGCTACAATGTACCCTCTAAGGTAGGATACTTAACTATCTATCCTTATAATACTTAGCACCGTACTTACTACTCTAATAGCCTATTATGTTACTAACCGATCGTTACAGTTCTACTCCTACTCTTTCTTCTAAAACCCGGATTAGTCGGAAAAATTTGCCTCGTAACCTAAGATTCTAGCCTATATTAAATAATGTATAAGCTACTTCGTAATCGACCCTACATTACGCCTTAGATAGGAATGCCTTAGGATATCTTAGGCTAAAGATTCTAGTCTTTAGTACTTAGATCTCTATAATACCGACACTAGTAAGCGGTATACCCGAACCGCTAAGTTTATCGTAACCGCTATAGGCGTTTTTAACGTCCTAAGAGGATTATAAGATCTACCTATGCTAAAGGATCTAGATTGCCTAGTTTTTTACACCGCGGAGTAGCGGGATATCGATTTTGAACATAAACGCGTCTTCGTTATTAGTAACGGCTACTCCGCGAACTAGGTTATTCTATAGGTTCTGTTATATAGAAATCTAAGCTCTGTTATATAGCTCGTTCGTAGCGAGTAGTAGGTCGCTCCGAAAGGTAACTTTAAATACTTAGTATAGTTTTAGCGGTGCGTGTTATATAAAGTATAGTAATTTCGCCTAGGCTTCTAGTTACTAATAGATACTAGCGTCCTTCGATATGTACTATTTATTATACGGATCTACCGACTTTAGACTATATAGTAACTTAATACTAGGTTCGTCGGGTTTCGAAAGAACGCTACGGGCGACTGTACTAGAGCTAGCGTTACTAAAAACATATGTTAATATATAATAGCAGCCGCAGCACTATAGTACTATAACATATTAATACCTAAATATCCTTTTAGAGCTAAACGTCTAGTAGTTAATTACGGGTATCTCGAAAGCACTAACTAGGAGAACTTCCGTCTTATTAAATCCGAAGTACTATTACGAGTTAGAGATAATAAACGCACATTAATCGATAGTAACGGGGAATAACATAAGGTCGACATCGTTATTATAGCTAATAGTTTCTAGACTTAGGACCTCTTAGCGCCTATAGCGGTTTACGGCTTACTAGCGTAGGACTTAAGAGGTCGATAGTAGGCGAAGGGTAGAGCCGAAGCGTATATAGGGTAAGCCTATAGTATAAACTACTAATTTTGTTCGTACCTAATAAAGACTTAGTGTTATAGTGTCTAGATTTCTAAACCTCTTCCTTATCGGCGGTCCTAACTTACTCCTGTCGCTAAATTCGACACTCTATAGGCTCGAGTGCTCTATTATATATATTACCCGGCTCTTATAAGGGCTCTAGTAGAGAGGTAATCTATAATCGACGACCCTCTAGGTTCGGGCCGAAAAAGAGAAGGAATTTAACGAGAATCTATAGTAGGAGATTAGAAAATTAATCTACTCTAATGTCGTATCGACATAGTATATTAACAAAGAGACTAGTAAAAATACCTTAGTATAGCTAGGCACGTAGGTATCGTTTTAGTAGAGTCGATGTATTAAATTAATTACGTAGAGCGATTAGTAAGTACAAAACTAATAGAAAAAGATGTTCTATTATAGTAAGAGCGCTAAGGATATACTATTCCTAGCTATAATTACTTTATAAACACGTCGCTTTATTAAACGTCGCTGTTATAGAGTCTGTCTGCTTCCGTTCTATTAGTATGTTACAGGCTAGGACCTAAATAGTGCCTAGGCGGTATTATATAATATACGAGTAAGGACCCTTATACTCGTATACGCTAAAGGATTACGTATACGAGCCTCTACTCGTAGGGTTACGTATATAGCTTAGTGTGCTCGTATCTGCTCGTATAAGCTTACGAGTCTCCTATATATATAGCTAGGCTAATATCTTATTAATAGGAGCCTTATGCTTAACTTAAGTTATAAAGCTACTATTACGCTTAACAAACTACCTAACCTCTTATCGCCTTATTAGTATTATAACTTAGTAATCGCTTTACTCTCCTTTATTAACTATAACTACGTAACATATCTAAGGTCTACGACCTTAGCTTTATAATAATAACATAATATAGAAACCCTTAGACGGATCCTGTTATGTAATAGAACCCCTAAACTCGAAGTATTTAAAAGTACTAGCAGTAGTAGACGTACAAAATAGAAAAGACCTAGTCTGCTTTAGAACATATACTATAAGATAGTAGAGCTAGTAGCTGTAGATATTAATTAAAGGTTATATTAGAGAGTAGTAAATATAGCGCTACTAATCTTTAATAGTACGCGCGATAACCTCGTATATAGTTCGGTCGGTAGTCGTGTTATACAAAGCTTCGTAGATATACTAGGTCCGAGGTGTAGTAGGTTTTAGGAGGTAGGATAGGCGGAGCGCGGGAATTTAGACGCGCTATAGAAATTATAGTAATCGGCCGATGTCTTATATTAAGCGGATAAATCATAAATACAAACGTATAAGTAATATATAAATAGAGAATAAGATAAGGTAGGGTCTAGAAAAGCAAGGAAGATTTACAGTTTTAGATTAGGCGGTATTATAGTAACTTAGTAATATACTAGCTCTTAGTAGTAATATGTAGGTTAATAGTCTAATCTATAGTTCTCGAATAATCCTAAATTTGCGGTATTAGTTTAAGCTAGAACATTATATCTAACCTACGTTTAGCGTAATAGTTATACTCCGGTATTCGACATAGCTAATATAATAGAACCCTCTTCGAAGAATATTCGCCTCTATAGTAGCTAAAGTTAAGGTTAATAGCGACTTAAACAATATAGATGCATTACGTAGTACGAAATAATTCCTTCTAGATGCATCCTACGCTAGACGGACATTAGCTATTTCGAAAGACGACGATAATGTTTAAATCTGTACTAAATATCGCCCCTTTCTACTACATAATAATGTAGATACTACGGACTAGGTAGCAAGACTAGAACTAAGTACTACATTTAGAATAGCGGAAACGGATCTTTAGCATACTAGAGGTAAAAGGCTTAAAGTCTTAGTCTTATTTAGTAGTATACGTAGTCGGTCGTATTTACGCCTACTAGCCTTTAAATACGCCCGTATACTGTTCCGTCTAGGCTACGACGTTCGAGTATATAATCTAAGTAGCCTCCTAGTTAAGGACGACACTTAGCACTCTTAGGTTAAAGTATAGGAACTATAAGATCTAAGTAAGTAGAGCGATAGATACGTTTAGGTTTCGCCCGAGTAACATAGGAATCTAGTATATACGTATCTAAGTCTCTATATCGAGTATCTACTAACAGCCTTATTAGACTGCTGTATTTAAAAACTAAATTAATTAGGTTCCGCTCGCTATAGGTTCTATACGACCTACTTAAGGCCGTACTCTTATAATCGTATAGATCTCCGGTGGATTATAGTCCTTTAATACGGTTAACTCGCTACGTATCCTCGGCCGCTAGATACGTATATTTACGATCCCGAACTAGTCTTCGATACCGAAAGCCTACACTTAATTTACAGAAGTAAAAGACCTAAACGATGTCGACGAGTATGTAAGAGCGGAAGGAGGGAGCCGACTTATACTATCGGATAATCGTAATAGGGTAGTCGACTATATAGAGGAGTTTATAAAGTATACTATTATAATACGATAGTATTTCGATCTCTTTAGCGATCGATATAGCGAACGTACGTAGCGACTAGAATAGGAGAGTGTAGCAGTAATGTAAAGAGGAACTACTTAGGAGTAAGGGAGAGTAGTAGATTTCCGGCTATTAGTCGGATATAGGCCGGGATAGAATTAGCTAATTAGATATCGCGAGTAACGTACTCTAAAGTCGTATGTCCTTATACCCTCCCTTTCCTATACCTCTCTTAACTCGATTATAACACATTATAGCTACTACCGACGATTATAGAACACCGCTATCCGATAACGTCGACATTAACACTATAATAAGTAGTAGAAACCTAAAGTCTAAGGTTCGCCCTCTACCTAGTCTTACTAAAGCCTAATATCCTAACTTATTACTATAAGACTAATTAACTTGCTCGAACACGTCGAAACTAGTAACGCTGTCGAGAGCGAAAGAGAGCGTACGTCGCTAATCTCGAGAGCTAATTACGAGCTCTATAGCTAAAGATTTAATAATACGAACTATGTGCTTCGTAAGCGTCGTCTAACTATAAAAGCATACTCGAAACGGCCGAGAGAGAGAATGCTGCTCGCCGGGAGCTCCTTGTTTCTCTTAGGGTTAATAAAGAGGCTTAGTAGAGGTATATCGATTCCGCTGCTCGAAAACTAATAGTACTTTCTCCTATTTAGAGCAAAAGTAGGCAAGCGGATACCTCGGAGGCATAACGCGACCTAGATAGCGCTTAAGAAGAAATCTATAATTCTGTACTTGGAAATAATATAACCTTAGGTTATAATTAAGGACTGTATATAGTTAGAGTAACTAACGACTTCTTAGGGGCGATAGAGCCGGTTATATATATAAAAACTACATTTCTTAATAAAAAAACATTACTAACACTCTTGCTTTTTCTATAGGATAATAACTAGCTATTTGCCGCTATCGATAAACTTAGACCTAATTCTTTCGGCGTAGACTCTTAGTTCCCCGCTTTAAACGGGATCCCGATAATCTAGAGTAGCTACCCTAGTACTACTACTACGATCGAAACTACTCTATCTAACACTCTAGATTTATTCCCCGAAGAAAATTTTCTGTTCGGAAATAAGTAGTTACCGAAGGAGAAGAACGACTCTATAGAACGTTACTTTCTAGGTATAGTAGTACAGCTTAAGAGTTCTAACTCTTACATACCCTACTCTAAAGCCCTCTCGCTAATTTTCCGACTTAATCGCTAAGGCTAGTCGATAACGAAGCTATAGAATAGCCTTAAAGAAGGAGTTAGACCCGCTGCTTAAGTACCTAAAGAGTGTTATATCGAAGATATAGTTCTCTTTAAAGTCTTAGTTAAGATTTCTTCCTCCTAAAGGCTATGTTTAATAGAACGACTAGTAGTTTATATTCTTTCCTATAATTTAATACTCTTAAAATAGTAGTAGTACTAAGCTTACGCCCTCTAGCTATATCTCCGACCTATCTAGCGCACTATATATACTAACGCTAACAAAACGGGCACCTCGATTAAAGGCCCTATAGTCGATACTAGGGCTTAATTACTATTAGCTCTATACGTCGCCACCGCGACTATAATCGCTAATTCGAAATTATTACTCGCTCCTATAAAACTCTACGTCGTCGCTAGTTTATACCTAAAACCTAACCGATATATAATCTATAACGTAAAGGAAAATATTATAACGAAATACACTACTAGCGGCGCCGCTACTCTTACTACGGACATAATTTAATATACGACTTATCGACTCTATAAGGTAAAGAGGACGAGGATCGTATAGAGGAGTCCGATTAGAGACTAAGGGGAGGCCTATTTAAGGAACGTGTTATTATACTAGGAAGGAGTAATAAGGGTGCGAAGGAGGAAGCGCGTAGTTATAGCAGCGCCGAGGGGGATTCTAAGAAATACTACGACACTAGTTACAATAGTAGAGTAGGAAACTGCGATAGTACTAGTAGAATAGCTTATAATACGGATAAAGAGGACGGCGAGCGGAGCGTAGAGGATAATTTAGAGGAGGGAGTTAACAGCGACGAGGATAGCGTAGTATTAGTTATCGCTACTAGCGAGGCCGGTCTAGATAAGGACCTGTTCGAAGGGAGAAAAGATATTAGTCGGAGAGAAAAGGAATTATATTTCTCTCTGTAGTTATAGGGTTATAGGGCTTACTATTACTATATATCTAGCTAGTCCGACGAGAATAAGGCCTTCTCGGAGTCCTTCTTCGTCGGGGAGAAAGGCCTAGGCGAGGCTAAGCTAGGAGAGGAATAGTCCTTAGCCTTATGTTCGCAAAATTTAGAAAGGAGGAATTAGGATTTATGTACTTACTATAAGTAAAGGCGTAATAATCTAATTTAAGATAATACTAAACCCTATCTATATCTATAACTCTTACGAAGCGAAGACATAATATAAACTTTCGTATTTAACTTTATAGAGGATCGGGTATATTATAACGAGAAGTCTAATAGCTATCGGGAACCGTTAGCGAGGCTGTTCTGTTTTTATCTCTTATAGACTATACGACTTAAGTCGACGCACCTATTAGTATCGAAACCCTAATAAACTCCCCTCTATGTAAAGTAGGTCCTATAGTTTAAACGAAATTTCCGAGTAGAACCCCGACGATTATAGCGAGCAGAATCTAGAGGGCGAGTAAGCGATCGAGCTAGCCGAGGCCTTTAAGGGTAGATAGATTATTTTCTTCGCCGTTTTCGTTCTCGTAGGGTAGTTAAGGTTATTATTACTACATCTCGATATTATCGCTACGTTCTTTAGTAGATAAGTGTAAGTCGCTAGGTAACAAATCGCGGGCGGCGATATTAGGGACTTCGTTAGGCATAGTAGTAATAAAGGGTAGATTCTTAGGATTTTAGGTAAGAGAGGGTTTCGTAGGGACAAATTTGTTAATATAAAAGTAAAGACGCGGATTATACTGTTATCTCGTCGATTATTATATACTATAAGTATACGTATATATAGATATAGTCTATTATGTAGTAGGCGAAGAATAAATAGGTAGTAACATTCTACGTCGATATATTACTAGTCCCTAGCTAGTAACAAACCGTAGCTTACTAAAGCACGCTAAACTACACTTACTCCTTCTTTATTCGAAACAACTAGAATTAGGCTAGTGCCTAGATATATAAAGAGTGATCTCTTTATAGTCTTTTTACGATCTCTCTCCTCTGTAATAACTATAAGAACCGTCCTCCGAATTCTAAAGCTATACACTATATCCTCTACTAGCTTAATAGCTCCGCCTACACCTTAGTACGTAGCGTACCCTAAACTAAAGACAATACCTACTAGTATATTAAGGGCGAAGCTTCTCGAATTAATGTAAGAGGGGGTAGTACCTAGGAAGGATTTCTTGCTTATTAATCTTAGGCGAAACGATTATAAAGTAAGTGTTCCCTTAGTTTAAATCTCCCTCTAGATAAGGCTCGCTTTAGTTACTACTACTTCTTCCCGAGTTTAAATGTTTCTCTAGTCTTAAGAGACAAATAAGCTAACTTAACTAACTCTTTAGGGCGGTATAATCGCCGACTCTATTAATCTACCCGCCTAAAGCCTCTATCTAACGATCCTAGTCGTCTACGTCCTTATTAAGAACGTAGGAGTTCGCTGTATTATCTAGTACTATAGTACGTTTCCTATTCTCTCCTTTCCGAATCTACAGTCTACGGGTTAAGTAGTACAGACTAGAAAGCGAGTTCGTATATAAAGGTATAAGGCTAATACGTACTTCTTTCTAACTTAATAGGCTTATCGAAGGGACGAGGAACACGAGTAGCGGCCTAGTTCGCGGACTATTTACAGATATAGCCCGACTCTATAGGTATCGAGAGTGTTATACTAGAAGAGGGTATAGCTAGATAGGTTTCGGGTGGAAAAGATTTCGTAGAGCGGATACTTAAGTATAATACGTCGAAATAGTTAGGGAAGCTATAAGGAATCGGTTAGAGTAAATAAGTATAGATAACTACGATCGTATTCTATATCGTCTATATAGACTTAACTTACTTCTAATTCCTCTTAACAATCCGTATCCGCCTCGATAACCTTAGAACTTCTCGCTAATACGCTAGAATCGATATAGCTCGCTATTACATAGGCGGCGGCGTATATCGTATAGAGAGGAAAGAGATATTTAGTGCAGCGGTATCTATATAAGATCTAGAAAAGCGGAAGTATTAAGAAGAGTATCCTAGACGACGCTTTTAAAATATAACGAACGTAGTAGTAGTAAGAAAGAGTAAGTGTATTATAGAAGTCTAAGTACAAACTGCGCCTAGAGACCCTTTTTAATCTCCTATACTAGCGTATATACGTACGCTTAGTACTACTCCTTTAATAGACGCTACTAGAGACTACCGACGAGATCGAGATACGTAGAACTCGATACTTCTTATATCGGAGATCTCGTTCGAGTATATATCTCGAGCATAGCGGTTAGTAGTAGAGCTCCTATCGCTTATAAGCTTCTATAACTAGTAGTCGATTCCCGTATTACTAGTACATAGTCGCGTCCCGGCTAATAGTGCATCCGAGCGGATTAGAAGTAGCGATAGTAGTATAAACGAAGCTATCGTAGACAGCTTAGTAAAGGAGACTCCGGTTCTAGCTAAGACAGCGACGGCTCTAGTATATAAGGTACGTTATCTTACTATATAGACCTCGCTCTAAAATCGATCGTTATCTTAGAGTAAGTCTTAAGGGACGTCACTTCTTAGTAAGGAAGCACAAGTTCTACTTATTAACTCTAAAAGGTCTCTAGTAAGATGTACTACGGAGGTAGGTTCGATAATTACTAATTTAAAACAAAGAAAAATCGAATTATTATAGCGAGCACGCTATAAAACTATCGAAATCGATCTCGCATAGCATTTATTTTAATAAAAGCTTTAGAAAGGAGTAACTACTAACTTACTATCGTTTATAGAGTAAATAGTAAATTCTTTATAATAAGGAGGCTATAATTGTACTAGCTCTGCCGGGTTCGTAAATAGGGAACGTAATATCTAGCCGCTTAGATATTCCTACTTTTTATATTATCTATAGTAGTCTCCTTACGACGTACGCTTAGAATATAATAGGAGTCTCTGTTTATATTAGCGGAATACCGAACTATAGCACATTAACGCTTATAGCTAGTTATATAAGGAGCTCTTTAGGTCTAACGTAGTAGTTTAGTCTCTTATTATAAACCGTATCGTTCCTCGTGCTAAGAGGTCGTAGATAAACAATCTAGATCGGAATCTTAAGTTTAAGTTTTCGAGTATATATTCTAGCGACTAGGATCCGTACGATTACAGAGTAGGATCTTAATATAAGTTGTCCGTAGAATGTAGGCAGTATCTTCTACTTAGGCTAAATTAGGATACGTATAGTCGCTCGCTACGGATCGGGACTGTTTATTTTAGGTCTAGAGTCGCTAGTATAGTCTATTAGAGCGTCTTAATACCCTAGTAGCTCTTCTGTCCGGCCGGAGGGCCGAGATTCCTAATCTAGTCTAGAGAAACTTATACGGTTAAGTTTAATTATCTCGGTATGTAGACAGATAAGTTTATTATAACCGAGATCCGTTTCCTTTAGGAGATATTACATCGGTCGTGCGGTATAGAATATCTTAACTCGGAGCGTAGGTTTAACGTTTAACACCATTTCTTATAAGCGCTATATTACTAGAGTAGCGGTAATTAAGAGATTTAAGTCGGTAGAAGGGCAGTCTTCGTAGGGTAAGTATACGAGCGGTAAGGGCTCTCTAGTACTAAGGGAGATATCCCTATAGCGGCCGCTAAGAGCGTATTTTCGTATCGATAAGGTCGCACTTAGGATAAACTTGTCGAGAAAGCTAGCGATATATGTCGGTAGTTAAACCTCGCTATATAGAAGGAAGTTAATAGCCTAGCTAGTTTCGATGTTCTTAATATATTATCGTAAGTCGGTGCCTCTAAATTGTTCTTTGCTATATCGTACGATACTATAGAGTCTATAGGAGACTATAATAGTGTCTAGATAGAAATCCTTTCTTTTAATAGTCGGAGGCAAAATCTGATATAGTAGAGGCTCTAAAGTAGCCGGACCTTCGGTCCTAAGGGGAACTATAAAGAAAAACGGCAAGTAGTACACGATTCTATCTTCTAGTTATTTAACTTAGATAAAGGTAAGATTTACTTAATAGAGGACATCGAGGAACTATAACCGTTAATGCATATTCCTAAAAGGACTGCTATACTTACCCTCGAGTAAGAGTTAAGATCGACTTAATAATCGAAACTTAACGATACGGAGTAAATAATTATAGATTATAACCCTTTAATGCCCTAGAGCGTTAGAGGAAGGTTTAAGACGTATTAACTTATATCGGCTTACCTTAGAGGGAGATCTCTACTCTAATAAAGTGTAGTACGGATAGCGATAAGACATAAACCTCCCCTTCGAGTAAGTTACCGGGTCGTAGGTAATTAGAATTATTAGAACCCGGACTACATTTGTTATATATAAACACTTTGATCTCCGATGTAACCGAGCCTATACTAGCTATTACTTTACCTAGCGATCGCGACACGTTATAATATAGGACTTATATATATTATATTTACTAAGTAGCTCGCGTATATTACCGTAGCTTATAGTAGTAATATCCCTCGCCCCTAAATTTGTATTATATAGACTAGACTATTAGCCCTATAAGCTTTAGTTAATTATTAACCTAGGTAAGGCCTATCTAGGTTAGTAATTAATAGTTAATATTAATTAATTTTAGAATCCGTTAGATAGCCGCCTATTACTAGAAGCGTAAACGTAAAGAATAGAAATATAGTTCGCGGTAATGTTAATACTTACGAAATCCCTATCGATATCTATCGTGTCTTATCGTAGAATATATCGGGGGTTAAGTACGTAGTATAGTCGGTGTAAAAGGACTTAATATATTATATAGTCTAAGTCGAAGTCCTATGTTCTAGAGGTTATCGAAAAGCCGTTCGTGCGAGAAGTTATCGAATACGCTAGATATGTCGTAGCTACGTAGTGTAGCTATAAGGTTCTGTTCCTTAGCCTATACTGTTAAAGCTAGAGGGCTGTTACGGATAGTCTCCTAGGCCTTATCCCTATTTATATAATAGAGTAATAGGTAGTGTTCTACTAGCTAGGATAGTCCTGTAGCTATAATTTTTTTTTCTAACACTCTACCTTACGATATCTTAAGGCACTCTTAGAACTAGCTTACGAGCAGTTACGAGAGCGTCCTATAACATTCTTAAAGTACTTTATTCGAGATACTACCCGGATCCGATGCTTTTGTCTAGCGGCACGGCGCTTAGAAATTATCTCACTTCTTCGGCATTAAAACTCTGTTAGAGGGGCAGCCTACTAATAATTAATCTATTAATTAAGTTTAGGCTAGACCTAGACACGTCCGTAGCGACTTTCTTACTATAGTTAAAAGCTAATTATCCTCCGTGTTATTACTTCTTTTTATACGTTTCCGTTATAGCCTTAAAAGGTAAGATATAAGAGCACTAGCGATAAGGTACGCGATGCCTATAAATACCTAAGTATTTAAGTAGGCTCGATCCGCTCCCTCGTGTCGTAATTCGAGGGCGATAACTTCCGAGACTAGTGTAGATATTAGCGCTATGCCGATCTAAAAGCAAATTTAATAATTTGTTCTTACATACTATTAGTAACACGATAGTTAGCTACGAGATAGATAGTAGAGACAGTAGGTCCTATAATCCGACTATTTTAGTATATAACAGTCCTATTATCTATTAGTCGTTCTATTAGTAAGAACAGTCTCGTTCTAATCTAATAGCATAGTTTCTTACTACCTAAAACACCCTAATAATAGGCCTAATTAGAAGGGCAAAAACGATCGTTAACGTATAGCTAGTTACTAGCACCTATAAAGCGAAATAGAAGACGCCGACGAGGATAGTTAGTATCGCGGTAATATCTACCCTTTTAAATCGATCGCTCTAAATTCCGATTGTAATCGTGAAGTCGCTAAGGGAGTATAGTAGTATAATGTAGCCCGGTATACTTATAAACGGCTAAGATAACAGTAGCTATATATCTAATCGGAGGAGTAAGTACGTATCTAACGTAAGCTAGATAGGCCTTATATATTAGTTTCGATCCCGAATTAACGCTGTCGCGAGAACGTTCGTAGCAAAAGTAATAAGGTATGTAATACGTAAAGCCTAAGTAACGGAGAGTTATTTAATTATTCGGCTTATTCCCTATATAAAGGCTATACTACTAACCCTAGATCCCGCGGCGCTAATACCGTTCGTAAAGCTTCGTTTCTTTACGAACTATTATAAGAGGACGGCGGTGCTTAGGATGTAGAGGAAACTAGTTCCGAGGCTAATAAGCACACCCTATATAAGGTAAAGGTACTAGATACGATAGGAGAGGGAAGCTATTATATACCCGGTTACCTAGAATAAAATTCCGAGAGACATTATAAGATATATACCGCGCTCTCGAGTTAGAGCTATAACAAATGTAGAGACCGCTATAGCTGCGGAGAAGTTAAGGCTACCGATAAAGGTAAAGTCTCGAGGCCGAGATTCGGAGAAGGTAGAGTTAGATAAGTAATAGGTAAGATAGACGCTATATAACTACTTAATAATAAGTTTTAGTTAAGACAGATAGGGCTAGTAAGCTAATACGGCCCTGTTATATACACCGCGACGAGACCTAATAGATATTTAGTACGTGTCCTACGCGTAACTAGTATAAGTATAGCTTACGCCTTCTATTTTCGTTTATACCCTACGTAAAGTAATTAATTAAGAAACAGGAAAATACGCAGAACTAACTATAACCGCTATCTAGAGGTTCTTCGTTAGTAAGTCTTTTACTTCCGTTCTTATTTCTTACCTCTAAATCTCGTACTAAAGGACGAGGTCTTTCCGTAGCTAATATCCCGAGTACTCGGTAGGACTACCTAGCTATTATAAGGGAGTAAGGCGCGATGTATAGAGAGTAAGGCGCGATGCATAGAGAGCAAGGCGCGGAATATATATATAATTACTACATAGTAAGCGTAACGTACGTTAATAGTCTTAGTAGTAATACGCTCGTTTAAGTATACTATAGTAGCAGATATGCGACCGGAGATAATAATAATAACTAAGTTAATAGATTAAGTAGAATCTAAATATACCGATATAAGTAGAGCCGCTATAATAGGAACTAGGTATAATAACTATAACTATAACTTGTAATAATGTAGTATAAATCGCTAGTACTAGTGCTTCTATAGATTATATTATTCTAGGCTTAGTAACATATCGCGTACGGACGCGGTAATATACTGTACAGCTCGCGCTAGTAGGCGCGCTATAGAGTACCTACAATTAATATAATACATTCCGGCGATTAAGAGGGATATAAGAGGCCGGCCGCCTTACTAACTATCTAATTATCGCCGTCCGTAGATACCCTCCGCATAGTCTTAACTTTTATTCGTTATATAAGATAAATAACTAGATAGCCTAAATTACCTTATAGGGCGTAGAGTACGGACTTATACTTATAGCTAATCTCTCTCGCGCTAGTAGTATAGAGGCTTAGATATTCGACCGGGCTTACGATTAAGCCTAAGTATAAGCCTATGCCTATATATATACCTAGTCGCCCCTAGATCGTGTCCGTAGCTACGTCGTAGTAATAGGGGGGACGGTATATAGTGTCTTAGTGTCCTTACTTAGTAAGTGTCTCGCCCGTCTCGCTAGAAGTAGTATGCTAGGCTTATCTAATACGGTAGGTTATATCCGGGTTTAGACTCTACTCTCCTACCTAACAGAGCCTCTAGTAATATCGTCGGCCTTCTATAAAGTAAGATATACTACTAACGACACCTTAAAGCTACTACCTAATATCTCCTACAGCTCTTATATTAGAGTACTAACGTAGCGGATAGCTTAGAACTTAACGATGCTAACGCTATCTTACCTTCCTCTATTATCCCTTTTACTCTTACTATTCCGCGATAGTATATTCTTAAAGCTAGTAGCGTTCCCGAGCAGTGTCTAACGCTGCCGCCGACTATAGTAGTAAGCGATGTCTTATACAATCGTAATAGCGAAGAGTACGCTTAGCCTCGTATTAAATACGTCCTCTAGGCTGTTATTTACTCGAGGGAGGGAGAATCGTCTATAGCGCTAAGAGAAATCGCTATTCTGCCGCGCTCCGAATTAAGCCTACCGATTAACACTACAGACTTTCCTTAAGAATTTATTACTAATGTTATTATACCTATACGTTTCTCTTTTCTTAGCCGTAAGTATTAGATAAGTATTACTATGCCTAAGCCGTACCCGGTCTCTCTAACATATACTAAAATACTTAGTAAATCTTCTATCGAAATGTATATCGCTATCTCTCCTTAGGTCGACTAAGGCGAAGGTAAGAATATAGGTAAACTACTATATAATCCCCTAGTGCTAAAATTTACTCTTCGACCGATACTACGCGTAAAGACATTTTACTTATATAAGCTATTTTCCCGAGCGCCGAGCTCGAGTATAGTAAGCCGCCGAGACGTACTACTAGAGCACGAATCTATACTTAAGCTACTAGAACAGACTTAAACCGCCGATTCTTAGGACTAGGAGTACTCCTCTATTATAGAACTCCTTAAGAGATATAGAGTTACCCGGCCGTTTAACCCTCTACCTTACTATATATCTAGAGGTATCGATAAGGCGCGAGAGATATAGACAAAACGGCTCGTATACCCGATTCGACTCGAGGAAGCACTACTACCGTCTTTCTACAGCGCTATCGCTTTAAGGTAATATAGTATTATAGGTAGCGTAACCGTTAAAGGAGCTAGGGTATAGGACTTCCTTCTAGAGTACCTACTACAGATCTATTACCTACTTAAACATAAGGTAGAAGATAACTCTAAAGCTAAGCGTTTATTAATCTTATACGCTAGAGATATAGAAGGATTATAGGATACTTCGGTAATTTTATACACTCCTTCGAAATCGTCTATAGCTAGTCGAGCTTCGCTAATATATCTCTTAGTCTAACTAGGAAGAGCCGCCTACGTACTTAGAGGGCTAGACGATTAGTTCTTACTAGAAGCGGCGACGAGACGTTAGGTAATACAATGAAAATATCCTCGACGATAAGCCCGTCTTTAGCTAGGTACCTTGTCGGAAAAGGCTTAAGTTAGAGTTCGGTTATAACCTACAGTACTTAAAGTTAAAGACCCCTATCGACCCTTAAAAACCTACTTCCTTAGGCACAGAGGTACTTAAAGGTCGCTATCGTTACCGGAGTAGATAGTAAATTAACTTCTTTATTATATCTAATTATCTTAGTACAACTCTTAAATAATTTCAACCGTTAATTTAATTAACTCTAATAGCTTCGGCGTTGAAATCTTTAGAGTCGTCGGCGACGAAGTTACTAACGCTACGACACTATAGGCACTTAGATAAGTCGACGCTATTCTTAACCTTACGCCTACGTTCGCTATAAGAGCTTTATATAGACGACCTTATCTCGCATATTCTTCGTAACTATAGAAACCGGAGAGAGAGCTCGCCGATACCTTTTAGTATACCGAAGAAGAGCTTAGAGACTATAGTAGGAACGGCTATATACCGTTTCTCGCTATAATTCCGTTTTGTCTTCTTTAACTAAGGCTATATTCTATTCGTAGCTTAGTAACATATTATAGTAAGTGTATAAGCGATTATTAAGGTGTAATCGGCCTGCTCTAATACACTAGCTCTAACAGTAATAGCGTTAGAGGGAAACGTGCGGATAAGTCTGCCTTTAGCCGTAATAATATCTTAGTTCCGTAGCGTAGTAGCCTATAGTAACCTAATTTAACCGCTTAGGGTATAAAGTTAGATTAGATTACTAAAGATTACGCTTAAAATAAGGTGGTTATAAGCTATTAGATTATATTAATTTAGCTTATAGGTACTAGAAAAGGAATTCTTTACACCTATAAGGTATTAGTATTAGGAACTTAATAGATAACCTTATTAAATTTGTAAGCTAAATACGTTATTATTAGCAGTGTTTACTAGAATGTTAAGGCGATACTCCGCGAAGTCGCTATCGACTATTAATTTATAAGCGAATAAACCCTTTATAAGGAGATCTAAGGACCGTCTCTTACTTAACGCCCGATTAACTATAATTATTAGCTTAGCGGTTATTATAATCTATGTAGGATTAAGTACTAACGAGTCGAACCGTATATAAACACGTCCTGTAGTCTAGGGACACACAGCTCGTAGCCTACCTTAAAGAGTATAGCGATAGCATATATATCCTATTAGGCTAACTATATAAGACTTCCGTATACTGTAGCCGTATAGTTTCGTAGGTAATCCGCGTACTTTAGCAATTCGTCGTAGTACGTCGGGTATGGATATTTAATACGCTGCTTCGAATCGTAATATTATAAATGTTACCGGAAAAAGTGCCTCTTTAAGCTATCGCGGTTACGGAACTATTTAGTACGCTTCGTAAGGAAATGTCCCTTATTACCGATGTAGAAGATATACTACGTCGGCAGACACTATATCGGGAATAGGTCCTATATAGCCTTCTCCTTAAAGTCGATTATTATGTACTACTACGCTTAAAAAGACGTAGTAGGATAAGTTATCTTCCTACGGCAGCTCTTATGTTCTACGCCTTCCTATCGCTTATATAGAGCGCTTACTATATCTATAGCTTCCGCTCGTCGCCTCTTAGATATAGGAACTACGGCTTTTATTTAAATTTCGTAAGGAATTCCGTAATAGTAGTGTCTACGTAACCGCGTAAGCTCTCCGCTAGTTCCTAGGTGTCTTCCTATCTAACCTTATAGAAGATCTTACCCTTCCTACGAACCCTCTTAACGATTCGATCGACGTCCTATTTAGGTGCCTCGTCTATTTATAATACGGGAGATAACGTGTAGAATTTTCGTAGAGCGGAATCGTTTCTCGCGCGGGTATAGGAAACTATAGATATATTACGATATTACGAACGTAGCGTAGCTAAACGTAGTCTAGTAGGTCGGTTTATGCGGACTGTCGCTTTACGAGGCTTCTTAAGATGCTTCCGAGGCCTATAACGTAGTTTTACTAGTAATATCTATATAGGAAACAGTAAGCATCCGTCTAGCGCTTAATTTAAACGACGCCTTACCTCTAATAAAAGAATATTATGTTCTCCCCTACTACCTAGGTAACCGCCGACTATATCCGCACGTATAGAAGGACTATCGCTTATATAAAGTAAATCGTATCTTCCTCGAAGCTTTATTAACGGTCTATCTTCCCTAGAGAACTTAAAAGTATTCGAACGCTAGTAGTAGTCTTCGAAACGATCCGACACTACTACGATAACCTGTTTACCTCGATACGAGCTAGAAGACGTCGAGATACTCTCGCTTAATCTAGGTGCCGCGCTACTAGCGGTGCAGCTAGGAATACTACCGGATAATTACTTCTATAGCTAGTGCTATCGTCTTAGTATGTAGGGTTCGCTATCGTCGTCGTTATTACTATCGTTTATAGCGTCGTTAGTATAATCTAGCGTAGATTAGTCTTTAGAGGAATTACTCCTCCGATCTAAATAATAGAAGCCTTACTCGTAGTTACGCTATAGTACGTTATCTGCTATATCTATCGTATTCCTATCGCTCGTAAGTTACCTATTAGGTAGAGCTAGTGCCTAAGCTTACCTCGCTAACGTATCTCTACTATCTATCTAAGCACAGACAGTATTACGCGATAATATCGTACGCCCTCTATCTATAGTAGCTATTATAGGAAACTACGAGCTTATAGATACTAAAGACGATATTTTCGGAGGGTCTAAAGATCGTCGTATAGGAATATCGACTTAAGGGGTCGAGTCGGCGAGAAGGTCTGTAACACTATTAGTTTTTAGCCCGGCTTAGTGTTCTCCGGGGATATTATCGTTAAAGCCTCCTACGTCTTCTATACGTAGCGATAATCGAAACGCTACTAAGCTTTCGACACTCGCTACTACTATATACTCTTCTTATACGTTACTATACGTTATAGCTCTATTATCCGAGGTCGACGTAGAAGTTATTCGCAGACCGTTATACGAAGTAGCCTACTACGCTCTTTCGTTAACTTCTAGCGCGTTTGTCTACTAGGTTTCGTAAAGGTCTCCCGAACTACGCGCTTCGTTATCGAAGGTGCTAATATAGGCTAAGGATAAGTCTACGGTGTCGTTTAGATTAGGCGGAAAAGCTAGAGTAGCCGGCGTAGTATTATAGATCGGCGTTAAGGAAACTCTAGCTAGACCGCTATTAGGATTATATAGACTATTAGCATTTACAAAATTAGTTAGTATCCCCTACGGGGTTACTATAACCGAATCGCTTTACTCTAGCACTATATTACTAGTATCTGCCGGACGTTTGCCCTTTTTGCCTAAAGGACTAGAGTAGAAAATAATCTTGTCTATATAGCCGTAAGACTTAGACGGAACGGATTTGTTATTAGCTGTATTAGGAAGCGACTATAGCGCTTAAGGTTCCCTTATAAGTAAACTAGGAGTAGAGTAACATAGAGGCGCTATCTCTTATAAATAAGTCCGGCGTACGATCCCCGAGGTAGCTTAGACAAAATTGCTAAAGGCGTTACTATCTACCGCGCGTTCCTAGAAGGGTAAGCTTAGCCCCTAATTCTCTACTAGTTAGAGAGTTAACCCGAGATACGAGAGATAAGCCCGTCTAAAAGTTCGTCTTAGTCTCTTTTAGGCTAAAATACCGTACGCGATAGCCGTATAGCGTTCGTTCTAGTAACTAATCGTAAGTATTCGCGCTCCTTCGAGATACGCGATATAGCGTAGGTTACTAAGCTACCTTTCCTACGTATTATCTCGTTAACTGTACGGTATTTTCTAAACTAATCTTTAGCGTAAACCTACAGTAAAGGTAGTACTAGTAGGTAGTCTATATTCTAAATACGAAACCTTATAGCCCTTAGCCTCGCCGCCTTAATTACGAGTCGTAGTTTAACTAGCCCTATTCTAGGGCACGACTACTAACCCTAATCTCCTCCTACCGGCCTTATATGTATATCCTTCTAGGCGGCTAAAGGTAGCAGAGGCACGTATATAGCTACCTAGAAGCTACGGTAATAAAGCTAAATATAGTAATGTAATATCTAATCCTAATACTAATCGCTGCGCCGCGCCTTAGAATATGTCTTTATCGTATTTATCGTGTACTGTAGTAGTCGCTACCTTAGCTTATATAGTAGAGCTTACGATCTATCGCCCTGTAATTCCTAATCCGGCCGGATAGTTAGACAAGATCTAGGGGTCGGTTATAGGCACTTCGGGATCGATTAGGCTAGTACTAGTATACGGACGCCGCGTCTTATAACGCTAACTTCTGTCTCGTCCTAGGGCGCGGGCGATTATTATTAGCTATACGTATTATATATATCTCCTACCCGCACTCGCGCTAGCCGATCTTCGATCGTCGGTAGCTAGCTATTAATACGAAAGATTTCTCTATAGAGAGGTATAGGGAAGGCACGACTATAGGCTATCGATAGTACTACTACTATAGATATTTCGTAAGTTCGGGTAGTAGGTATCCGCCGAGTAGTAGATAAGGTCTCCTAGCGTCTGCAGCCCTTTATAATACTAGCGAGTCCGATACTAGCGAGCGAACATATAGTAGGAATAGGTAGGTAGGCGACGATTAGGACAGGCGACAAATCGATTAGATAAGGAGCGTAGGACTAGTAAGACATAGCGCGACGCGACGGTATAAGGGCGACAATCGAAGGGGCGTAGGGGCGCTAGGGCAGCGGAAGTAGAGTAAAGGAAAATAGGAGCAAAATAGACGGAAGTAGTAGGAGAAGTAAGGTCTTATAGTTTATAGCTAGAGCGGGACGTAGTAGTAGGCCCGATCGGGCAGCAGGCTAGCCCGAACGGGGTACGCCCGGATCCGGACGTAGGACCGCTATCGCGTACTTTATACTTTATATATACTACGTAGTAACTAGCTATAAGAGTAAGTAATTAATCTACTAGTATTTCTACTAGTACTAATACTAGTTTAGCGCGCTATAGGTTCGATACCTCCTACTATAACTTCGGCTAGATCTAGAAGTAGGATAACGCCTATAATATTATCTATAAGCACTATACGTAGGTCGAGTTTAAGTAGATTTAGAGTACTAATAATCCTATTAATAGCGCGACCTTAAGTCTAGTAGAGGACGAACTCGTATAAGTACTAGTAGTTTAACTAGTACTTATACGACTTATATAATATAGTTCTTATCTTAATAGCGAATACCTAGGGAGAGTCCTAGAAACTAGTATAAATACTAGTATAGTATTTTTATTTCTTATTTATAGTACGAGGGTAGCACTATAGGATAGCGCGTAGAGCCCTAGAATACTAGTATATTTACTAGTATTACCTTTTTTTCTCTTTATCTCTATTAATCCCCTTAACTAGTATATATACTAGTATTATCTCTTTTATTTTTACTACTAACCCGCTTATATTCTATATAGTAAGGTACCTAGTTTCTTAATTTATAATAGTTTTTTAAGTTATAATAGTTCTTTAATATCTAATAGTTCTTTAAGTTATAATAGTTCTTTAAGTTATAATAGTTCTTTAAGTTATAATAGTTCTTTAAGTTATAATAGTTCTTTAATATCTAATAGTTCTTTAATATCTAATAGTTCTTTAAGTTATAATAGTTCTTTAATATCTAATAGTTCTTTAATATCTAATAGTTCTTTAAGTTATAATAGTTCTTTAATATCTAATAGTTCTTTAATATCTAATAGTTCTTTTATTTATAGTACTATCTTAAGTTAAAAGAGCTTATATTAAGTATAGAAGTCTAGTATTTAATACCTCCTATTACTTAAATATTAAACTTATAGATTATAGTAATACTAGTATATATACTAGTATCGTCTTTATCTTTTTCGATTAGCTCTCTTCTATCCTATAGAGCTATCTACCTAAATCCTTTACTATACTTACTAAATATACTATAAAACGTTATCCTTTTATAGAGTTATAAAGGTACTAAAATATATCTTAAAAGCCTACTTAGTAAACTTAAGACCTCGGGGCGCGAACCCTTAAAAGAGTTACTATATACTCCTATATTCTAGATATAATATAGGTTTTATATAGAGATTATAAGATTTAAAGAATATATAATAGAATATAGCTTTCTATATACTTATAAATATCTAAGCTTAAAGTACTATATACTACTACCTAATAGAAGTACTTAATACTATAAACTAATAGATAGTTCTTATATTATATTTATATATAGGTATTATAATTACTATATATTTATAATATACTATAGAGAGCTAAGATTATATCTATTATATAGGAGTATATAGTAACTCTTAAGGGTTCGCGCCCCGAGATCTTAAGCTTACTAGGTAGGCTTTTATACTTTTATATATATATATATATTACTATAATAAGTTTATAATTCTATATTCCTCTAATATATTCTATAATATAAACTATATAGTTTTATATATAATAGGATAGAAAACGTAAGTAGTTATAAAGTAGTAGTTTAAGACTAAACTTTTACTAAATACTAAAGCTTAACTATAGTATATTTAAATCTATATCTTACTATATATCTTATATTTTTCTAAACTACGCTTACTATATTTTTCCTAGCTCTTTATATTTACTATATACTAAGTATTAAATAATTATAGTAAATATACCTTACTATTATTAACGATTTAGTAGTATACTAGTATTCCTACTTTTAAGAGATAAGAGCTAAGACCTTAAGTAACGGCCCTATTATAGTAAAACGTACTAGTATTAATACTAGTATCTAGTATCTAGGACTATCGCTCGGTTTACTGTCGTAGAGAGGTATACTAATTAAGTAGAGATAGAAAAGGAGCTTATACTCTACGACTTCTTACGTCTCTATTAGTAAGTTATCGTTATAGAGCTAGTTAGAGGTAGATATTAAAGTAGTCGTTAGAGGTAAGACCTCGAGTAACGGCCCTATTATAATAAAACATACTAATATTAATACTAGTATCTAGTATCTAGGACTATTACCTAGTTTACTATTATAGAGAGGTATACTAATTAAGTAGAGACAGAAAAGGAGTTTATACTCTATAACTTCTTACGTCTCTATCGGTAAGTTATCGTTATAGAGCTAGTTAGAGGTAGATATTAAAGTAGTCGCTATAGATAAGACTTTAAGGAATAGCTATTATAGTAAAACGTACTAGTATTAATACTAGTATTCCCCTATATTTCCTATACTTCTCGCTTTTATTATATTACCTCTAACTTATTCTTATACTCCTCTCGATTAAGTTATATTCGTTACTCTCTTAGATCTACTTTATATTTATCTTATTACTATCTAAGGCGAAATCTACGTTCTTTAAGCTATATTCGTTATTCCTCTAACTCTAGTTCTCTATCTATACTCTATATATTCGAAGTACTAGTAGTAGTACTAGTACTAGGTATAGGTATTAATCTTATAGAGCTACTAGGAAGCCTACTCGATATTAGATACTAGTAGATCTACTAATATATACTACTTATAACGCTACTAGCGAGCTTCTTCGCTATTAACTTCGTACTATTAGCGTACTTCTTCGACTACCTCGAGACGATATTCTTAAAAGTACTATTATAGGCCTAGACTATATATAACGCCTACGACTACGTAACCTAGCGCTAACCCTACGTTACTAGCGCCTTAGCACCTACTTCTTATAGTTCTCGCGCCTCGCGCTCCTCTTAGATAGATAACCTAGTAATTTAGTACTTTTACGATATTACTATATTACGTTCCTTATACCTTACTAGGTTCCTTTTAACTACTATTACTAAGGACGAAGCGCTAAGAAGTAGCGAAGAAGTACGAGTCGCTAGACTATACTATATATATCGCTAGACTATATATCTATTACCTCGATACTAGTTATACGAGTAATACTAAAGATAGTACTATACCTTAGCTACTAAAAGGCGTTATAAGCGCGCTAGGTACTACGCCTATTCCGAATACGAGTTCCTCTAAGTAAACCTAATTCTCCGCTATAATACGCCGAGTCTCTATTAACTCCGATACCCTCTTCTTATAGACCTAAGGTCGAGCCTACGATACTAGAGAGAGCGCGATTATTAATAAGTTAGTACTACTATACCCCGACCTCTCTATATAAGTAATAGTAGTATAACTCGAAACTAAATCTGCTCGAATCCCTTAACGCCTTAATATTAGCGATTACCTCTATAAAAATAAGTATAAGGAGAATAGGATAGTAGTAGTCGACTACGAGAACGACGCTATAACTAAAGAGATAGGTAGTAAATAATAGGTCGTAAAGACCTTTAACTACGATCGCGAGATACTTAATAACCTCGACGTTAAGGATTTCTATTACCTTCTTAACGAGTACTCTAAGGCTATCTACTTTATCCTCTACTATACTAAGTAAGATTATCGAGATATAATTAATACGTATATATCTATATAGGAAGCTAACGCTCTTAATAAACTTAGACTCGAAGAATTATAGAAGACGGATAGCGAGTATACGAAGTAACTCGAAGAGCTATAGAAGGTAGATACTAGTCGTATAAAAAAGAAGGCCGAAGAGTTACTCGCTCTACTTAAGATAGCTAAGGCTAAGTATAATACCTTTACTATTAAACTCGATAACTATAAGGTCGTAGTATAAGAGTATAACTAAGAGGTCTCTATTCTAAAAAAAGCCTACGCCTCTAAGATCTAGCGCTTTAGTAAAAGTAACTCGAATAGTACTAGTACCTAACGTAGTCGCGCCGACGTACCTAATAGTAACTAACGCTATTTATCGCTCTCCTACTCGATCTCGCGCTATTATAATAACTACGTACTATCCTATTATCTAAGTACTAATAGCCTTACTAAGTAACCTAAGCCTACTAAGAAATTAAAGTCTCGTAACGACTCGTCTAACTCCTCCGACTCTTTAGACTCCTCGGATTCCTCTAATACCTCTAACTCCGACTCTAATTACGTTAAGGTCCCCTCTAAGAAGAAGAAGAAGAAAAATAAGAAGAGTAAAAGCTATAAGAATAAGGGTAAAGATAACTTTAGCTTAATCGTTACCTATAATAGTACGCTAAAGGTCCTATATAAAGTAGATAGGGGTATACTAATACCTAATAAGTTCTCTAGTAAAGGTAAAAGCCCTACTCTCGAGTAGTAGCTATACCGCCTTAAGACGAAACTTAGTAGTACTATATTTAAGGACGTTAAGGCCTCTTTCTAGTTCGTTTACGACCTTACTAACGGCTCTATATAGGACCTCCTTAATACCCGTATTCCCTCTACCTCTAGATATAATTCTACTAAGCTCTATAAGTCTCTAAATAAGCTAATTAGCGAACTACGCGAGTAGTATAGTAAGACCGATTAATATACTAAAGTATATAATAAGCTTACTAATCTAGTATAAGACTAGAATAAGTCCTTCTCTAACTTCTATATTAAGTAGGATAAGTTAGCTAACCGCCTCGCTCTCTAAGACCTAGATACTACTCTTAACTTATCTAGTAAGCTTAACGCCCGCTACTCGATAAAGATCTACGACGGCCTCGAGCTAGCTAACCTTAGCGACTTAGTTAAGCGCCTATATAAGATCGAGTTATAGCTCGACTAGTATAATACTAAGTATAGTAAGAAAGAAGGTAAAGATACGAAAAAGAAGGATAGTAAAGATAATAAGGACAGTAAAGATAGCTAAGATAGTAAGACTAGTACTAGCGGCTCGCGTCGACGTAATAATACCTATAAGGCGTAGGCTAACTACTCTAGCGAGTATTAGAAGTTAGGCCCTCTTACTACTAAAGAGTTTACGCGCTATATAAAGAACGACCTCTACTATAAGTGTCGTAACTCTAGCTACTATCTTATCGACTACGCCTACCTATTATTTAACTACGCTATACTACCTAAGGATACGCCGAAAGCTAACGCTAGTAGTACTACTATTTCTAATAACTAGGGAAATAGCGAGGCTACTACCTAAGCGTAATAGCTAGTAGTCTATTTAAGTTAATAATAGATCCCTTAGATCCTCTAGATCTACCGACTCTAAGGATATTATTATATACCCTAAAGAAGATATCTATAGTAAGTACGTATAAACTAGTAATTTCTAGTTACTTAGTAATACCTAGTATAGTAGACGGTATAAAAGTATTCTCTTTCCTTAATAATAGAGCGAACTCTAACTATATTAATCTTACTTTTACGTAAACTAATAGCCTTCTACTCTAGCTATTAGATATTCCTATAAAACTTAGACTAGTAGATAGTATAGTAGCCGTCGCTACTATTAGATATAAAACTATATTCCTATACCGTCTTAGCTATTATTCGGAGCTGCTATATACTTAGGTTATAGACTTAGAATATAATATCGTCCTTAGCTATCTATAGTACGACACTTATTAACCGGCTTTATACTTCGCGAGTAGTATAATAACTCTTTTCTCTCGCTACTACTAAAAGTACTACCTACTACTAGGAGATATACCTATAATCGTATAATCGATATATAATAACTATACTCTAGTACCTCTAGAAGTAGTCGAACGGCCCTCGTAGATACTAGTAATATCGATATCTACTCCTTTTAAAGTCCTAGTAATACCGCCGCCTAACGCGCCTCTTTCTAATCTATTACCGCCTAACTCTATAGCGCCGCTAATACCTATTAGTATAGTTAGTATAGAGTCCGAGCTAGATATTTAAGAGGTTAGCGCTACTATAGCTATTAGACTAGCTAAACGACGAGGAGCTAAGGCTTATCTTATATAGATCTTCCCTAAGGCACTAGAACCTTAGTATAGTTAAGAACTAGAGGCCTACGACCCGCTTTCTACTTTTACTATACGTACCTATACTACTAAAGGTCGTCTACGCGCCGTAGGTAGTTCTAACTCTATAACGGCCTAATCTATAGTCGTTAATAATACTACTACTTACTATATAGACCTATATAAAGCCGCCTAAGTTCTAGTATCTACTCGCTCGGTACTAACTCTTAAGGCGTATAAGATATTAGCCGAGGCTAACGTTCGTAAGTTTATATAGAGCTATAATAACTATATCGACCTAAAGGAGGTTAAGGAGAAGCTACTAGTTTACTACTATAAGTACGCCGCTATCTTCGACTATAAAGAAGCTAATAAACTTCCTCTTTATAGGCCTAGAGTTAACTACGAGATTAAGCTTAAGGGCGATAAGATTCCTCTATTTAAGCGACTATACCCTATAAGTAATTAGGAGAACGTAGTTATTAAGTACTAGGTCGATAAGTACCTCGATAAGGGTAATATTTAAAGCTCTAACTCGCCTACTACTACACCTATACTAGTTATCTCTAAACTAGGCGGAGGACTACGAGTCTACTAGGATTTCCGTACTATAAATACTCTTATAGAAAAGAGCTAGTACCTAATACCCCTTATATAGGACACGCTTAATTATATCTCTAGTAAGAAATAGTTTACGAAGCTTAACGTAATAGCTACCTTTAACTATATTCGTATTAAAGAGGGCTATAAATAGATAACCTCCTTTAGTACGCGATATAGCTAATTTAAATACGTCGTTATACCTTTCGGACTATATAACGCTCTAGGGACATTTTAATCCTTTATTAATAATACCCTACGCGAATTCCTCGACGATTTCTACTTAGCCTATATTAACGATATTCTTATTTTTAGCGATACGCTAGATAAATATATATAGTACGTTAGTAAGGTTCTTAAGAAACTCTAGGCCGCTAGGCTCTAACTCGATATTACTAAGTACGAGTTTTACGTATATACGACGAAATACTTTAGCCTTATTATTTCCGAAGATAGTATTCGTATAGATCTAAAGAAGATTATAACTATTAAGGAATAGCTACCTCCTCGTTATATTAAAAACGTTTAAGCCTTTCTAGGTTTCGCTAACTTCTATAGACGATTTATTCGTAACTTTAGTAAGATTACTATACTATTAACCCGTCTTACTAAGAACGATATACCGTAGGATTAGTTACCTATATACTAAGAAGCCTTCGAATAGCTTAAGGCAGCTTTCTCCTTAGATATTATACTCGCTATATTCTAGCTAGGATTAGAGACTATTATTAAAACGGACGCCTTCGACTTCGTTATAGCTACTATACTTTTATAGCGTTATAAAGACGGTATTTTTAGGCTAGTAGCTTACCTCTCTAAGAAGATAACTCCTACTAAGTATAACTATAATATCTATAATAAGGAGTTAATAGCTATTATTAAAGCTTTTAAAGAGTAGCGCCTAGAGCTTATATTAGGAGACTACGATACTAATAATACTAAGTTCGATAAAAGCGGCTAACTAATCCTCGTTTTGTCCGATTATAAGAACTTAGAGTACTTTATAAGTACGAAATAGCTTAATCGGCGCTAGGCTCGCTAGTCTAAGTTCCTATTATAGTACTACTTTAAGATTATCTACTACCCGGGTACTTAAGGGACTAAGCCTAACGTACTTACGCGCCGCTTTTAAGACTTACTAATCCCTAGGGATACCTCTAATCTACGCCTTTAACATTAATAGTAAGTTATACTACTAGCTAAGAAGTTCCTATCTATAGCGGCGATATATATTAAAAACGTAGACTTTACTCTTACTATTTATAAAGCCTACGCTAGCGATAAAGCGAAAGAAGTAGTATAATAGGTACGTAATAGTTAACTAGTCGCGCTTTTACGCCGATACTACCTAGACGATTACTCTATACGAGTACTAGATAATATAATCTACCTACTTAATAGATACGGCTCTTTTAGTCTATTTATACTTTAGGTAGACGACGATAAGCTATAGACTCGGATCCTACGCGCCTACTATAAGGCGCTAGCTATAGGCTATCCTAGCCGAGTAAAGACGTTTAACTTAGTATCTCGATATTATACTTAGCCGAGGATTACCTAGTATATAAAGAGGTTTGTATATAATTACCGAACCTATAGACGTACTAAATATTCGACGGAAGTACCTTATAGGCTCTTATACCTACTACTAGTACTATTCGCTATATAGGATAATATCGCTATTAACTTCGTCGTCTAGCTACCTCTAGGTAAGTATACGACTAACTACTAAACCTACTACGATATACTTACTATTACTAAGCGACTCGGTAAGGAACGCTATTTCGTACTAGTACTATTAATAGAAGCCGACTATTACGTATATATCTTCCTTAAGTACGTATTTTTACGCTATAGCTTACTAAAGACTATTACCTCTAATAGGAGCCTATAGTAGGTATCTACTTTCTAGAGTTATATCTACTAGCTCCTCGGTATTAAGCGTAAGATCTCCTTAGGATACTATCTAGAAATAGATAGTTAATCTAAGAACTCTAATAAGGGTATAGAGTAATACCTCCGCTTATTCTATATATATACTTAGGATAATTAGCCGGACTAGTTACCGCTTACTAAGTTTACCTAGAATAATAGTACTAATAAGTCTACTAGCGTACTACTATTCGTTACCTCTACTAGGCGCCTACTCTCGTATTCTAACGCGGATATCTCCTTACTCGTCGCTCTTATACTACGTAAATAGTAGCTAGACGTCGCTACTATAGACGCTTTTGCTAAGCGTATAACGACTCTTCGCTAGTACTTACGAGATTAGATAACTCTAGCTTAGGCTACTTAAGCCGAGTATACTAATATATACTAAATAGTCCCTCCTCGATACTCTATAGGCGACTTAGTATATATTAGTACTCGTAACTAGTATACTACTCGTCTATCTAAGAAGCTTAACGACTACTTCGCTAGCCCCTACGCTATTATAGAGGTATTACTAGGCGATACCTACTAACTCGACCTACCGCTATTACTCTCTAACCTCTATAATAGGTTCTACGCTAACCTCCTATAACTCGCTACTAATAACCCGCTACCTAACTAGGCCTAACTACTACTACTACTAGTAGTTATCGATTAAGAGTAGGGAGATAAGGATAAAAGTAACTTAGCTTACTCCGTAGAGAGGATACTCGACTCGAAATAAGTAATACCGCTAGAGCGTACGCCTCGAGGTAGTAAGATTCTAAGAGTTTACTATCTAGTAAAGTAGAAAGAATATAGTATTCGTAATATAATATAGGCGCCCGCCGACGAGTTAGAAGAAGCTACTACCTCTATTATAGACTTTTACTATAACTATCTAGATAAGCCTATACTAATAGAGTACTATAGTAGGCTCTAGCCTCGATCGACTAGAAGAATTACCCTACGTAGTAATACTAAATAGCGGCTTAAAGCTAGAAATCTCGAAATATAGGCTATCTAAGGTACTAGCTTATTAGCTAGATTAATAGGAAGCTTAAAAATCGACTAGATAAACGTATATATAAGAATAAGTGTATATTATAAGTATCTAGCTACTAATCTCGTCCGAGATTAAGCTTAAAGGCCTAATTACGTATCTAGAGAATACTAGACTTAAAAACGAAAACTCCTACTATATATTTCCTCTACTTAATAAGTCGCGACCTTACGACTCTTAAGATAGTAGGTAATAGTTAGAAAACTATTAAGAACAAAGGAAATATTAAACTAATCTACTAAATAAGTACTCTAAAGAAACCTCGAAAAAGCTTAAAAACGAAAAAACTTACGTAACGTATTATAAAACCCTATAGCGGGTTTCTACGACATTTTACTCCTATATCTCCTCGCTAGTTATACCTTTACCTAAGTCGATTCCTTTATTACTAGGTAGTATTCTAATATTATTAGCTATATCTTTAGCCTCGATACGCGCTAAGTCTTTATTAATAGTAATCGTAGGTCTACTTATACGAATCTCCTCCTTACGTCTAGTAGTTCTAAGGAAATACTCGTAGTTAAACTTCTATTAACCTAGTCTATAGTACTAGTAGCTATTACCTTCCTTATTACTATTAAAGCGCTTAATATTAGCTTCCGAAGGGTTAATTAGGCGTCGAATAAGGCCTAAATTATCTCGAAGGTCGATATAAACGCTATAAGCGAAAAGCTAGGTACTAATATCCTCGTTATTCTTAAGCTTATAAACTATAAGGTCGTAGTTCGTAAGAAGATCGCTAAGGAGTTACTTAATACCGCCTATAAACTTACTACTTTATATAACCGAAGTTCTACTTATAAGTATACCCTCTTAATTAGTATTACTATAGGTAGATCGAACTATCTCCTTAAACTAGTCTATAAGACTATCGAAGACTATAACGTTCGTAGTACGAATCTCTACGATCTTAGCTTATCTCGTAGAGGTATTAGTACTAAATAAGCGCTCGACTAAGGCTCGGATATTAGGATACTCCTACTTAGTAGCGCTACTAGAAAGGATTACCCTCGAGAATATAGGTAGCTAAGAGTAATAAAGGAAGCTAAGCGCGCCGAATTTAGGTATACATACGTCTAGAGAGTAGATATACTCCTCGCTATTAACTCTATAGTTAGGCGTACGAAGAGTAAGAATAGGTATACGAATTTAAAGGGAATAAAGACGGGTATCTCTAAAGATAGTATTATTCTTAGCGATTAGTAGTAGGCGGGTAGTAAAACGCGCGTAGGAGTAGCTACGTAGAGTAGTAGAGTTAGCTCGAATTAAGCGAGGGTTAACGAATAAGATATCGCTATTATCGCCTTTTATAATAGTAATACTATTATACTAGAGGTCCTTCGTAGTAGCCGAGTTAAAAGTAAGATTAACGTATTAATCGGCTAGCTTAGGAGAGGCCTTATCTACTTACTTATATACCTACTTAACCGTTTTCTAGGCTTTCCTATATATACTCTTAGTCTTAACATTTATAACGAAAGAGTCTCTTACTATACTATTATCGATAGCTAAGTTATAGGCTTTATTAGCGAGTAATAGACTAGGCGATTTAGGCGATTTAGGCTTAGGCTTAGGTACTACTCCTCTAAGCTTCTTACCGGCTTTCTACCTATAAGTCTTCTTAGGCTTCTTAGCTTTCTTCTTAGGCGCCTTAGCCTTAGGTTTAGAGTCTATAATAGGCTCGAGCTACTACTACTAGACGTTTATAACTAACTCGAGAAGCGCGCTCTTACTAAGCCGGTCGACGAGATTAGAGCTATAGCGAATAGTTAGGAATAGCTATATAGTATCTCTATTACGTATAAGCTTAATAGGTATAGGGAGAGCTAAACGCTTCTAATTCTTGTCCTTAGATAGGTAGATAGTAACCTAATAGATCTCCGGATCGTAGCGTAGGAGCTAGCTAGTCCTCGAGTAGAAGGAGTTTATTAGGAAGCTACGTCCTTTTATACTCGGCGCCTTATTATTAGAGCGCTAGTAGAAGGTAACTTTATTATTAGTCTAGTATTTAATACCGGCCTAGACGTAGTTTATAATAGTAGCTATTATAAAGCCCTTCTTCGTATACTCGTACCTAAAATAGTAGCTATAATCCTTTCCTAGGATAGCGGTAATAGCTCTCGAGTTAACTTTAAATAGAGTAGGTAGGTTTCTAGGTAAGTTCGTAGTAAAGGCAATATTAATATTACTAGGCTTAAGTAGCTTAACTCGAATAGTACTTTAGTAAGAGTTACGCTCGGAGACTATCTAATAGGTAGGATCTAGGTATAAGAAAATAGTATCTAGCTAATTTCGAAGTAAGCGGGGAGTAAAGCGGGCTATACCTAGGTAAAAACTATAAGCCTTTATAATCTTATTAAAATCGTTAGCGTAAGCTTCGGTACGCTTAGTATCTAGCGCCTTTACGATTATAGCTATTAGACTATAGTAACTCTTATAATCTAGGTAGATTAGCTCGCTAGTATCCTTACTATCTATTATATCTTTAATAATACTATCGAGGTTTCGGCCTAGGTAAATAGGCGCTTTACTACTAGGAGGGTCTATAGGGCTACGGACTAGGAAATAACTGTACTCGGCTTAGGTATTAGCTACTATAAGAGGTACCTTAAGATACTACTTACCTTACTTAGTCTAATCGGTAGCGTTAGCAGTTCCTAGTCTAGTATTATCGTTAACGCCGGCTCTAGTAGCGCCGTTTTAAGCGTCCGAGATAAATTAGTCGCTAGACTTATCTAGCGCTAGCGGGATTCCTCCTTACTTATTAGTATTCTCTACTCCTCTACCTATTATTACCTAATCTCCTTAAGAATCCTTAACGATAATCCCTCTATTACTCTACTATCTATTACCTTCTAATCCTCTAGGACCTAAATCTCTATCGCTTTAAAGCGCCTTAGTACCTACTTTAGCTTTCTTAGATACTAGCTTAAGCGTTTTATCCTTATTAGACTTACTAGTCTTAGTATTTTCGTCTAAGTTCTCGATAATCTCCTTAGATAGCTCCTTACGCTTCCCGCCCTTAGATCTATAGGTAAGTAGTAAGGGAGACTTAGGAATTTAACTTAGAGTAGGCGCTTTACTAGGAGTCGCTAGTCTCTATAACTAAGAGGAGAACTAGTTATCTTTACCCTATAACTTCTACTTCTTTACTAACTCTATTATATAGGCGAGCTTATTTTCGGTATATATAGTAGGCGACTTATCTCGCTTCTTAGGCGATAAGATATTTCTAGAGGGTCTCCGGCTTATTACGCGATTAATTCTAGTTATAGGATCTTCCTATAACTCTAAAATCTCCTTAATAAAGCCGGCTTATAAGTAGGAGTACGAGCGGAAAGGATAGCTAACTAGGAGTACGTCCTATACCTATAGCTAATTAAAGTCCTTTCTCCTTAGGTTCTTAATTACGCCTAGCTTAGTTAGAAAGACATAATAAATATTAGTTTACTTCTATCGCGCCTAGCTATCTGCTCTCGTATTACTAAAGGTCTTATAAAGGTTCGAGATACGCTTAATCCCGCTTTTAGGTAGAGTAATATAAGCGTTTTAAAGCTTTACGCTACTAATCTTCGTAAAAAACGTAACGTAGTCTTAGAGATCGTCGGGAGTAAGGCTATACTTAGTAGTAGCTTATAGCTCGATACGAATAATACGCTTATAAATAAATCGGTTAATAAGGTAGATAACCTAGCTCTAGTCTTTACCTTAGGTATTAGCTTCTTTTAGGATAGTCGCTATACTCTATATATTATTAACGCCTATAGTCGAGCCCTTAATATACGTCTAGATCTTACTTATATAATCGTATAAGCGAAGTAGAGTAAAGTAGTCGTTAGCGAGGACGTAGTAGATAGCTCTAATGTTCGCAGTACGCCTATTAGCGTTTTTCTTAATAGGAGCTATAGACTTAAGTTATACGTACGTCTTATATAGCTTATCGAAGCTCTAGCTAGGTATCGTAGCTTCGATTAGGCCTTAAATAAGAGTAAAGGTGCCTTTAGTAGTCGTATTATTCGAGTTATTAACAGCTTAATAGTACTATAATAGCTTAACTATAATCGTTTTATTATCCTCTCTATTCTACTTCTCTTCCTAGAGGGTATTAAGAACTCTAGTAACTAAGCTTAAGTTATACTAGCCTTTATAGAGGTAAGCTTTTATAATAGATAACTTATAGTAAATCGTAGCGAGGTTAAGAAGACTCTAAGCTAGGTTTTAGGCGTAGTAAATAAGCGTAGCGATATTCTCTATTATAACTCGTCCCTACGTTACTCCTAAATCGAAAAACTTAAGCTAACGCCTATTACCCTCCTCTACCTACGCTTACTTAGCTTTAGCTACCTCCTTCTTAGCTCGCTCTACCTCCTTTCGCTTCTTAATAGCCTTTCTTGCTACCTCGATCTTTTCTTCTTCCTCTAGAGCTCTTATCTAATACTAAATTATAGATATAGCTTCCTCTTAATTCTTAGGCTAATATCTCTAACTACGCTAAATTTAACGCTCTTCTTTATACGCTTTACGAAAGCGCTATAGAATATACTCTAGAATAGGGAAGTCCTAAATAGAGCTAGATCTAGTACTAGATATCTTAAATTCGAGTATAGGATAAAGTATTAGTTATATAAAGAGGTAGGTAGGCTCGCGGGTATAGTAAAAGGTCGAAAATCGAGTAGCGGATTAAAGTAATAGTATAATAAGTATATAGAGCTAAAGAAAACGTATAATTATAGTATATATAGTATTCTTAGGTCTTATATATACGTATATTCGGTAAGGAGGGAGAGGAAGAGATAGGCGTAGCTATATATAGCTTTATTATTATAGTAAGTAGCGTTTATTAGTTACCCCTCGTAACGAGAATTAGAAACTTCTTATAGTAATAGGTAAGAGTATAATACTAAGGGCTATATCCCTTAGCGAAGCCTACTCTTATTTAAAGGAGTATATATACCTACGCTAAGAGACCGGAAGGTTATTATAAAGGAAAAGGTTTAAAAAGCGAGAGAGGCCTACCTATATAGATAGCTATACTAGCGTATATAACTCCTAAGGATTATAGGTTTTAACTAAATAACGAGATTAACTACTACGTTATTACCTTATAATCGATATTAGAGCTAAATTAAGTAATCTAAGGCGTAGGTGCGCTCTTAGGACCTTATATTACCCTAGTAGCTACTCCTTCCTATTCGGGAAGTAATCTAAAGTTCTAGTAAAGCTTAGGTTCTTAGGTCTAAAGGAAGAGATTTCTAAAAGAGTAATTATATCCTTTATACAGATTTAAGTACTAAGCTCGGGATCTAAAAGGATTATAGTACCTAGAGGTCCTATATATTATAGCTAAAAATTCGAAAATTCTAGGATATATATATATATTTCCTCTACTTAAAGAAGTTCGACTCCGAACTTTTCTATACTATAGTAGAGTTAATAGGATACTAGTAGGATACTAAGAGGATATAGGTAGGACGCTCGAGTACTAGAAAGTCCTAGTAGTTCCCTAGATCTTTAGGATTTTTCGAAGTTATTAAAAACCCGCTCGTAGGATTTCGCTATAATTACGTAACTTAGGGGTAAAATTTCTTAGTAAAATTCTACCTTCTAGAAAAAATCGAGTACTTTAGAAATATTATTCCTTTATACCTTCGTTAGTTAAAATTATTCCTATTATACTAGTTAGGCTCCCTAGAGCTTCTAGTTAACTAAGGAACACTCGTCTAGCGCTTTTAGCCTTATTACTAGTATCTTAGAGAGTCTAAAAGTACGAGAAAGCTTAAAATATAAACTTTAGTATAAGAGCCTTCTTTTACTAGACTAGTTAGTATTCTTAGTAACAGAAGCGGTAGTTTATTACCTCTATCTAGTAAAAAGTAACGAATTAACTTATCTAGTAAAAAGGAATAACTAGAGGGGTTTAAATAACTAGAATTCGAGATTTAGAATAGTAAAAATTAAAAGTCGATAGTAGGCCTAGCCTAGTAGAACGTCCTCGACTAATATAATTAGTAGCTAGTCCCTATAGGGTATACCTAGCGTCTTAGCTATACTATTCTAGGCTCTAAAGAAAGGCCTTATTAGGAGGATTACTAAGAATTTAATTACTATTATATAGCTAAAAAGAGGGTCTATACCTTATAAAATATCGTTTCTAGTAACAAAGGATTCGAATAGCTAGATTTTAGGGTCTAGAATAGTAAAAAGTCTAATAGAAGCTAAATAGCTAGCCTAGTAAGGGTCTTCGATAGCGTCTTAACTATATTAGTCTAACTATTTAGCTTCTATTAGTTAGTTACCGATAATTAAGTTAGTATAATATAGCTAAAAAGAGTAGCTTATAACTTCGGAGTTTCTCGTATCTAGTAAAAAAGGAATTTAATCGTTATATTAATTACCTATACTTATATTTTATTATTTTCTAAGTTTAGATTTACGAATAAGACTGTTATTTAATTAAAAAATCGTTCGAGGTTCGAACTCTAGCTAGTAAAAAAAGATTCCCTAGCGGAGCCTATTCTAACGATATACCTATACCTAGAGGCTCGTCTATACGTCCGCTACTAGTACCTCTAGGTATAAGACTATCGCTAGTACTCTATTAGAGGGTAGTTATAGATTCTAGTAAAATAATATAGACATAAACGGCTTATAATTAGCCTAAACTTCGTACGTTCTAAGAAACTAGGTAATTTAGAGTAATTATAGAGGTTCTAAGTTTAAGCTAGTAATAGAGCTTATTATTCTTCGGCTATATATTCGTTAAGTTTAGGAACTCGTTCGAATTTATCGAAGTTAATACTAGTAAAATTACGGATAATTTATAGTTTACTATTAGGAATATCGTAATTATACTATATAACGCTATATATATATTAAGAATTAGCTTAAGTTCGAGTATAAGTTCGAGTCGATAGACTAGTAGTATCTTAGGTTTTACTAAGAATTAGTCCTTCCTTAGGAACGTTAGGATTAGGAACTTCCCTAGCTAAATCGTCTTTAGATAACTCGCTACTATTATTTTTACTGTTATTATATCTAGTAAAAGGATCTTCTTTAGGTTTATCGATAAGATTAAAGATAGTAGTAGTAGGAACTTTAGGTATCTACTAAAGTTAGTTATAGTAAAAGTATTCTACTAAACTATCCCTTCGCTAGCGAACTATACTATTAAGCTTAGTAATTAAAAAAGTTTAGGTTTCCTCTCGTATACTAGTAATCCGGTAGGGGCCTACCTAATAAAAGGCGAGCTTATTCCCGAAATCGTTATTAAGGTTAGAGTAGCGGAGGAGAACATAGTCTCTAACTTTCTATATAATATCCTTAGTATACTTAATTTTATTCTAGTAGGCTAAGTTTATCTCGCGAAGGCGCTATACGTAGCTCCTTACTTTATCTATAGTCTACTAATAATACTAGAGTTACTCTACTCGTAATTATAGGAGTCGTCTAGTATTATACTACTTAATCTCGTAAAAGGCCTAGAAAGTAATAGTAGAGTAAACGAGCTCGATAGGAAGGATTATATCCCGTCTAAGGAAGACTTTAGTAGGGGTTTAGCCGGTAGAATATCTCTACGTTATACGTTCTACCTAAAGCGAGGTAGATACCTACTTCTTCTAATTCTTATAGAGGGTAATAGTTCTATCCCGGGAAATCTTAGATAGGTAGTTAATTAATCCCTAGTAACCCTTTTCTACTAGACTATTTACTTATAGGTAGTAGGGAGTAACTTTTACTTACTTTACCCTAAAACGGTATAAGCGTTACTTAACTTCTCTATTCCTATTCTCGGAACCCCTATTAAAAAGGATCTCGTAGGTATAACTATACCTATAAAATATCTCCTTATATAGGAAATCCCCGACTATTTTACTAGTAATTTCCTTAGAGGGCTTATAAATAAGTTTTACCTCGACCTACCCGTTTAGGTATTCGCGGGTAATAATAAGATAGCCTATTTCGTCTAGGTAAAGAATATTAACTCCCTAGCGGTATTCTATAGTAATCTACCTAGAGACTCTAAGTATTAAATAGTACTAGCTTTTACGTTAGAGATTATAGACTAAATACTTACGGACGCGTTTAGTAATATCCTTAGTTATACCTAGCTAGTAAAAGCGGTTCTAAATTACCTAGAGAGTTACTTTACGCCCTTTATAACCTCTATTATTATAGAGCGCTTTAAAGATTACTTTACGTATATTCTCGTAGTCTATAACTAGCTACTACGGCGTATTATAGGTAGCTTAATAGTATAAGTCCTTATTAATAATAAAGTACTAGTTAGCGCCTTTTTTCTATCTAGGCTAAGCTTTATCGGATACCCTAAGAGGCTTACGTTTAGTAACCTTATAGAAGGTAATATTCTAGGATTCTTTATCGTAGACGTCCTAGAGAACCTTAGTACCCGGCTCTATAGTAATAGGATAGGCTAGTATATAGGTAGAAATATATTTACCTATATAAGGTTTAGAAAAGCGGGCGTAAAAGAAAGTAGTATCGATTATTTCCTCGACGTCTTTATTAGTAACGATCTCCTCGTAGTCCTTAGTAGTAGGAGGCCGGCGGGATAGTCTATTAGTAGTAGTATACTTCTTACCTAGTATATAAACGATTTCGAAGTTAAATAGCCTAATCTAGGTAATCTAGCGAGTTAGGGTAGTATTAGGTAGGTCCGAGTAAGCTATATTAAGTTAGTAGATTAAAGTCTAAGTATTAAGCTCTAGCGTAAAGTAAACTCCCTAGAGCTAATAGTAGAGCTTCTTAAGCGTATTAAGGACTACGTAGTACTCGCGCCTACCTAAGTTAAGCTTTATCTAAGCCTAATTCTAGATTCCGCTCTTATACTAGACTAGGTACTTCTTCTTAAGGTTAGTTTCGTTATAGTATATTTATAATAGAACTGTACTCTAACCTATACCGCTAGCGTTAATAGTAAAGTAAATTTTCCCTATATCGTCGCTATAATCGATAGAAACGAGGATAGGCGTAGTAGTAAGGTAGCGCTTAAGCGCTTTAAACGCGGCCTACTATTCCTTATACTAAGTCTAGAAGTTCTTATCCTTAGTAAGCTAATATAACGGGCTTATAATAATAGTAAAGTAGGGAATCTAGATATAATAATATACGTAAACTCCTAGGAAGGCTCGAATATCTATAACGCTATAGGGGACCGGCTATATAACGATCTTCTTAACTCGGGCTAGGTCGGGGAAACGTCCCTAGCTAGAGTATATATAGCCTATAACCTTAGTAGTATCGTAAAGGAACCTTAACTTAGTAGGTAAGATTATAAGGCCTACTCTCTTAAGATTATATAGAACGTTATCGAGGCTAGTAATAGCTTCTACTACCTAATTACATAGCCCTAGTTCCTTCTCGTACTCCTTAATATCTACTCTTAGCCCTTTAACTCTAATATCGTCGATAAAAACCTTAATAAAGATACTAAGTTATATAGCTAGTATAATATTAATTATACGTTAGAACTATGTAATAGAATTAGTAGCGCCTTAAGGGAGAGTTATTATCCTAAGAAGCTTAATTAGGGTAATAAAAGCCGTTATGTCCCTATACTACGTTATAAGCTATATCTTATTATACCCGCTAAAGAGGTTAATAAGGCTAAGGCATTTTAGGTACGCGAACTCTTTAGAGAAGTCGTTAGAGGCTAGAGGGACATAGGTATCCCGGTAGGTAACTATATTTAGCTTCTAAGTATCGTTAATAAAACAGTATTTACCTAGTTTAGACTTAGTAACTATAAACTAGTTATTCGAGTAAGCGCTTTCGTAGTACTTAAGAACGCTTTACTTAACGCGCGTCTTAAGAATTTCTATTACTTTCTTCTTAAGTAATTTTGTAATACGGTAATTAGTACTTTACTAGGCTTCGTAATCTTTTATCCTAATAACTATAGGTAGGAGAACTTCCTCCCTATACTTACTAATCTTAGAGAAGTCCTAAGTAAGCGTAGCCTTATAGTTATATAGTATATTCTCGAAGAGAGCTCGTTCCTAGTTAGATAGTACTATACCTATCTAAATTATATCTAGGCGCTTCTATATAAAGCGTAAACCCTTAGGAATAATAGAGAATTTCTTAGTAATATAACCGTTTTTACTATTAAACGGTCTAGGTCCTAGAGGTAAGAGAGCTTCCCTTTTAAGGTAGTTATCCCTCTAGTACTTATTCCCTACGGTAGGAGTTACTCTAGTTATATTAATATCTAGGGTAAGAGGTTTAACTTTCTTATCTTTCCTCTTATATATAGTATAAGACTAGGCGATAGGGGCTAGGACTATAAAAGGTTTACGTAGTATTAAGAGCTTTATCTTCTTAATATTAGGGTTATTTACCCGTATCTAAGCGGGTCGACGTAACTTTTAATTAATTACTAAATAGGTAAAGAGAGGATCCCTAACTCTATAAGGCTCTAGTAAAGGGCTAAGGACGTCTAGGTCCTCTCGAACGACTTATCCGAAGGCTAAAAAGAGCGATAATAATAGGAACGTAGTATTAGAGCCTATACTATTAATATAAACGTATCTATAGCTATCTAATTATATAGTAGGCGAATATAAAGTAAAGTTTATTATTACGTAATATATACTAGAATCCCGTACTATAGGAATCTACTATAATAACGTTACTTCTAGGGTCGAATTTAAAGTTATATAACGCGTCTAAGACGTTACCTAACGCGTTAGAACTACGTTTTACCTAGCGCTCCTCGTCTTCTTAATTATATTATTCTTTATAAAGTAGCGTATAACTTCGAAGGATTAGCCGTCTAGGTAGCGCTCGACTAAGGGGAGAAAGCGTATATTATATACCTTAGGGTTCTTAAATAAAGATATTCGGTAGAGCTCTACCTATCTACGTAGTAGGTATAGAATAATAGGTAGACTAAGCTTAAAGGAAGTAGAGCTAATAGGTAAAGGTAAATAATAGCTATCGTAGTCCCGGATATACTCGTCTATAAGGCTATTAATATCCTTAGCTATATACGAGTAACTACGGATAATAATAGGCGAGTTTAGGTAGGATTTAGGATCCCCCTTAGGATTTTCGCTATTAAAATCGGGAACTAGCTAGGAAAATTCTAGGATATATATAGGAAACGCCTAGGAGGTAGGCGGGTTAGTACTAGGCTAGCCTAAGTTAGATTTAGGCGTAGCTAGGGATAAGCTAAGGGTTAGCTAGGTAAGAGATAGGTAGGTAGTTAGGTAGTCTCGGGATAGTTCTAACTTAAAATAGGCTAGTAAGTCTAGTAGTTAACTTATAAGCGCTAGGCCGGCGCTAGGCTTACTTATACTTTTCCCGACGCTAAGCCTACGTACTAGTTAATAAAGCGGAAGCGATTCCTATTCTCCTCTACTAGTACCGCTTAGAAGCGGATCGCGCTTTCGTTTATATCTAGGGTTAAAATAGTTCCCTCCTATAAGCCGTTATTATAATTAGTGCTTTATAAGCGTACTTTACGCGCCTAGGGTCTACTAAGGAGGATAGGCGTTTTATTAATTAGCTAGATTATAAAAGGAGTCTATATAGTTACGCTATAGACTAATATAGACGCGGCCTAATATACGTATACTTACGCGCTATAGCCTATTACGCTTTCTATAGTAATTTTAACGCTCTTATTAATAGGTAAACCCGCTCTTAGCGCGCTTTTTATATCTATTATATTAGCTTCTAAACCCTCGTCGATAACTACTATTACTAGGAGGTAATTTAGCCCTATTATATACTATATAGTTAGACTTAGAACACTAAGGAAGTTCTTAGCGAGCGCTTTAGCTAAAATAACGTTCGTTATAGGTACTAGCGGGAGTAGCTATTTCGAGTCGACGCTAGGAAGGTCCTTTAGATTAACGTTTCTAATAGTAACGTAGCTTTAGTTTAGAACGTAATACTTCTAGGCTATAGTATTATAGATATAAGTAACGTTACTGTCGTCTAGAGTAATATCTTCTTCTATTATATTAATATAGTCTAGCTCGAGTTATATAAACGAGTTAGTCCTTTAGGAGAAGTAACTATTCTTAAGCGCTTCGATTATATCTTCTACGCTACTAATATACTTATTACTTATCGAAGAGAACATAGCCCCCCTCGATCGGATAATAAGAGCGTTTAATATAACATTATTATTATTATTAATAGAGGGTTATTTACTAGCGTTCTTAAGTTCCCTTTACTTAGTAGTAGCTTTACTAAGATAGTTACTAACGTTCTCTACTCGTCCTTTTGTTACTATTATAGATCCCTTAAGGAGGTCTTCTAAGCGCTTATATTTAATCGCGCTACCCGTCGGAATACGCTTTATAATAAAATCCTTAAAGGTAGGTATTAAGATAAGCGTATTAAGTAAGGTAAGTTCTATAGTGCGCTACTTTAGTATATTATTAAAGCGCTTATCCGTATCTGTTATCTTCTTAAGAACGTTCCCTTATTATATAGACTTAGGCTATTTCTTTATAATAGGAGAGTTTCTCCTACGAGTAGTATTCGCCTCTATATTATTATTTAAGTTAATAAGGTCGTTATTAGGTAAGTTATCTATTTATACCTCTTTAGTACAGCCTATTATATCCTAAGTTTCGTTATTTTATTAATTACGACTCGTATTACTTAGCCCTACTTTAGCGCTTAGTTTACGTTCCCTGTCGTTATTAGGCCTAAGAGGATTATCCTTATTATACCTAGTAATAGAGATAGGTAGATAAGTATTACCTAGCGTAACTATAGTAGACTTAAGTTTCTACTTCTTAGTAGAGGTAAGCTCTAGCTCCTTACCTTTCTTAGAGCGTTATATAATCTTACTAATACCTATAGTAGTACTTAGTTTAGCTCCTTCGGAAGCTCCGATTACTTATATCCGGGTTTAAGTCGCTCTAACTTTAGTAGCCTCGTCGTTATTATCGATTACGTTATAGCTAAAGTGCTCTTCTATACTATAATCTTAGAACGAGTTTACTAAGGTAACTTTAAATAAGTTTACCTTAATAGCGGGTTACTTACTATTACCTAAGTAAGGTTTAACGACTTTACCCTTAATAAAACTAGTAGGCCTTATAGATAGGCCTGTAGTAGCGTTAGCCTTATTCTACTTAACCTACGTACGTACTATATCCGCTATCTAGTAAACGTCTATTTTAGAGTTATTAATAGAGGTAGTCTTATACTTTAAGTTATCGTAGTTACTATTATTATTAGGCTTAAAAGGCGTGCCTATAATATCCGAGTAATTACGCTAATCTTTAAACTTAGGTAGAATCGTTCTTATAAACTCGTTATTACCTATAGTAAGGTTAGGGAGGTTATATTTACGCCTAAGTATCTTCTAGATAGTAATAGCCTAAGGCTTATTCTCCTATTTAGGCCTTATTAGCCTACTTAAGTCTAGAGGAGGTCCGTAGTAGTACTAGTTCTTCTCCGGCTCTATCTAGTACTACTCTTAAGAGATAAAATACTTAAGAATAGAGTAGTGTTTCTTAAAGTGTCCGGGGACGGTATAGAAGTTACACTTATTATTACTACTACGCTACCTATTATTACTACTCTTACTATAGTTATTAGTATAGGTATACGAGTATATTAGCTCTCTCTCTATAATATCTTTAGCGCGGGGATAGTATACCTAATTATAAACTAGCTATATAAAGTTAAGGCTTATATTCTATATAAACTCGGTTAACTTGTCTATCTTATCGCTATTATTATCCGTAGCTAGTACGAGCGTCGTTCTAGTAGCCTTACTCTCTAGCGTTATCGGATTCGGCTTAGTTATCGTATTAGTACTAATAATAGTAGTAACCTTACCCTTCTCCTCTCGTTCCTCTAGAGATATAAGTATCTAGTCTATAATAGCTACATTTAGAGTATCTTCCCTACTATATAACTAAGCGATACTCCTTAGAGTACTAATCTTGTTCTTAGCTAAGTCGAAACACTTATTAAAGCCGTTAAAAGTGCTAGCGTTACGTATATTAATGCCTTTACGTTTAATAATATAAAACTAAATATCGTCTAGTAATATCTTAAGTATAAGTTTAATCTTAGAGTACTCGTTATAGTTCTAGACGTTCTAGTAGCTAAGTTTAAATATATCTAAGCCTCGTTCTAGCTTATTATATTAAAGGTTACTATTCTTATCTATATAGCTAGCGCTAGCGAGGTCCTTAAGGAATTAGCGGTTTTATATATAATAGTCCCTATTAAGATCCGAGTATTATATAAAAAAGTAAGCCTTAAACCGATTATAATCTCCTTCTATATAGCTAGGTAAGACCGAAAGTTAGCGTTAAAGGTCTTTATTAGTAAAACGCTTAATTAGATTAATCTTACGTATACCGTCTAGTATAGGGTATAGGTCTAAGAAGATATACTTCTCTATTTACTTAATAAACTATAAGGTATCTCTACCCTTAAAGCGAGAGAGTACCCTATTCTTTCTAGGGGATAGCGTAATACGGAAACGTTAGAGACTGTTCGTTATAGGCGGTAGTTTAGCCGGAGCTAGGTTCCTTAGAAAGCTATTAATAAAGCCTATAAACTATTTTATAGTTATCTAAGGTAATATAATATTAGGGTTATTAAAGAGGTTATTTATAATATTTAGATTAGAGAACCTATTAGTATTAGTAGTAGGTAGAGTCGGTTCTTAGTTAATTAGAATATCGTTAGACGACGAGGAGGGGTTCTAATTATTATAGTTACTACTACCTCTATCGTCTACGTCGTCCTTAGGAATTAGAGGAGCTAAATTATAAGGAATAAATAGGTTAGGGCGTTAGGCTACGTTCGTAGTAATAGCTTTTTCCTTTTCTTTTACTTAACGCTAAACGTTAGTTTCTTCTAAACTAGTATTAGTAGCAGGTCCGGATATATTATTTTATTAGTTTAGTATTAGGTTTAGGTATAGTAAAGATAAGAAGTTCTAAAGAGAGAAATAATCGAATACTAGCGTACTTATTTAAGTATATACTTAGTAGTAGTACTAAAAATTAGTTTAAAAGCCTAAGAATAAAGAAAGTAGGTAGTAGCTAGTATATCGAGAAACTAAGCTCTAATCCCTCCGACGTTATAGTTAGGCTAGAAGGTCTCCGAATCGGGCTAGTACTAAGTTCGAAAGCGGTTTATACTTATTATTAATACCTATCTAGGCTATTAAAAGCCTAGTAATCGAGTAGTTACTTATATTAATAGGGCGGTATTAACGGATATCCTTATCTAAGCCTTATTAAATAGCTCGATCGAGCGTAAGCTAGTATAGAGCTTATATCTATCGATCTAGACTAGGGGTCGAATACCTAAAGTATCCTTCTTAGTAGATTTCGGGGTTAGATAGGCGCCCTCTATAGGTAGTCTAATTAATAGGGATATACTCCTACGCCGAAAAGAGATAGAATAGAATAGCTAAGAACGACGACAGTTTAGTAGCTAGAATGTTATAAAATCCCGCGAGCGGGATTTTATTATAGCTAGCGATTAGCCGAACGTCGTCGAATATCTATATTAATCGTATTCTAACTCTTTATAGCTTAAGAGAGGGTCTTATAGGTACTTAGTAACTTTATAGTAAGAGGGTAAACCTCTTTCGATCGGGTTTTATATAGGTACTAGGGAATTATACCTAGTAGGTACTAGATAGCTTAAAACTTATAGCTAGGAGGTAGTAATCCTTAGGCGTCCTCTTAGAAAGCCGAACTTACGTCGACTATAGTCTATTTTGTATCTAGACTTACGTAGCTTCTTAAACGGCCTACTAGACTACGTACTTATAGGTTTCTTAGGGTATTTCGGATTTAGAGTAGTTTTAAGGTTCCTTAGGGTTAGTATTAGTCTCTATCTTACTAGTTCTTAGTATTAAGTAGCGTCCGGCGCTTCTTAATAGGCTAGACTCGGGTTAAATAATAGTACTAGTAACGCTAGTTACCTAAGCTATACTAGTACTACTACTAACGTCTTATAAGACGTAAAACGCCCCTCGTATTAACTACTAAAATATAGCAGGCTCTAGCCTCGATCGACTAGAAGAATTACTCTACGTAGTAATACTAAATAGCGGCTTAAAGCTAGAAATCTCGAAATATAGGCTATCTAAGGTACTAGCTTATTAGCTAGATTAATAGGAAGCTTAAAAATCGACTAGATAAACGTGTATATAAGAATAAGTGTATATTATAAGTATCTAGCTACTAATCTCGTCCGAGATTAAGCTTAAAGGCCTAATTACGTATCTAGAGAATACTAGACTTAAAAACGAAAACTCCCGCTATAGTACTCGCCTCTATAGGATTAGGTGCCTTATAAAACTAAATCTAAGCCCTAAGCTAGTACTCTAGTAACGGACGTAACGATAACTATAGGTAGGTATATCTACTCTCGTAGTAATACTACTCCTATAGCTCTTTCGTATATAACCTATAAACTATTACTACCTCTAGTATACTTACTAACGGTCCCTACTAGCTCTAAGATAACTATTAGGCCGAAAGGACTCTATACTAAGCGAGACGGATATTAATTATACGTTAATAAGCTAGGTAGTAGTATAAATAACTCTAGTTATACTAGCTATATTATATACCTACTAGTTAGGCCTAATAAGGCGTCGCTCGTATCGACGCCGCGTAGTATAGATAGAGATAATACTAACGCTATAGATAATAATAACGCTATAGATAATAATAACTTCGATAATAACGAAGCGTTTACTATTACTCTTACTACTACGTAAGGCCGCCCTCTAAGGATAGAGTAATCTTTAAAAAAGGGGGTAGTATTATAGGCCTAGACTACGTATAACGCCTACGACTACGTAACCCGGCGCTAACTCTACGTTACTAGCGCCTTAGTACCTACTTCTTATAGTTCTCGCGCCTCGCGCTCCTCTTAGATAGATAACCTAGTAATTTAGTACTTTTACGACGTTACTATATTACGTTCCTTATAAGTACTCTCGAAGATTATAAGGATTATAAACTAGTTAGATATAGCGTTTTAAACTCTATATCCGAAATCTTACGTAGTTAAGTAGAGTTATCTTAGTACTCGATCTCTTGTTATCGTTTTTGTTCTATACTAGTATTAATACTAGTATTAATCCTAGGGGAAGTAAACCTACTCTATTAACCTATATCTCGGTTTATACGATTTACGATATTCGTAGAGCGATCTTCGTCTCGAACCTCGTAGATATAATATATATAGTATTCGTCTATATCGCGCTTATCTAGTTTTATTATACTATAATATTAGCTAATAGGGTTATACTAGTATATATACTAGTACTTACTTAATAATAGCTAGAAGTATATATTATCTTCGACCTATAGAGTAGCTCTTAATATATATTTACTCTATAGCGTTACTATAATTCCGGACTTATTTAAAGATCTAGATTAGAACTTATATATAAGCCTTATTTAGGCCGCTTCGAATAGTAGGATAAGCCTTATATAACGCCTAGTCTTTATATTTTTTACTATACCCTATAGAGGTTAGTACTAGTAGAATACTAGTATAAATACTAGTATATACTACTAACTACCCTTAGAATATCTATATATAATTACTTAGACTAAGCGGCTATAATAGATAGTATATAGTCTCCTTCTAAGCTAGCTCTAAAAGTAGGTCCGTATACCTATTTAATTATACGCTAGAGGTAGATTCTATAATAGATAACTATTAGTTATACGTTATTAAGCTAGCTACGGTATTAAGGGTTAATTAATACTAGATATTCGCTAAATCCTATATACTAGTTAGTAAACGTCTATAGTACTAGTATTAATACTAGTACCTTTTAATTAGCTACTACCTATATCTATTATTATAGCTTAGAATCCTTTACTACTCGAAGAGTAATACCGCTATTAGATTTAACGACCTATCTTCTATTTAATAAGTATAAATACTCGTTTAAACATCTCCTAATATATTACTACGCTATAGCTATAGATATAGGCTCGAGTAAGTATATAGACTATAGTAGTAGTAAACTATCGGTATTTATACTAGTATTAGGGACCTACTTTTCCCTTAGTCTTATACGAGCGTTATAAATATAACCTCGTTAATGTCTTTCTATCGAATTCTTTAGAAAGATATATTATATTTAAACGTACTTTAATTTAAAAAAATATCGGCTTATTTCCTATAGAAGTAAATAATTATAGGCCCGAACTCCTCGTTATCCTAGACACCCTAGATATATTACTAATTCGAGCGTTAGAATATCGGTATTAATACTAGTAGACTTTATCTTATAGTACTAGGGTCCTCCTATTATCGCTAGAACTCGAACTAAACGCCGGAGAAATAAAGTCCGTCTAAATAGAATAGTAACCTCGAATACGTAATTATTACTCTTAGATAAAACTTCTTTATAAAGGAGGGATATAGCTTAGTAAGAGACGTTTTACTCTTACTATCTAGTAAGTCTTATAGGTACGTAGATCGGAGAAACGTCGCTATTAAAGTAAGATACTAGTAGAAATACTAGTATAGGTACTAGTATATACTATTTATTAATATTCTATCTTACGTACGCCGAATAACGTCGAAGACTTATTTAACGAGTATCTATAGTAACCTTACTAGTAATAGTAGAAAGTGTCGATAGGTACTAGTTAATATAAAGAGCGTATACTAGTTTACTAGAGTCGTTAAGTCGTTTAGAATAATAATATTAAAGGTTATATTATAGCCTACTCGAATAAGAGCCCCTTTCTAGCTATTAGTATATATAATACCTATAACAATATTAGTAGATATAAAGTACTAGTAGATATACTAGTATTACTATAGTTAGGTATCCGAGTACTAACGTTTTTATAGATTATATAATACTATATACTATACCGCTAGCTAGTAAACTTAAGACGTTCTTATAGTAATACTAGTAGTAAGTCGACGTTAACTTACTATTCTCGCCTTACTACGCGGAGGTAGTAGTTTTAACTATTCCCTAGCTATTAAGACGTATAATAGTAGATATAGCGTATAAAGCTATACTATTACCCGTTAAGATCCTAGTAAGATTAGTACTAGTATTAATACTAGTAGTATACTAGTATACCTCTCTAGACTACTCGAATACTAGCTTATAACCTTAACTTTATAGCTTATAAGCGATACCTTTATTAAACCTCTTATAGTAAGCTAAAATAAAAGCTTTTATAGTAAGTATAATATAGTTTAGCTCTATAGGGTCGAGATACTACCTACTCTAGGCTTACTATTCCTAGTAACTAGTAGTTATACTAGTATATAGCTATATAGCTATTTCTTCTAGTATATAGTAGTACTTCTTAATACTAGAATATACTAATTTCTAGCGAGTATATTTTACGCCTCGAAGAAATAGTAACGAGGTTACTTTAGGATATCTATTCGCTTAGTACGAGGCGTATTATAACTATATAGATATTAGTATACTAGTAGATATACTAGTATTACTATTAGTACCTCGGGGTTCTTCGCTAGTTTACTATTCTCTATTCGCGCTCTATTAAGGTTAATATAGTATATATAACCTTCGTCTAATATATTTAAGTACTTAGGTAGAATAAAGACGTATTTAATAAAGCATACTATAAGTCCTTAAGCTATAATAAGTATAGGCTCTAGGAGCTTTATTATATATTAGTAAGTACTAATATATCTACTAGTATAGTTCTAGTATCTCTTCTACTCCTAGTAATTCTTATACTAGTGTCTCTAGTACTAGATTATATTACTAGATAATATCGTCCTACTTAACCTAGGTGTAGATACGCCGGGTATTTATAGTATACTAGTACTTAAACTAGTATTTCTTTTAATATAGGTAGGTTTTATAGTAGCGTAATATAGGGAAACAGTTATGAAATTTAGCTTTTATAATATACAAGGTCGGTGTACCTTTTATACCCCGCTCGGCTAAGTTGCCTTTTAAAAAAATTTTCAGCCGTTGTGGATGGTACCGTAAGCTAAAGTTAGGGTACACCGACCCGTAACCACCAGCTGGTAGAGGACTATTTTCACCGGACCGTCCTGACGGCCCTGACGGTCCTGACGGAGGAAATTAGCGTTTTGGAAGAGCGGTTTCCGGGTTAGTGATGGGTGCTAAACGTTGCTAGTTAGTCACTGCCAGTGCTAAACAAGTGTGGCTGTTTTCTCCTATACTATGGGCACGCGGGCGTTTCAAGGTATGCTGGTTCGTTGTTGGTGCTGCGAGACGCATTGTGCCATTATGAGGATTTTGGACTTTTGGAGTTCAGGATGGTGGTTGGAGGGCTCATGATGTTCGGATAACAAGTGTAAGTCCAAACCTCTTGTCAAGAAGCTTCTCAATTCGACGCCATGCTCTACAGCCTCTACGAACCATCGCATACGCCAGCATCACTGACGCACCTCGCCCGAGCTCCCAGCACATGCTACAACACTAGACCAGATGCGGCAGGAGTGGTGTTGACCCCAGGAGAAGTCCTGTCTACGGCACGTCGCCCTGGTCGTGCGGTATGTCATTGCGAAGAGGGTTAGTCTTTCAGACTTTTGACTTCCTTCAGTCATATCCGTGTTCGTCATTTCCTCGTGTATCAAACGTTATATTGATTGCAGGTCAACTCCACCAACTAGAGCAAACTGCCTTTCTTCCTCCGGTAGCAATTACTCGCTCCAGGCGCATGCTCGTGGAACTCGCACGCAGCACCAAGCCGATACGTATCCTCACCTTGTCCTTCTGTCAACTCTCGCTGCAGCTCGCTTCGGAAAGCAAGCGGGTCGTCGTCGTGGATCAGCTCCTTGACGTTCGTCAAAGAGGCAGCCATGTGGACGAACAGACGTCGCATACGGCAGCCAGGCTGAGTGCGCTCGTAGAGACGCTGTCGGATGCGGCGACCTGGGTACCATGTCACACCTTCTTCGTCGCCGAGCATTGCAAGAAGTGCGGCGTCAACGAGTGCGTCTTTGAAGTTGGGGTCGTCGAGTTTGTGGCCGAGGATGTAGCAATCTAGGATATTGACCCAGAAGGTTTCACGGGAGGCGGCTTCGTTTTCCTTTGCACTCTTTCCGCTTGTCGGTTTGATAAAGAGATCGCCTCGATGCAGCCAGTTCAAGTAGATGTTGAATGCTGCAGGCTCGTGCTGAGGAAGTTCGATCGAGGGCTGCCTGCCGCTGAAGGTCTTGACTGACAAGATGGAGTCCAAGAAGCTGGAGGACGTGCGTAGGACGCCGGCGTTTATGTAGAATGTAGTGGCGGGGTCCCCGACGTTGACGGCGATGGGTGGCCGAAAAAAGCTGGACATGATTAGTACAAGCCAGACATGTGCGGATGGAGGAGGTCACTCACTCGTAGGCATCGTGCGCGGGCCTCGTTGGGTCCGGTATCGTGGGGTGTGTGGTCGACGGCATAACGGTGGTTGTCTGTATAGTTGTAGTAGTCCAAGATCTCGGCGACTGCTAGCTCGCGGTTGTGTAGATGTATGCAGGTGAACACCTCGAGGCGCATGTTCATCATTGCGACAAACAGGCTTCACGTGTTGAATGTCCAAGTGAATGAAGTCCTCACTCCACGCTCTCTCAGTCCATGTCCATCGCATCGGGGTCGTCTTCTTCAATCACGTAGCCCGTGCTGTAGCCATGGGCGGTCTCCGCTACAGGCTCCATGTCCTCGCTTTGGTCGTATTTGCAATTCATGTCATGATGTCTTGCATCTTCCTTGGCCTTGTCGCGAGCCCGCTGCCTGCTTTCAATGATGGCTTTCCTGACCGAATCATGGCCCTCGTCCACCGTCAATGACTTGGGCACACTATACAACACCAGCTCTTGACCTTCATGATCTTCATCTTTGCGACTCTGCAGCAGCTGCTGAGGGATCCTGCTTAGCTGCTTCTCGATGTCCGGTAGGAAGATGAGTTTCTCTTCGTCCGATTCGATGTCTGCAAGCTCCTCGTCGAGGTTGTGGATGTATACGCGATCGCGCGTGTCGTCCACTTGCATCAACTCATCGTCTGTCCGACTTGGTCCATCGTGGGCGGCGCTGTTCGCAGTGATCGGCGCGGTGTGTGCATTCGGGGGCTTGGAGACGGGGATGTAGTAATTGCTGTTGCTGTTGCTGCCCTTCTTCGCCTCTACATTCGCACATGCTGTCAGACATTGCCTCTCACTGCCTCTCATCTCATGCCACGTACCGAGACTGAGCAGGTTGAAGCGTTTGGTGAACCTCTCCGAGTCGCCAATAGTTGAGTCATCTGCGCGGCGCTTTGTGCCAGCGAGGGTGCCCGCTCCACCACCATTGGCCACGCCTCCGCCAGTGTTCCACATGCTCGTCAACATCACCCCTCTTCACCGCGCCGAATAGACCAGAATTCCTCAATCAACTCATACACCCAAAAGTCGAAGGTGTTGCTGCGGCTGAGAAGTGAGAGCGGACTTTGTAGTGCATGCGGAGCTTCGTCTTCTCAGCGCCGAAACGGTTGTGGAATTCTAGAAGCTCACTGAAAGGTCTGCACCACTGCCAGCAACCAAACCCATACTGGTGTCAGCAGTCACGCAACCCATTTCGCACCATGGCCTCCACCGCGGGCCAAGAGCCTGAGTGGACGGCCGTCAATGTACGCAAGGCCTTCATCGAGTAAGTTATTGGCCCCACGATCGCCTCAAACATGGCTATATCAATAGCGTCGAGAGCACGTGAACATGCAAATGTTCGCACTCGCCTGCAGCATGGCTGTTCCAATTCTATTCGATCAGTATCAACCATAAGAAGAACACAGACTGACATATTTACAGTTATTTCAAGGAGAATGGCCACACGTTCGTACCCAGCAGCAGTGTCGTCCCTCTTTCCGACCCGACTCTTCTCTTCGCCAATGCTGGCATGAACCAGTACAAGCCCATCTTCCTAGGCACCGTCGACCCCAACTCAGACTTCGCCAAACTCAAGCGCGCCGTCAACTCGCAGAAATGTATCCGTGCGGGTGGCAAGCACAACGACTTGGACGATGTCGGCAAGGACTCCTACCACCACACTTTCTTCGAGATGTTGGGCAATTGGTCTTTTGGTGATTACTTCAAGAAGGAGGCCATCACTTTCTCGTGGGAACTTTTGACCAAAGTCTTCAAACTCGACCCTGATCGGTTGTACGTCACCTACTTTGAGGGCAAGCCGGATGCAGGTCTGGAGCCAGACACCGAGGCGAGAGATTACTGGAGAGCTGTTGGTGTTGCCGACGATCACATCTTGACTGGCGACATGAAAGACAACTTCTGGGAGATGGGTGACCAAGGCCCATGTGGTCCATGTTCAGAGATCCACTACGACCGCATTGGTGGTCGAAACGCTGCACATTTGGTCAACATGGATGACCCGAACGTGCTCGAGATCTGGAACAACGTCTTCATTCAATACAATAGAGAGCCAGACAGGAGTCTCAAATCGCTCCCAGCTCAGCATGTCGATACTGGTATGGGTTACGAGCGATTGGTTTCGGTGTTACAAGACAAGATGTCGAACTACGACACTGATGTCTTCACGCCCCTCTTCAAGTGCATTCAAGAAGTCACAGGTGCGAGGGAGTACACTGGCAAGTTTGGCGACGAAGATGCAGATGGTATTGACACTGCATACCGAGTCGTCGCTGACCACGTACGATTGCTCACATTTGCCATCTCTGACGGCGCACCACCGAACAACGCTGGACGAGGATATGTCGTACGCCGCGTGCTTCGACGTGGTGCCCGATATGGGCGCAAGTACTTCAACACCGAAATCGGCAGCTTCTTCTCCAAGATTGTGCCGACACTGGTCGAGCAAATGGGCGAAATGTTCCCCGAGATCAAGAAGAAGCAGGCTGAAGTGCAGGAGATTCTTGACGAGGAAGAAGTCACATTCGCCAAGACCCTTGACCGGGGTGAAGTCATGTTCGAGAAGTACGCACAACAATGCAAGACCAACGGTGTGAAGCATCTAGCAGGTGCTGATGTCTTCCGGTTGTACGACACCTACGGCTTTCCTGTCGATCTCACCAAAATCATGGCCGAAGAGCGTGGTCTAGATATCAACGAAGACGATGTTGCTGCTGCAGAGAAGAAGCATCGCGAGGCGTCAAAGGGTGCGAAGAAGGAAGGCGCAGATCTGGTCAAACTCAACGTGCACGACATCAACGAGCTCGAAAAGATGGCCGATGTGCCAAAGACGGACGACTCCGCCAAGTTCCAAAAGGGCAATATATCGGCTGTGATCAAGACCTTTTACCATGGTGGCAAGTTCGTGAAGTCGACAAAGGACATTCCCGAAGGTCAACAGTTTGGTGTCGTTCTGGACCGAACCAACTTCTACGCCGAGCAGGGTGGTCAAGAGGCAGACACAGGACGTATCCTGATCGATGGCGAGGCGGAAATCGACGTCCAAAGCGTACAGACATACGCTGGGTACGTGTTGCACACAGGCTTCATGAACTACGGCTCTCTCGAAGCCGGTAGCGAAGTCCTCTGCCAATACAGCGAAGAGCGTCGTCAACCCATCCGAAACAACCACACCGGCACACACATTCTCAACTTCGCTCTGCGAGAAGTTCTCGGCGACGACATCAACCAAAAGGGCTCTCTTGTCGCGCAAGAAAAGCTCCGCTTCGACTTCTCCCACAAGCAAGGATGCTCCGACGCCGAACTACACAAGATCGAAGAGCTCAGCACCAGCTATATCCGCCAGAACAGCGAAGTCTACTCCAAGGAAGTCGACCTTACCACCGCCAAGAAGATCCAAGGCGTCCGCGCTGTTTTTGGCGAGACCTACCCTGATCCCGTCCGCGTTGTCTCGATCGGCGTGCCTGTCGAAGAACTCCTCGAAGACGTGTCACGTCCGGAGTGGCAACAAGTGTCTGTGGAATTCTGCGGCGGTACACACGTCAAGAACAGCGGCGAAATCAAAGACCTCGTCATCGTCGAAGAATCCGGCATCGCCAAGGGTATTCGCCGCATCGTCGCCGTCACAGGCCAAGACGCCCACTTCGTGCAACTCAAAGCCCAAGAATGGGACGAGCGCATTTCCTCCCTCGAGAAACTTCCCTTCGGCGCCGAAAAGGAAGCCCGCACGAAGGAATGGCAGCACGAACTCGGCAGTCTAGAGATCTCCCTCATCGCGAAGAACAAACTCCGCGAGCGCATCGCCAAGGTCGTCAAGGAGAATCTGGATCAGCAGAAGGCGTTGCAGAAGCAGGAGAATAAGCGCGTGTTGGATTCTATTACGGAACACTTCTCGAATCACAAGGATTCGAACTCTCTGGTGCTGAGTATCCCTACGCCGCTGTCGACTGGCAGTAAAGCCGTGCAGGAGGCCATCAAGACGATCGGGTCGAAGAATAAAGACAAGACGGTCTATTTGCTTGGCAAGAGCGAGGAAGGCAAGGTGCTGCATGGTTGTCACGTCAGTGCCGATGCGCAGGGCAAGGGCGCAGATGCGGCGAAGTGGAGTGGAGAGGTTGCCAGTCTGGTGGGCGGAAAGGCTGGTGGAAAGGGTGCTACGAGTCTTGGACAAGGCACTGAGGGTTCGAAGATCGACGAGGCGGTTGAGAAGGCGAGGAAGTACTTGGAGGGTCTGGGCTTGTAAGAAGAGAGAGACGGGCGAATTTTGGTCTATGCGGATGCAGGCAGTGCTAGCACAAGTAGGGAGCACTCTGGTTGGGGTGTACGCTTAGATGGGGTCATTGTCTCTGAAATCACTCACCAGGGCAGAAAGTGTGTACACGCAACAAGAAAGAAAGACGACGAAGACTTGCTTGAACTTTCTTTTCATTACTTCTCGTCCCCAGCTATGCCGGTTGAACATCTCTACCATCACGGGCCGTGTGAAGATCACCTAATCCTCATCCTCGTCCTCCTCCCGCAGCTTCGACGCACCCACAGCGCCAACCTTCCTCGGATCCTCCCTTACGACCTGCACCTTCGTATCCTCCCTCCGACCCTGCTCATCCAACCCAACCCCACTATCGCTATCGCCAACACCAATCGCGGCCCCTTTCTTCGCAACCTCACGATCAAAAGTCGTCGGATCAATTCCGAGAATCCCACCGACGTTATTTCGGTCTCCAGGCACACTGAACTCTCGGAATGCATATCGCCATTCATTGAGGAACTGTCGAATGGCTTTGCCGACTTTGTCCTTGCCGTTCTTGCTATGGTGGCCGGTGCCGCAGATGGCGTACACAGGTCGCGAGGACGACTTCTGATCTTTCAGGCAGTCGCTGAGGTATTGCACGGCCTCCTCCGGATGCAGACCGTGCAGGTCGACGTAGAGCTCTTTGCTCGTGCCGGTGCCGGCATTGAGGGACTTGTTGCGTTCGTCGTAGAGCGCGCGGGCAGCTTCGCGGTGCTTCTCGCGCATGAGTGCGTTCTCGTTCTGCCCGCGAAGTGAAAGGGCCTTGGCTCCTCGGGCGTCGTTGCGATTCCATGCTTGGGCGGCGCTTTGGAGGAACTTATTGCGGAGACCGCCGTGTTTGAAGGCTTCTTGGCGGGCTTTCATGTAGGCGTTGTTCACCTTGTCGCCGGTCTCGAGCCAGGGAATCTCTTTTGGTGCGGCGATTGCCATTGCGGCGGTGGAGTTCTCGCGGGTCGATGTGAAGGATCGATTGTTTCTCAGTCCGCGGCGCATTGCGTCTCTGCTGGCGTTTGGGCTGGGCGATGGAGACATTCGGACTACATCAGCGAGACTACCTGGCTGTTGAACAGGAGGTCCGTGATTGTGGTGACCATGTCCACCTCGCTTGCCGTGATGTCTCTTACCAACAGGCTTCGACGCAGCAGATCCTAGAGTAGGAAAGGCTTCATCGTCTTGGAAGTTGACCTGTTGGCTGGGAGTCGGCGCTCGCGACGCATGTCTACTGCCGGGTCGAGAGCCTGGTCGGCTCCCGTGACGAGGTCCAGTGGGGACGAAGGTTGGGAAGAGGCCTGGCGGAACAGCATTCTGCTGCTGTTGCTGCTGGAGCACAGCGTTGAGTGTTGAAGCATCGACGCTCTGAGAGTCATCGTAGGGATTACTAGTCGTAGGCTGCAGAGCCGGGAAACTGTCGTAGTCCTGAAGTTGGAAGTTTGGCCCAAGCTGTTGTGGGGTGTTGTTGCCACTAGCTGTGATGCTCATCTGCTGCATCAACATCGCAGGGTCATGAGAGAAGAGGCATGATTCGCCAGCGATGCAGTTCCCTTGCAGCCAGTACTTGCAGACATGATTCTGGACCTGATGTGCGAATCTGCAGTCAGCGCGAGCGCAATGCCCACTGGCCAGCCAGTATCGGCACACTGTAGCTGACTTCTGTTGTCCAGCTGGGGTGACAGGCCGAGAAGATGGCGACATGCTCTTGCCTACCAAGTATGTGCGATTCTGCTCTTGCTGCTGCTGAATGGCAGCAGCCATAACATTTGCACCTATGCCTTGGGCTTCCATGAGCGCATTGATGGTCTGGCTCAGATCATAGCCGTTGGCTTCAAGGATCTGCTCGAGCTCCTCGTCGGTCTTGTTGTCTTGCAAGATCGATCGCAGCATATCGTAAGGACTCATTTCGGTGGTGTAAGATGACATGAAATCGGAAGCACCAAACCCATCGCTGAAGCTGGTATTGCTGCTCGCATCGTCGTTGACGAGCCAGTCGACAGTATCGCTACCGTAGTCGCCATAGTTTTCGGTATTCGGTGACGAGTCGCTGAACTGATACGCGCTCAATCTGGGGCTGTGGGGTATGACTGGCGTGGCCAGCGGCAGGCGGGGAGAGGGTTTTGGAGAGGAAAATGGTGACCCGACAGTCTGCGATTTGGTTCTTGCTAGTGCGGGCGGTGTTGGCCCGAAGCCGGGCGGTATCGAGGGTGTTGTTACTGAGCTTCTGGGCGAGTTGGTACCCGACGCAGTGGGTGTCGCAGCCCGCTGTATCCAAGGCGCAGGCGATCGCGAGCGAGCAACGTGCACATTGCGCGCGGGTGGTGGAGATTTCTTGCTCTCAGTTGCAGTTTTCCATTGCCACAAGACTCCCAGCACTGCATCTTCCAACGCTTTACCCTTGAGCGAGGTGGGCTCACTGCTCAGCAGCTCTTCCAAAGCGTCCGTCTTGGCCTCCTCCTCCAAGTCGTCATTGTCCAAGACGGGGCGGCACAAATCATATATACTGTCGGATACCATGTTGGCGGCGGTGTATGTCGAGGTTGTAGTTGTGAAAGAGTGAAGGCTACAGTGGTGGTCGGTGGTGGAGCATTATCGTGGCAGGCGTCAAGGCTGCGGCGACGGTCGGCGGTGGAATGCGCTGACGAGTACAGGGCGGAGAAGCGAGTGTCACAAGCCGATGTGGCCAGGCGGTGGTGAAGGTGAAAGTGAGAGCAGAGTATAAGCAAGCAGATGACAGCAGCTCCGTCGAGGGTGCCGTGCTCTGGCTGCTGGTGTTGTTGCTGCGCCCGCTGCTGGTTCCGATACGAGTCGGAGGGTGTTGGCTGGCGCAGAGGAGGGGGGTCGGTCGGTGACGTCTTCCGCCGTTGGATGCGACAATCTGGTTCAACACACCGTCACCTTGAGTGATGTGGTCTTCTGGAGGTGTCGTCCAGATTGAGTTGCGGTGGATGCTGGAAGTGGTAGTGTCGCAGCAGGGGAGTCGACTATTCCCTGCGCAGCGTCACAGGGCAGCTTACCAAACCCAGTCCACGCCATTCACCCACCTGCCGAGAAGCTTCTCCGCCAAACACGCGCGCTAGTATTCCTGCTATACCAGAACACCCAACGACACCTCCTTCATCCACCTCACTCCCTCCAACATGGCCGCGACCGATCGCCGTCCGCCCTTACAAGAGCAGATCCTCAACCCGCAAACGTACACGCCGCCGCAGTTCACCTTCAGCAACTACCTCAAAGCTGCTCTCCCAACCCTCGGCGCGCCGTCAAAAGTCACCCGTCCACTATGTCAAGACTTCCTAGATTCCAAGGGCAAACAGTGTCCCAGAGGCGCGTCATGTCCTGATCGCCATTATCTTCCCCAGGGTGAAAGATCAGGTGTGCCGCATCTCATATGCAAGCACTACCAACGAGGCCTCTGCAAAAAAGCCGAATCCTGCGAGTTTGCGCATACCTTCAATCTTCGAGACGAACGAGAGTGTAAAGAGTTCTCAAGATATGGAATATGTCCTCAAGGCGATGACTGCACATACCTTCACATTCCACCAACCTCCGAACTGCGGCGACCAGCATGTCCTCACTATGCGAGAGGGTTCTGCCCTCTAGGACCATACTGCAATCTTCGACACATCAAACACCCCAAGCTATGTCTCTTCTACCTCGCAGGTTTCTGTCCAAACGGTCGCGCACATCCTCCTGATCTGGACAAGGTGGTTAGTTGCGAATATGGAGCTCACGCGAAGTGGATTAAAGACGAGGACCTCAACCCTAGGAAGCCAGAGGTCCGCAAGGCGAAGGATCCTGAGCAAGAGAAGAAGGAGCAAGAAGAGAGGGAAGATGAGTTCTATGCTGAGCAAGATCGAATACGAGAGAGGATCGACAGAGGAGAAATTGGGCCTGGGAGGTATGGACATGGTTTCCGTGGTGGAAGAGGACGAGGCCGAGGGAGAAAGAGGTATTGAGGGCGGATACTTTCAGTTCTACTGCGATTCAGCGAGGCGTTGGGAGATGGTCAAAGACTAGTGATGTCTGCCGGAGTATTAAGCCTTCGACGAAGCTCCCTGGGGCCAGGACACCTGAGATGTAACGAAAACCACGAAGATCCGTGAGATACGATGAGCTCAAGCGACATGCGATACCCCACTCGAGACCACATGGCTGTATTCGTCGTATCAGGCCAGACCCTAGAACATGTGTCCTACCTCTAGTCGCGGCGCCGCCGCTCATTCATCCGAGATACAGGCCTTGCAATGCCTAACCTCCTCGCTTCGCCCGAGATCAGTCCAGCTCATTGTTGCAAGTATATATGTACTTTATTGACAGCTCCAATTGCTGCGCGAAACGTGTTCACCTGGGCAGGCGAAGCTCGAGCTCAGCTTCCCTGCGTACAGAATACTCGACACGGCTTCGGATTCGCGTTACGACCTTCAACTGTGTGTTTCCTGCCCTTTCAGCTTGGGATCTCGACGGTCCTCCATATACTACGCAAACACAGTAGACGGCTGAAAGATCTCGCAGACATACGCACACAAAATGGCCTACCCAGACCCTTACCGACGAGTCTCATCGTCCTAACAGCACGTTTACGACCAAGCCTCAGGAGACGAAGCAGCCAACTCTCCTAGCTGGTTGTTCATATCACCATACTTAACGACGCTGTCCGGTCCTTATCCTGCAGACGTACAGCCTCCATCGAACAAAGCTGTTAGCAACCAATCCTTCCCGACCCTGAACTGCCTCTGGACTGGTTGCACGTACTCGTGCTCACGCAACGCAGACCTCCAACGTCACTACCAGAATGTGCATAACCGTGAGACCGCGTCCCTCGTCGACTGTGTCAGCGCTGGCTGTCACCGGAAAGGCATCTATGGGTTCACGCGCAAAGACAAGATGGTGGAGCATGTAAGGGAGGTGCATGAGGTGGATGTTTTCAGAAAGGCGCTAAATTACAGTCGTCAACCTGGGTCAGCTCTTCGCGACCCGGGCTCAGCTCACTAGTGTCCTGACTGTACGTCCGCATTCGTAAAGCAGGAGGATCTCAGGTACGTGCTATAGTTGAACATTACCAGATGCAAAGATTTCGTTGCTAACGTCATGTAGACAGCAAGTTGGGGCGCAGACCTCACCCCTGCAAGCAGTCTAGCTGCTGGTGAGCTTTTGCGAACGCTAATAATCTTTCTAACGAAGCTGCGCCATCATACTAAGCTGGACAGCACAACATATCGTTTGTTGTAGGATGCTCATGTAGAAAAAAGCTCCTCGCCTAGAGCTTCACGTCGCTCGGAAAGCTGACTGGCTGGCTACGCTCTATGCGCGTGTACCTGTACATGGGTACAAGCAGGTGCATGCGCCGCTTGCCAGCATTGGGAGAGGGCGGCCTCTGGCCGGCCGAGCGTTTGGGGCTTGCAGATTCGAGTCCACTCTCTGGAATCTCTGCTTCTTCCCGAGAAACATTTAGCATTTACATCTGCTATCAGTGACCTCGCTCAACAGCACTCGGTGTGGCTAACGTGCTTCTTGCAAGTTAGCCGCCGTGACGTTTCCTATGGCACAATCCAGGCGACGACAATGGAGCTCAGCCTCTCTTTGAGAGACGATGGTCTGCACAGCCTCAGCCCTGGACTCCCACTCTTTTTAACCGTATCCGTCGATCCTGGCCTCGGGAGCATCTTCTCACACTCTCGATCTTACCGCGGGGCCTATCATACGTTGCCGCCATGGCTACTGGCTTGCCGGAACCTCGACACGACCTCGAGAGCGATGAACTCCAATACTCATACGATGGTGTCATGACGCCTCCTCTCTTTGGCCTAAATGGCGAAAGATTGTCCATGAATACCCAGCCTGGCGGCCAAGAGACGATTTTTCCGTTGCAGACGTCGCCACTCGACATTCAACGAACCCACGACATAGTAAGCCCGCTCTCCTTAGAGCGAGTCGACATCGACTCTCTACAAGTGCATAGGGACGATGGCACTACTAGCGCGCTGTCTCGCAATGGCAGCAAGCGCTCCAAGCAAGAGCGGCTAGAGCGGCGGCCGGACAGTTTTTATACATGTACTTGGCCGGGATGCTCGCACCTAAACAGTTTGATGTGTGAGCTCCGAAGACCCGAGATGGCGCGGCCTCATGGATGTCCTCATTGCGGGAAGCGATTCAATTGGCCAAAGGACGTCCGTCGACATGTTAAGAAAATGCACAAAGATATCGATCAACCCGCGATATTTACTCCCGAGCTTATCAAGGACGATAGCTTCCGGTCGGAAGCGATGCCTCGTGCCCCTTTAGAAATACCCACAACCCAACAACAACCGACTGAAAAGAGGAAGCTCAGCCTTTCCTCTGTTGGCAACCTGATTACGGCTATAAAGTCGCTCTCACTCGAATCCAAGGGCAATGGTAGCGCAGACGTTGCACAGCCTACGATACGACCGCCCGAATTTGATTCAAACTGTCGTCTGAATCCGGACGACCGGGAGATAGACGGAACAAGATCGGGAGAACAACAGTCAGCTGATGGACTCACGGCGTCGAAGTGTACAGCAACAATACCTGCAGCAAGAGTGCATGATCCACTCAGGACTTGGGAAATCATAGACCATCGACACGCGGACGAAACGACTGCGACTATCAGAACGGCAGAAACGATCGATGAGACCCAAGGACGGCAAGTGCACATGCCATCGCCGAGTGAAGAAGCTCCGCGACCTTTGGGCTCAGCATTACCATTCGACATCGAGAACGCAAAGCCCGCTATGTCAGATCAGGACGACGCACACATTGACAAATCCGACAACAAGTCCGTCTTCGCCGAGTCTATGTCCTCCCAGTACTCCCGGGTTTCCAGCGCAACAACAGCTAGCGTGGCTCCAGTCCCCGACTATGTGATTCAAGACTTTGTTTCTATCCTCTTCTGCACCGAAGATCTTCGTGACCTCAGCGCGACTGCTGTGCATGACCGTGCAATCGGAACACAGCGGTACCAGAGGAATGTTCGTCGTCTGATTGCACAATTTGGGACAAGCCTAACTCGCGAGTCGAGGGACAGCGATCACTTCGGCGCAGCCAGACTGCTGCAGTCTAGAGCTGTTTCGACTCGAGCGGCTCGCGATGTCGTTCAACAGACCAAAAGAGAGTACAGGGACTTCAGAGTAGATGATGAAATTTACGAACGATCAGAGGTATCATTAGACGAGGAGGAAGATGAAGACCGAGGCGATGCCGAGAGGTGAGCATTCCCAGCCTACGTTGAAAATCCAGTCATTATTGGTGCAGTATTTGTTGTTCGGCATGATCAGACTGTACAAGCAACGCATACTTTCCACTGCGTGTCCATAATTCTTGTCGTGGCGCCGGCACCTACAACTGATCAGTAGCTGACCCTGATCCAGGTGCGACATAAAGGCACTTCAAGACTTTCTGCTCAACAGCGATGCCTACGCATCATTCAAAGAGCAGCTTATGGAGTTTGCTCACAGACCATATGAGGACCGAATTTTGCGCGCTCTTGGAAGCGACATTGTTTCCGTCGATGGCAAGCGTCTTGGTGCAGAAGGTGTCAAAGCAGTGGCGAGAGACATCTCTTGGGCTCCCACGCAGGTTATTCGTATCTCGACATATGAAAAGCGTTCAATTGGAGACTATGCCAAGGGCTGGATTGAGGATCAACTAGGGGAGACATGGAACTGGTGGCCCTTACAGCAAGTGAAACGTCCAGTCACACCTCGATGCTCGCGAATTCATTGGTCTTCGGTAAGCAAGCAACAGAAGCAAAGTCATGCTACAGTATTCACTGACATGCTCTTGAAGCCGTCCGGAGAATCTCGCCATGTGGATATCTCCGTCAAAGCTGCACAGGCACTACAGGACACATTGAACAACGCACCAGGTTTTGTGAACGCCCAGAACACCGGCGCCACTACGGCCACTCCATCTCAGCAATGTTCCAGCGGCAATTCAGGTGTCTCAAACCATAATGCAGGCAATACGAGCGCCTCCAGCCCAGGCAAGCAAGCATCTGTGCCACAGCAGCAGGGCAGCGGCTCACCTACGCCTCCAAGTGTGCCTGCTCCAAACGATCAGGTCAACCAGGCACATCAGATGCCCAACCCACGCCACGTCTTTTTATGTGTGACGACAGGAAGCTCACACCACTTCCGCGATATGGCCATCCACACGATGGGCTGTGACGCCCAATTCTTCGCTGCGCTAAAGGAGAACTACTTCGGCCTTCGGGGCTGGGTCCGCAGATACTTCTCCATGTGGCAGTATGATCGATGCGACTTCTACGAGGTGAGTAATAGTCACGCCTTCGTCTCACGCGTGTGGAAGTTCGTTGAGAACTAAAACCCTCGTTACAGTTCCACAAATTCGACATTTTGCAGGGAGCACCTTTGTCCGAGTCCTTCCCTCCTTCTTCCAACCTAGAGTATGATTTTCTCCCTCGTCCCATCGATCCCTCACCCCCAGGAGGACCTATCTCCGATTACGAATTTCGTGAAAGGTTTTACAAATCCTGCTATCGGTGTCACAACTGGCACTTTCATCACCAACAAAGGATCCGCAAAACCTCTACCGTTCAACACGCTGCCAAAGACGCCATTGCGCTCCTTCCGAAGCGCAATAAGGCCCTGCATATGGACAGCGACAGACGAGAGAAGTTCTGGGGAATTTATGCACGGGAGCGGAGGTGTTTCGCTTGGGTGCTTGCCTACGGACTCTTGTTTAACTTGCCTGGAGTGATTTTCTTCTTCTTGTGGTTGTTTCAATGGAAGCACGCTAGTGATTTGCAGAATGCGGCCGTGCCGGTCGGGATGTCGGTCAGTCTGACTATGTTGTTCGTGGCGTTGTTGTTTGAAAGTCGAGAGAAGGATCGTTGATAGCGCAATGACCTATCTGGGAGATTACATGGACACCGTGCATGATTGTGCAGCGAAGACAGATGAAAGTATATAGGCTACGATTCGAGACGAAATGCCTTCTGAATTGTCCGAGAGGACCAGTGCCGCTGTACTGTTAACCGCGATGCTACAAAATTGGGGTATGTCTAGCTGAAGAGAACAACAACGAGGAAGTCAGTCAAAGAATCTGTCCAGACCTTCAGGGTGCGACCTGGACTCATGTTCACAGTCTCCTCCCACTGTGTCTCTTGATGTGCGAGCGCAGATGTCTCGCGTGCCTCTCCCTCCGCTCCAGCTGCTCGCCCTCCGTATCGTTCTCATCCCTCTTGTCCCACGAGCCCACAGCTCCATCCGGTGTGTTAAACCACCCACCACCGCTCGGTGCGGCAGGAGCAGCCGAAGTTGAAGCCTCGGACGAGCCACCCCAGCCCACCGAGCCATCTCCTCCAACAACAGGTGCATATCCACTATCAGCACTCGTTGTAGAAACGGCGAACGTCGTCTGTTGTACGTACGAAGACGACGCAGGCGGTGGCGTGACGTAGACCATCGTCGTCGATGTCGCTGTCACAGAGCTCGAGTATGAAGCACTCTGCGCTGCCTGGCCGTTGTTCGTGTACACTTTGAGCGCATTCACACTCCAGTAAGCGTCTGCGAACGCAGTCGGGTTGTTCTGCACATATGCGTCGCAGGTAGCAGCCTTCGAGGCACAGGATGATGAAGACCAGGTGTTTCCTGCCCAGTCTCCGCAGAACGTCGTGTCAAAGACGATCTGCTGGTCTGTGAAGGATGAAGTAAAGTCACAGTTACCAGTGAAGTGCGCCATAGGCGTACCCCAGCCTGATGGGTTCGGCGAATCGCCCAAAACATCGCTGGGAATGGAGCTACGCGGGAAGAAGTAGACCGCAATCCCGTCAGAGGTCCACTCCATTGCGTAGACACCGCCTTTGCCTTCGTTGAACCCTGCGCCATATGTGGCTGTGTCGGAGGATGCGATCTGGCAGCCGGTGTTGTCACTACCGCTCGAGGCGCAGGTCGTGGAGGTCATCTTGCCGGAGAAGCTGCCGGTGTTGGAGACAGAGCAGCCGGGCCCGGTGTGGAGGGTTACATCGTTGGAGGTCTGATCGTTCACGCCTTCGATAATGTCGATTTCGCCGCCGTTGGGCCAGTTCGGGCCGACGAGCCAGACTGGAAAGCTTTCGTCAGTGTGTGTTGTTCATGTCGACAGAGAGGATAGAACTTACAAGCTGGCCACGTTCCACAGATCCCACCGGGCATGTGCTCAATGTCCACCACAACCAAGCCTTCGCTGTAAGTTTTCGTGCTCGTAATTCTCACGCTTGGCCTCCCGCCTGGAGTCGTGTTCGAGCTATCCACACCCATGCGGATGTTACCCGTCGAATTCGAAATCAGATTCGCGCTCGAAGAAGCGTTATAGCTTTGATACGACACAAAGCCATGAGTCGGGTCCTCTGTCTCCCAGAAGCTAAATTGATCGAAGAAAGCATCGTTGGCGAAGTAGTCATCTTGCAGTACGTACGCAGCCCAACCAGTGGTACCGAGAAACGCGACAGATGTTGTAATGAGCGTGGAGAAATGCATTTTTGTATCCTAAAGAGTGTAAGCGTGCGATCAACGCACTGGAAACGGCAAAAATTGCGATCAGCAAAAGGGAGGGAGACACAAAGAGGGAGCCTTGTAGGATGGAACGAGAAGGAGAAGAGAGAAGGTTATAGAGGCACTCGTGAGACACATAGAGAACGCTTCCTTCCTCCTTCCCACTCACCCGAATTTCTCTGGCGCATGCAGTGGAGCGTGCATCCACATCTTTCTCCTGAGGAGATCATCGAGCACCTGCCACGCGCACACAATTCGCTGCTACTTCCCAGTTGGCCACAGAGTAGCGGATCCCGAGCGAACCAAGACGATCTCGTCCTCTCCTCCGGGCACAAGTGCGCGTCTCGGCAGGCGGCGCAAACGCACAAGTTGGAGGCAACTTGGTCGCGGCCGCGTACGGGAGACGGGAAGCAGCAGCTTCGCGAGAGGCAAAGAAAGACAATGTGTTCCAGGAGATGGGCAGGACCGATGTGATGGACCACTGACGTTGCGACACACTGTACCGCCCTATGTGAGCTAGCGGAGTTTCCGTGCGGGAGCATGCAGGCGAATGCTTGCTCAGGGGATATGAACATGGCATTTGGCGTCGGGAGCGTGCCGACTTGTGCGCGGAGAGCCGACGGTGGTTTCATGATCGTCACCGCCATTCGATGGACAGCAGTATCGGATAGTGTGAGCTTGGCCGCTGATTTGTGTAGAGGTGAGGTTGGGAGAGTGTCAAGACTTTGGCTAGTGGAAGTCCAGAGCCAATCAAGCGCGTGCCTCGAGCTTTGGCTCCTGAGATCTGGAACAGCCACACGTGAGAGATTTGCGGGAAAGTTAGCCGACTTTCACATGGGCGCTAAAAGGGACAAGACCTGGATTAAGTGTTTGATCCATAGCACACCTAGACAGGCGTGAACCGACGCCTATTTCGTGAACTGCCAAGAGCCTCCCGCTACAGTGGAAACGCCATTTCCGAGATTTCGGTTGTCTCTGCTCCTCATGATGCCACACGCCACATTGGTGTGGACCCAAATCTAATGCCTGTGGACCTGCCCCATAACCGGAGGCATAAAGTTTCTCAATCTAATGTTCTAACTGTAGTTGCAGATTACGTTACGAGAAACATCGTTAGCGCGAAAATCGCAACAGCCCATCCCGTAAATCGGTTTCGCCCTTCTGCTTCGGACGTCGAGGAAGGGATCGTGTCCACGCTGTTTGTAGCCACGGAGACACTCGATGGCGATGTAGAGCTCGGAACAGTCGAAGTCGCGCTCTTTCCCTGATTGCTGCTGTTATGCGTTGCCGATTTCGAGGCTGATGGTGTCCCCAAAGATGCCGTGCGTGTAGTTCCCAATTCTATCAATGTCTGACCATCTGCGACATCCATTCCCAATGTCACGGGCGATGACCCGCCGGAAAGAGTGATGGATGATCCAGGAGCCAGTGTCAGACCGTCTATGACGAAATCGCTTTCATGAGCTTGTATCGTGAGCGAGGAAAACGTATGAGATGCCGCATCGACCTTCGAAATAGTCGGACCCTGGAGTGATGTTGCGCCGGTCCCCTTTTCATCATGCGTGGAGCCAGAATCAGTGAGTTCAGTAGACGATTGAGGTTGCGTGGGCACAGCGGATTCGACATCTGCAGTTACGGGTCCATAAGTCGCGCTCATCGTCTCGTGCTTCAGCAAGGAGAATATGGAAGCAACATAATCACCGATCATTTTCGAGGTTGATCCCTGGTCGGAGGGTGGCATGGCGCTGGAGGACGGCGTCGTTGCAAGGTCTGAGGTGCTGCTCGCTTGGACAGTCTCGCTAGCTTCGTGGGGATCTTGCTGATGATTGTCCCCTGACAGCATTTGGACACCGGCACTTGAGATGCCGCTTGACAAGATCGGTGTCGACTTTGGAGAAGGTACCACCTGGCTGTGGGTTGCTGCAAGAAGGCTACCGAGTTCGCTGGCCAACTGTTGCGCTCGGTCTGTGGCTGTATTTTCTGGCTCGCTCGTTTTGGTTGGCGTCGCAGCGGAAGGTGCAGAGCATTGGCTAGCCTGGACGTAAGCAGATTCTGCAGCGGGAGTAGACTCGACAACAGTGTTCTGGCTCGGGAGAGTGGGCTTCGCCTCCGCCGCTTGTGCTGTCAATGCAATTGGAGGATCATAGCTATCAAATTTAGTCTTTGCATAGTCTTTTGGAAGTCACAAAGCTTACAGGCCTTCAAGTGCTGCTCCGCAGCTTGCCCATGCGGAATCTAACGTTCGCAGAGCCAAAGGCACAACAAGCGTTGGGTTGTAGGTTGGGAAGATTGTTGAACAGCCGAACATGATGCACGATGGTTGGTCCTCGTAGTCCGTTACGGGAGGAAGCCCAGCGAGGTCGGCGTAATTGAGTTGGTCATAGGAATTAGCTCCACTCTGGGCGACTTTACCACCCCAGTGAATCTGAGTCGAGACATCTGCTGGATTCATGGCGAGCAAGGTGCCGGTATGATTCTGGCCGATCTGTCTGCACGAGTCGGCGGCATGAACAGTCGAAAGGGATATGTATACCGTTGGCGAGTAGAGAGTCACACCCTTCGTCAAGACTGCTGATCGTCTCGCGATGGGAGGTACGGATGATTCTGTACTAGTCATCGGCGGCCAGTAGTAAAGCTCAACAGACCCGCCATATATCGAACACTGGCCGCAAACATCAGAGGTGTACACACCGATGTACCTGCAGCTAGGCGTCGGCTTTGTGAGCCAACTGTTGGTGCTTGTCCATGGTGACAGTGTTGTCACAGATACGCTCGGTGATGGATTTCCGAGTGCGTATACTGGCGTTATTGTGACCTCGTGGTTGGTCTCGTTCGTGTGCACGTTTGCCTTGACGACCCCGACAGTAGCGGTGCTGAAGGTGGTGTATACGTTCACCGCGGTCGATGACAATCCCGCCGTCTGGCCGTACGTTGAGTAGACTATCGACCAGCCCGGTTCGGGATCGGACAACTTAAGGCTATCCGAGTCGTATGTGTTCCACAGATCCACGCACTGGGATGCCACCGCCTTGGCACGTTTAGCACATGATGTATCGTTCTCACGGCAGTACGCGACGCAGGGCGGGTCGCTTCCTCCATCGTAGCAGGTCTCGAACCAAAGTCCCGGAAGCTTGTCGTATATAGAGTCGTTGTATCCAATGGATTGCGTAGAAACCGCCGATAGCATCGATCCTGCGCCACTGGAGTCTGTCGTCACGTTTCTCCCGTGCAAGACTTGAAGCCCCTGTACAACACAAGCCGTGCACAGAATTAAAAGAAACAACCTAGGTAGGGTGCTCATGATGAGCTATGAAAGACTCCACGGCCCGAGCGTGTGGGAAAGCGTAGGTACATACCATAGCGACCCTTCGTCGCTGCAAATCACCTATATATAGCGCGCAATGCGTGAAACGTGAGTGGCACAGCCGCAGCTGCTGCCCCGTCCGCGATCCTGCACATCATCAGAAAACGTGGGCGGCAAGGCAGACGGCGCTTGGTGCTCTTTTCCGCCCCCAAAAACGGCGCGGCCGACTCAAGACACAAATTTCAGCTGTGTTTCCCAATGATGCTTAGCCTCTGATTGGCACCGCGCCAGCATTGAACATTTTTGGGGGCCATGTTAGTATCTCTTCAACAAGTAAGAAACTGTAATAAGATGCTCGAATGCTCAGGGTGAGGTGACGTCTGTCGTCTCGAAGCTCAGGTGCGATCACTAGGCTCAGTCCGGTTAATAAAGCTAGACTGGGCAGCGAGACAAGACTGCACCTCCTCCCAACAAACATGGAAACTCCCGCCTGACTCTTCGTCGCGCGTCCCAAGTCATGCTGGGGCGATTTCCATATCGCGATAGCTGGGTCAAGCACTCGTTCTATTTTATACAAAATTGCAACAACTATGATGATGAAGCTTGCTCGACTCAAGTCCATGAAGGGATTGTCACGGCTCAGCGGCGGCTCCTGTCGCGCAGCGGAGACGCTCTTTATGGCTCTCTCTGGAGTCATCGGTCTGGCACTTGCTAACCAAGCCACCTCGCGGTCGAGATTATGTCACGGCTGACGTTTGCTTCCACTTTGTGTCCGCGACAGTTGAGGCCAGCCAACTCATACGCCTCCTCCACTTTCCCCGCCCGTTCCTCTTCTCCTCTGCGCCATCCGGCAGCGCGGTCTGGAGACTGCGACAACACAGTACTGCTATGCAAGTCTCGGTCACTGTCCAGATCTCGGGCGAGGTAGAAGGACATATCGGCCTTCTGCACGTACCAACCACCATCATCTCTGCTGCTGTCTCGGGACCACCTGACCACGTAATTTACGCCAATGGCGCTTTCGCAGCGTAAGCGCCAAGCCTACAACTATAGACTCGCCCTATAACGCAGAAGCATTCACCGTTGAGCGACAAGGCTCGCCCAGTCGGTACATTCAAGTGCTTCGAGATGTGCATCTGGCATTGCTGCTAGGCGGGAATCTCCACGGCACAGCTTCGAAACTTATCTCGGCGGTTTCAAGTTGACCACGCAGACGTAGATTGAATGCGTAGACCAAAGGTCTGGCCACGAAGAGACGCGTTGAGGTGCGTCAATGACGGTGGCGATGTGCAAGTCTTGTGGTATATAAGACGTTGATCATTCTCGATGTCGTGTCTTCGCCTCGAGTACATCACAAACACTTCAAGCCTTACTCTAGAAGTCGACGCAATGCGGACCTCGAACTTGCTTCTTCTCGCCGGCGCCGCTGGCATCGCCCTAGCACATCCAGGTCACATCGAGCCAGAACATGAGCTGATCTACAAACGCAACTACAATGCTCATGCGAGACGCGGACTTCAAGCCTGCGCTTCGAAACTCCAGGAACGAGGTGTCTTCGACAAGGCTCAAGCACGCCGCGCCGCCACCGTGGAGAAGTATCGTAGATCGCTGGCCTCGAAGAAGCGCGATACTGACACGGTCGCCAACACATCTCATCTGTCGAACTCTTCTTACACACCGGACACAGACGAGACGACCATATTCGGACAGTCCAATGACTGTGTCATCAACCCAGAGGGCGAGACTGGTCCTTATTGGGTCAAGGGAGAATATCTCCGAAGCAACTTGCGGGAGAACCAAACTGGAGTTCCCATCGTCATCGAAGGTCAATTTCTGGACATCGAGACCTGTGAGCCGTTGACCAATGTGTGGTGGGACATCTGGTAAGTGGACCTACAGCCGAGTCTGAACTGGAACTGAATTAGCCAGGAACTGCAACGCTACTGGAGTATACGCCGGCGTCGTCGAAGAAGGCAATGGAAATACCGCAGATACTGCCAATATCAACGCAACTTTCCTCCGCGGTGTGCAGAAGACGGACGACGACGGGGTAGTCACCTTTGAAAGTATCTTCCCTGGTCACTACTCTGGCCGTACTACTCACCATCACATGGTCGTCCATCTCGACGCTACCGTCGAGGCCAACAACACCTTATCCGGTGGCTCATATGCTCATGTGGGCCAGGTGTTCTGGGATCAAGACCTTATCGAGAAAGTGGAAGCCACGTACCCATACAGTACAAACACCATCGCAATTACCGAGAATGCCGACGATCGAGTCTTCTCGACAGAGACTGCAGACACGACCTCGGATCCGGTCTTCGAGTACGTCTACTTGGGCGACGACTTGTCCGACGGGTTGTTTGGTTGGGTCACTATCGTTGTCAACACCTCTGCAACATATGATCCTAACTATAGCTTCGTTTTGACCGAGGATGGTGGTGAAGCAGCATCTGGTGGTACAGTGTCGGTCGATGGTGGCAACGGCGGTGGTTCTGGCAACATGACTGGCATGGGCGACATGCCAAGCGGCTCTATGAGTGGGACACCGCCAAGCGGCTCAGGAGCACCCTCCGTCAACGGCACAGCGGCTGCGAACACTACAACGACCGCCACAGCTTCTACAAGCTCTGCAACTTATACGGGGAGCGCGAGCACGGCTTCTGCGTCCTTGATAGGTGAGATCTCCTCCAGCCAAACAGGGTCTGCATCCAGCTCAGCTTCCAAGGTCTCTGCGCCCAGCTACTCGCCTTCTCTGCACTCACCGCATCGGGGTCACTCTGGTAAACCATCAATTCAGGCTCTTCCAAAGGGATATTCGCGTCGGCGCGGCTCTTCAAACGGTCGAGTTGGCAAATAAGGCTCTACCACTGGATGCTAGGTCAGGTTAGTCATGGGAGGGATCAGCTGATCTTTCGCAAAGGGGCTGTTGAGAGAATACTCGTTGCAATTAGAAGAGGAGAGATTCAGACCGGCTATCTTCTCGGAGATCGGAACACTTTGAGCTGAGGCGTCTTGGGCAGGGAATCATATTCAATGTTCTTTTGAAAGGGGCGTAGTCTGATCTTGGATTTTGAATTTAAGATCGTCTCCTGTGGGGCCGTGCCTGTGTTCAATCCGATTTGTAATTATCGTCCATACCATCGTCTAAGCATTTTCAAGGCCGCTGAATTGTTCTTTGAAACCGACATTTGTGCGGATCTGAGCCGAAAGACGAAGAAGCACGAGGCTGCGATGCAAGATGAGATGAAGTTCACATCCGGATCATCTCATAGCCTGCTTAGTTGTCGCCAAGTTGTATCTGCTAGGCTCTGAGTTCTCAACCAAACCACTCAGCGCCCTCGCTCTGTACGAGCGTCGGACTGTCAGGAGGCATGCCATGTACGTGCTAAAGAGATGCCTAACGACTTCGGCGCCGAATCCTTTCGCATGGGATTGAAGTTCAGCTTTCCTCTTTTGGATAAAGATCACTTACGCTTTTAGTGAAGCATCGGAGGCTCATTGATCCTTCGCATTCGCATGGCCTACTTTGTTGAGCCGTGCGTCTTTAGCAATATATAGTCGAGCAATCGTTCGCCTGGGTTCGTGACTGCAAGCAACGAACAATCATGGCACCAGCGAATTTCAACCCAGCAAAAGACATTCCCAACCTTTCAGGCAAAGTCATATTGTGAGAACATATCATACAAAAAGAGCTAGATCGCTGAAAGTGTCGTTGACGGTACCACAGCATCACTGGAGGCAACTCAGGTATTGGTGCTGAGACTGTTCGTGCTCTCGCCGTGCATAATCCAGGTCAGTCGTCCGAACAGGGCTCATCGTTGCTTCAAGGGAATTGTATGCTGACTGAAAGATGATGCAGCGTGTATCTACCTGTGCGCTCGTAAAACCTCATCTGGCGATTCTGTGGTAGCCTCGATCAAGACAACGACCCCAAATGCCAGCATCACCGTCCTTCAGCTAGATCTTGCTTCACTGGAGAGTGTGAAACAATGCGCCAAAACGTTCAATGACGTTAGCCCTCGCCTTGACATCTTGATAAACAATGCTGGGATTGCAGGCGTAGCGCCTGGTCTGACGAAAGAAGGCTACGAAATGCACTTCGGAACCAATTACCTGGGGCATGCGTTACTCACTCAATTGCTTCTCCCAAAGATGCTCCAGACGAAGCGAGATGATCCATCGGCCGACTTGCGCATACACGTCACCGCATCTGAGGCCGGCATCAACTGGGCTCCTAGCCGTGGGATTGCCTTGAGCTATATGCGCGAGCCGTCTCCTGGATCCGGCGGAACGCAGCGTTACGGCCACTCGAAGCTGGCGAACATCTTGTTCATGCGCAAACTCTCCCAGCAATACCCTTCTATCCTCGTCATGGCTTCACATCCTGGGACCGTCAAGACTGAATCATGGGGCAAGGTGGACGGATCGAAGACGTTGACTGTGCTGAAGCCGATTGGTGCTCTGTTCGGTGTTTCAAGCGAGGAGGGAGCAAAGAACCAATTGTGGTGTGTGACAGCGCGAGCAGGTCCTGGTGGAGTGGAGAAGGGCAAGTTCTATGTGCCACATGCGAAGGAGTTCGACCTGAAGAACAAGCACGCGGGCAATCAGCTAGAGGCTGATCAGCTGTGGCACTGGACGAACGATGAGTTCAGAAAATATGACGCTCCAGGCTGGCCTCAGGGATAGCGACTGTTACTAGCCGTCTCTTGGATTTCAAGGTATCTCTGTGGCTGGAGGCGACTTCGAAAGCTAGGCTTCGATTTGGTTGTCTTATGTCTGTAATGTAATGGTTCGTTTACTTCATCTCTCGCGTGCTGTGTCGTCTGCAGATACTTGCGAAGGATTCGTCTCGATTTGTCTTCTTCGGTCAAAACATCAGGGTCTTGTAAACTTGGCGGGCTAGACGTTGTACCTACTCCTTGCGTTGGTATAGCAGCTTCATCGTGCTCACAAATGCGATGGCCAATCCGCCGAAGAGTATCAGTATCTGGTAGCCATATTTGTACTTCGGCGCATCGTAAGTCGGGAAGAGCACGACTAGCATCCCATGAGTCAACCAGGACGTGAATGGACTAGGCTGAAAGAGAACATACGAGGAACCCAAAGCACCCAAGCATAAGACACGACGTTCGCCACAGCCACGAGGAGCTGTCTCAAATTGGGATCTCCAGCGTTCAACTTTGTCGCCCAAGCCTAAAGACTTTGGTCAGTGGTGAAAGACCTTCAATGTGGTTACAAGGTATACTCACGATGAGCACCGGCGTCGCGGCTGACCCTGCGTATGAGATGTAATACGCGAACATTAACGCTGCTTTGGGGATATTCCAAATCGACAACAAGATGTTGGAAAGCATCATCAGGAATTGCAAGCTGACGATCAACCAGTAGAACTGGCCGGTTCGATCTGCAATCATGCCCCATGTCAGTGTTACAACGATGGCCAGAGCGTTTCCACCAGTGGGCAAGTAGTTGATCTTATCAACGCTGTAGCCTTCGGCTTTGAGCCAGAGATTGAAGTAACTGGTTGCAGTGTGACAAGCAGCGATCATGCTGTTTGAAAAGTCAGTCGACTGGCTCATGGGTGTAACGGTGCTACTCACGTATAGGAGCCGACGAAGATCCAGAGCTGCCAGCTTGAAGCTATACGCTTGATTTCTTCGAATGTCAGCTTCTTCGGGGCTTGTTGACCAAACCTCTCCACACGCTCGATGCCGTATTGAATGTGCTGTCTCCAATCAGTCTTGATAGCGCAGGTGTAGGGGACTTCTAGACCAACCTCCACAGACCAATAGAATGCTTTCGTGTTGTATGGGTTGTTTGGTAGCAGGAAGAACCCCGCAAGAGCGATCGGTATGGAGATGACACCATCCATGACGAACAGCCACCGCCACCCAGCGAGCCCAGCATGTCCGTTCATACTATTATACAGGCCCGCCTGGAGGTATCCACTGAACATGCTGGCGATGGACTCAATTTCGAGGAGTATAGCTGTACGCTTGGCCAACTCGTGTGGGCTATACCACGATCCCAGGATAGCGATATAGCCTGGAAAGGCACAGGCCTCGAAAAGTCCAGTAAAGAAACGCAAGGCGTACATCTGATCTGATCAATAACCTGCCACTCGCTCCTACTGTGCGGTCAGGCTTACCGTCTGGATGTTCTTCGAGAACCCCATGGAGATGACAAGCGCAGACCAGACAACCTCACACGATGGTATGAGGACAGATGGTCGAACGAAGCTGAGCTGCGACATCTGCGCCGGTACGCTGCCAATGATGATGCCAAGACTGAACCATGTATTCAGCCAGTTTCGCTGGTTTCCGTACAGGTTCAGATCTTCCTGCATGCCACTGACGAACGCATTGCCTAAGACAATATGCGTCAGTCCTTATGCGTGACTTCATAGCTATGTCGAAGACTCACTGTAGTTTGTCTGGTCCAGATACTTGATGAAGTATCCCAGACAGACTATTGGGCTACAGCTCCTACGTTAGCTCATCCTCGCTCTACGATTCCACCTCAACGAGCAGCAGTCGAGAATGTGTTTGTTAGCTTACAAAAGACCGAGATCCAGACGCCGTACATAGCGACGATATTCCTCATCGCCGTCAGCAGAGTCCCATACGAAGGACAGGACCCTTCGCCATAGAGGCGATTTTGTCCGGCCGACAGGAGGCTCGCTGATGTGTATCTTGACAAAGTCTTTTACCGTGCCCTCTTCATTGTCAGAATTTCTGGGAGATGCAACAGAAAGCTCTGCTTCTTTTGGCCCGGCCATTTCGTACATTAATCGTCAGTTGTAGCAAGGCAAAAGTAAGTGCTGAGTGCAGCAGCATGGCCTATTTGTCCGACTGATAAGTGACTCTAGAACAGGTTGCGATACTAGGGTACCGCTCCATCGCCGCGATCAACTGTCGTGACGCGAGACCACCCTTGTAGTATCGTTTGGACGTCCAGCAGCTGCTATCGCACCCTTGATTGCGTGCTGCAGGCCTCGCCGACAAGTGTTGCCCGCCCATGGGTTGCGGCCAGGGAGACAATTCGCGATATGTCGCTATATGATGCCATGACAAGGATAAGTACATGGCGATCCCTCGAGCAACATCGACCTGCACTCGAATGAACAACTTCGAGGGACTGTTGATGGCTTTGATAGTTGGATAGCTCTGGGAAAATAAAGAGGTGTCGTCAGCCATCCTGTTGCCAAGAAGTCCGTACCACCTCACCCGTTGTCATGGCAACTGGCATCCTGCGGCTTGCGCTCGAGAACGTTGACTTTCGTCTTCCCACTCAGGTCACCGACGACAACAGTGTCTTGGCCCTCAAATCTCTTGTGTTCGAGCCACTCGTGAGATGGCGACCGCATGGAAGTCTCGAGCCTGGCCTTTTTGCTTCTTGGGAGCGATCGGATGACGCGAGAAATTGGTGCTTTCACATCCGAAAAAATGCGGTCTTCCACGACGGACGGGCGTGCAACGCAGAGAGCATCGTCGATTACATCAAGGGCTTCCTGGACTCGCGTGATTACTTTGGTATGAGATGGAGCTATGCACGATACTTCGCTCGGACAAGCTTCGCCGCTGATGATGAGACGACTGTCCTTGTCAAGAGCCACGAGCCCTTCCCACATCTTCTTGAGATTCTAAACGACTTCTGGCCATCTCGCCTTGCTGAGGACGGCAAACCCGTTATCGGTACTGGCCCTTTTCGCGTTGTTGCCTTCGAGAGGCGCGATGGACTGGGGAGCGCAGAGCTTCAGCTCATTGATACTACACAAACTCCACGTCTACCCGAGAGGATCATCGCCGTCCATGAGCCAAGTGGCGAGAAGCGACTTCAGCTTTTGAGGCTTGGCGAGGTCGACGCCGCATTGAACCTCGAGCGAGTAGAGAATCTCGATGTATTGGATCTTGCAGGCCCACTAAGCTGGGGCCGGGTGCTCAGCACCTTGTCGGTGATATACTATCTCAACTGCTTCAGTGGTATCTTCACCAGCCCAGAAGCCCGCCTTGCAGCGAACTTAGCAGTGGACAACGCTGCTCTCGTGAAGGAAGTCTACAAGGGCTTTGCTGCCCCAGCTTCGACAGTTGTCAGCGCTCTCCATCTTGGCCACCGAGAAGCCAGCTTGAACCCGATCCCGCATGATCCTACAGCAGCTCGTGAGCTGCTCAAGAAATTCGACCTCACAAGTCCAATACTGCTGCGTACACCCGAGTATATGCCCGAGCATGCCGAGAAGATCTCACACTTTGTGGCTACCTCACTAGAAGCTGTCGGGTTCTCAGTCAAGGTCGAGGTAGAGACCAATCGACCGGAATATGCACGCTCGATTGGCTTGCGCAAGCATGTCGGCGATCTAGCGCTGTTCGACTCGACGCCCAACACCACCTTTCGGGTGCTGGACGACAAGGTGTCCAGCGCCAATAAGAACACATGGTGGCTTGGTTATCATGACGACAAGTTTCAGAGTCTCTTTGAAGCGGCAAAGTCGACAGTCCTAGGAGAAGACCGGGCGCAGGCTTATGCAAAGTGTCTCCAACATGTTCAGCGAAATCCCCCTTGGCTCTATGTGGCCCATCCGGAGGTAGTCTGGGCTACTCGACCTGGCGTCGTCTTGGACATCGGTTCCTCAGGGGTTCTAACAATTGGCTAAGTGACGGAACGAGAGACCTTGAAAAGGACCACAGCTATTGCGAGGATTTCATCGAGACGTGACAACCTTTCTTATCGTACCAAAACTTCACTGCCGATCCTCTCCCATGAGTGCAAATGCTCGATGTTCATGGTTGGATCAGTCCCTGAAGTTCCTGATTCAAAATCTCGGCCTCAACCAACCGGCCCACCTCCTTCACTACATCACCAATTCTCTCGTATCGAACCAAAGTCGGCACATTGTGAACGTTCCAGTCGCTTCGGAAGACGTTCTTAGGATTTTTCCATCTGTATTGCAGGGTCAGTAGTCGTCCTACAAGTGTTCAAATGTGGGAACGCACTCTGGTCTCTGTCCCACGTCAACGAATGCTACAGCTGGCTGCTTTCCTCCTTTAAAAGATGCTTCCAGTGTTGGTAATGTTGCCACAACATCAGGACACCACGGAAGCCTGGTGATCGGATCTTTGGAGGCCAAGAAAGCAATGAACAGAGGTGACCCGGATGAGATCTGGAGATTCTCGGCCGAACTTGGTAACTTGAAGTCCTGGAGTATTGGCATGACTTGGAGCTGCTTCGGTGGGCGATACAGAACAGATACGTTGGCTGCTATTGCCGGAAAAGGTTGGCTTCGAGGATGAAATTCACTCCTGTCCAGAAGAGACCAGATCGAATCATTGCGTCAAATACTCGACAAATTACGAAGCCGAACAAGAGCCTCAAAAAGGGGTAGATAGGGCTTGGCCGAGTTGCCCGACAGCCCAAGGTCGCCTGCGCGTGCCCAGGATGTCGTGATTGCGCGAACTGGCACGTATCAATGAAGGTACCGTCATGTGAGAGCATGACGGGCTCCGTGCTCTGGCCATCGCCCATGCAGTCAGCGGTGTACTGCGCGAGAGGACATCCTTTCAAGTTCGTTGAGTACTAGTGGGTCCACGAAAAGGCCATGAAACATACTGGAAAGCATGGACACCTTGGAGCGATATCGAAATGCTGCCATCGCGTTTGGGAACCAGCCACTTCTTGTTCATCCTGACGGTCGAACCTTGGATCTGGCGACAGGTTATATCCCCCTGCTGTCGACTTTCTCCTTCGAGGACAAGGCGGCCAAGGGCTTGAGGAAAGGCAAGACTTCTGAAGAGCCTGAGACACCACTATACTTCTCTGCACTCGAACTGGTACGTGACAACAAGATCTTGCTGCTCAGCGGGCCCAGTGGCTGCGGTAAAACAACCTTTGCCAAAGATTTGTGTTTCCGCATTGCCAGCCACAGCCTACCAACTTCACGTCCGATTGTCAGGAACGAGAATGGAGACTCTCTCGATGAGATTTGGGACTCCATTAACTTGATGGCTTGTTATCTTGCCATCGACGACGTTCAGACCCTCGAGTTCATGGTGGATCAAGCCATACCCGAAATTCTGAAGTCGGGGTCGCTAGGGATAAATTCCGAGCTTGTTATTGTCATCGATGCCGTTGAACGTGCTGAATCTGGAGCGTCACCACTCCTCGCAGCGCTAGTATCGAAGACTCTAAGGCATGAAAGAAGCTCCTGTCGCCTGGTCATCTTCGCGGAGGAAGAAGCTGGACAGACGCTCACTTGGCCATCAGAAGTCGCTAGGCATACCATATCTCCTTTGCTGATTTCGCAGCGCCGTGCCAAGATCAGTGAGCTCACCAACGTCGAAGCCCATCTGATTGACTTCGCTCTCGACGAGGCTGCCCAGAATCCAACGATTTTCGCAATGGCACTAGAAACCAAAGACAATGGCTGTCAGGCAGAGAGGACACTAGACGCCTGGCTTGCCAAGGTTGCCCCAAATAAGAATCATTGTGCATGTCTTGAAGACTGTGCTTTGCAAGGACTCTATGACGAGTGCGGCCTCCAGACCGAACTTTATACCAACGCAGGCGGCGAACTCCCGTATATACCATTGCTCGCTTCCACAACCAGAGTCCAACGACTGCTCGCTGCTCGTCATCTGTCGAGGCTTCCATACCAACGCGTAGTCGAGCTCTTTCGCCATGATTCTGCACGGACGACGGATGTTTTGCGAAGTGCTATCGTGCGTTGTGGGACCTCTGACCGCTTCGAGGAATTGGCTACGCTCCTACTGCAAGATCTTGCTATGGCTGGTCAGCGTGCGGCTTTGCTGATAGGTGAGTGTCACAGCTTGACTGTTCTATTGCGGCAGCAAGTTGCTCGACATGCCCTTGACGTGGTCGAAGAAGGCGTTTTGCCGCTCAGTCTCCGTGTGAACGCTGGCTGTATACTGTCTCATCTAGGAGATCCTCGTGATCTGGCTGCTCTGGCCGCCGTGCCTGGCGGCTCAGTCTTTGTTGGGTCTAAGACGCATCCGAACTCGAAACCTGTACATCAAGTCGTTGTCGGCGACTTCCAGATTGGTGTATATCCAGTCACCAATGGCGAATACCTTGAATTCACTGCTGAGACAAATCGACAATGGCATAGTCCCGACAAGGATGACCCTCAACGACGGAATGTACCTGCGACTGACTTGACGTGGTACGATGCACAGGCTTATTGCGCCTGGCTCACTGGAAAGTGGCAGGCGTCTGGAAAGATAACAGTAGGTGAAGAAGTTCGGCTCCCTACAGAACCCGAATGGGAGCGAGCTGCACGCGGAGATATCCCCTACATCGACGGCGAAGAAACACACATCTACCCATGGGGTACGAGCTGGCATCAAGATCTTTGCAACTCTGATGAGGCCAACCTCAATCAGCCCTGCTCCGTGGGTCTCTTCCCAAAAGGTTGCTCCCCATACGGCTGTCACGACATGGCAGGAAACGTATGGGAATGGTGCAGCACACTTTGGGGCGACTCCATGGCCAGACCTCGCTTTGGCTACCCCTGGCAACAGCATGATGGACGTGAGGACCAAAATGCTCCCGCGACGATACGAAGAGTTCTGCGAGGTGGGTGTTTCTCGAGTGACCAGACGAAGGCCAATTGCACATATCGCGGCAGTCTGGAGCCGATGGGCCGATGGCGTGGGAATGGATTTCGCATTGTTGTTGCTCCCGTGCAGAAGTCCAGGACTGCAGTGTAGGAGATCGCCCAATCAACTTCCTGCTGATGCTACAGACAAGCATTTTCAAGGGTACCATCTCAAAAAGCAAGACTCATCGTCGTCGACTTTGTCGTCTACATCAGCGATTTGATGGCGTTGGCATGCGCAGGCACGATGTGCGCTCAGCCTGGAGTTCTTCGACACAGGAGTCAACGATCAATGTTCAACTAGAACCAACAACTGCGAGCGTCGACTGTGCCAGAGCGAAGCCCTTGAATTGACATTTGAGGGTAGCAGATTGGGCGATTCAGGGGTAAGGATAGTAGTCGTAAAGAAGAGGACGAGCCATTCACGTGTCATGGTGTTGACGTCTGTGTCTACGTCGCAAACGTTGGACTCTGCAGTTCTTTGACTGCGTCTCTAAGTAAGTCTCTCAAATCTGGTGGCTGCCTTCGTTCCTTGCGGCAAGGCTATCAACGGTTCAGAGTCTGTTCCTGCCCGACCGTCCCATATGGCTCTTTGTCACTGTTCAGCCATTGGTCATTCACACATGGGCCTTTCCTCGACGACCTCTCCTCATATCCAGCCTTGGAGTGTCTATCGACCTCAGACATCTACATCCAGACTCATTAAACATTAACAAAACCCTCATATCCGACCCTTCCACGTTTAGATACCCGAGTCTGTCTGCGCGTAATAAGATCCACTTGGGAAATACTCATCCCACGCCGCACACTGGCTGTCGTAGTCTGACGGCAAGGGATCGATGGTGAGCATGTCGGCGCGGTTTTCGATGAACTGTACTGCGAAACCTTCGTCGGCGTGCCAGGCCTATCGTCACCAACAAGGTCAGCTTCACCTTTTAAAAGCGCAAGGGAAAAGGGGGTTAACGTCAAGACTCACAATATGGCAATGCATCAACCACGCTCCAGGGTTGTTCGTTTGAAACGCGAGTGCCAACCACCCATTGACCGGCAACATAGCCACATCCCTCCTAGGAGGATTGTCATAGTTTAACCCTTCGGCATCACTCTGGCTCCACGCCGAAGTGCCCCAACCTAGAACATAGAAATCATGCCCGTGGAGATGGATCGGATGCGGGATGTTGACGGTGAAGGGACTGCCGATGCCTTCGGTGATGACCCAGTATGTCCATTGAGATTCGGTGGGAAGCTCGATGGCGCCGGAGCGTGAGCCCCAGGTCGTGACGCCGTCGCGAATGGTGGAGAGGGAGGGTTCGCTCCAGTCGACTTTGAGAGGCGTGCCGTTGACTTGCCAGTAGAGGGTCAGAGATCCGTCGGATGCAGTGGATTGGTTGATGGCCGTGTCGAGTTGTTCGAAGTTTGATTGGATCTGTCCCTGTGGGACGTACGAGTTCCAGTAAGGCACCAATTGTGTCTCGTCCGTACAGCGCTGGGTATATGAGGTGGCGGAGCTGGTAGGCGTTTCGGACTCGTGGCCCTCGTAGGAGAAGATGGACTTGATGTTGCCGTTTTGGTAGTTGGAACCGCAGCCGGCGGTATCCTGGGATTCCGCGCGGAACCAGTAGGAGGCGGCGGTCTGGTCGGCGGTGATGATCACATCGTAGCGTTCACCAATTCCGATGAAGACCCAGCTGGCGTTGTAAGGGACGATGGGGACGAAGTCGGCGGCAATGACCGTCATGGTGTGACTGTCGAGGGAGAAGGCGAAGTGGTTGTCCACTGCGGTATTGATGAGGCGGAGGCGGTGTCTCTTGCCTGCTTTAAGTATCGTCTGGGCGTACGCACCGCCAGAGTTGGATACCATGGTCCCGTTGATGAGGCCATTGTCTGCAGTGGGCGCAAGGGCATTCTGGTGCATGGCTCGAGCAGATGTCACGTAAATGCCTGGGTAGTACCAGTCGGTAATAGGCAGAGGTCCCAGATCCTCGTCGTAATCCGCCGTCGCCGGGCCATAGATCACAACCGGTCCAAGTACTCCATCACCATATTGAGCAGAGAAATGCGAATGGTACCACGAAGTGCCATACTGCGTAGCCTGGAAAGTGTACGTCTTGCTGCCGCCCGGTGCAATTGGACATTCCGTCACCCCAGGCACGCCGTCCTGAACGTTGTCATGGTACATCCTCATACCATGCCAATGGATCGCCGTGCCGTTGTCTTCCATCTCGTTGTGTACTGTGACCTCGATAGTATCGCCCCAGTTTGCGTAGATCGTGGGGCCAGGGTATTGGCCGTTGATTGCAAAGCCTTGCTTCTCATATCCATCAGGAGCGAGAGTGGTATTTGTAATGACGAAATCGTAAGACACAGTCCTTCCGGTGTTGGGCCAGTCCTCGTCGAAGTCTGTATCAATCGAGTAGCCATCACTCCAACAACTTCTCGAATCTGGACCATTCGTGCAAGTTGAGCTTGGCGCACTGCTTGACGTTGTCGAAGATGCAGTGGTCGTTGTCGAGCTCCCAGTCTGCTGCCAGGTGTTCGACACAGTCGCTGCTGTAGAGCAATCCGTCGGTACAGTGTAACTGTGGTTTGGGTCTGCTTCCCAATTGATGCTGCCGTCCGTTCCAATTCTGATATACTTGTAGCTGATCTGCGTCCCAGGTGTCAAGGATATCGTTACGCTCCATAAAGGATTATCCGCCGTGTACTGGTCTGCTGAAAGTGTCACTGCGCTGGCGCTATCCCAGTTGCCCAGCGCATCGATTGATCCCACAACCTGTATGCTTTCTCCCCAGAGCGTCGTAACAAGCTCATTGAATGTCACGGAGACATCTCCGCATTGCCGCGCCTGGTGATGAGCGGCGGAAGATCGCCTTTTGTCGATTGATATCGGTCGCGAAGGAGTAAAGGCTTTGGCGACTCTCTTGCCCTCAGGGATTGCAGAAGCAGTAATAGGCGCAACGAGCGCTGCCCAATTAAAGATTGATTGTAACCGCATATTGAACCAACGAACCAAGCAAAACGCGAGAACGAAATTTGAAGCGCACACGAATATTAAACAGAAATATCAAGTGCTTTGCAAAGAGGATGGTGATGAGGTAGCAAAAAGGATACCCACATCAGAGGAGAAGAAGGAGGAGGAGGGGGGAGACCCAACCACCGCGTTGAGTCCGCGATGTGAGGTATATCACCACCGCCCGTCCACTGTCCACATCGCCACGAGCAAGAGTGGACCCTCAGCTCGTTTGTCTGAAATCCGCCTTGCGGCCTCGAGCGTATCAGTAACAATCATTGAGCGCCGGGACTCCCGCTCTCGCCATGGCAGTGGATACGGTCAAGGACGGGGGATGTGTTTGTGATACGAAGCGATGTACCTGAAGATAGAAGCAGTGCGACCGCGGTTGCCCAGCAGAGAGAAAAATTTCGCTTGCACGCATCCTGCAGCCGCCTCTTTTCCAGGCACGTGCAGTAGCCTTGCTGCAGTATTCCAGGATATTTAGAGTAAGGAGACAGATCCGGAATCCAATAGCCGCTCTTGTGTTCGTTCACGGTCGCGATCGGCCCGTTGCAGTCGGTGGTTGTTCGGCAGTCTCAAACAGCGGAATTTCGGTACCGCAGAAGGATTGTTGCCACGAGTCGCGGGCGTACTAGAAAGGAGAGTCGTGAGAAAGGCGGTCACCGAGAAGTGTCAGTCGTGTCGTTCTCCCTTTCTTGGCTTGCGCCCCTGTCCTGGTCACCACAGAAACGATCGCGCGTGGATCCCATCTATTGATCCCTGACCCCAGCGACGCACTACGTTTGAGCCGCATCCACGACCCACCTAGACTCCTCATCAATTCTCGACCTTTCCCGGAAGAGATCAGAGGCTCGTTTGGCCACCGCATACAGCGTGCTACAAAGAGTACGTCAGCGATAACGCCCTCCTTTCAAACACGCAGCTGGTGTGGTAGCAACGCCTTTGGAGGGACAGCACAAGTGTGGACCCTTGCCTGGTGAAATGGCCATTGATCTGGGAGGGCAACACACTCGCATCGACGACTCGCACGTTTTGTGTCCCGTACTCGGAATCGACGACCCCACCAAGCTCGTGGCTCTTCATGGCACAAGTGGATACAGGCTAGTTGTTGGGCGTATCTTTTTCGTGTCTTGATCAGCTCCCCGCTGATGACGAGTCCCTCGATCAATCAATCGATAGCGAGGCAATAGTACCTGCACATCTCCTTGAAATAGGGCAACCATGTTGCTCCACTCCCGCTTCTTTGGCAACGACAGTTGTGTTCGGTGCGTTGTCCGCTCCAGCAAATTCCCCGAGTGGTCCCATGTGGAAGGCTCGTCTGACTAGATTCGGGATTGTCGTTTGTGCCGTCACGTCCAGTCGAGCACGAAGAAGTTGGGATTGATGAGCGGTGCGTCGCTGGAGTTTGTGCTGCTGATGTGTGCGCTGCCGCGTAAGAGGGCAGTAGTGTCCAGAACATCGTGAGGATCTCAGCCACTGAGATGCTTTCGTTGAAAATCAGGTCCGCTCAGTCACGCAGTTGCTTTGCCACGACAGCTGCGGTGGTGGCATCGTTGGACTTGCTCGCTATGATCGCAGCGTTTGCCGGGCCCTGTCGCTCAAACATGCTGCCACATCGAGGTGTTGGGATCAGAGAGGTCTGAAGCTGTGGAATAGGCCACATATGGAGTGTAACCTGTTTAGTTCGTGCTCGCGTTGACGATGGTCAGGAGGATTGGTAGGTCCTAGAGGTTGTCCCCAACTGCAGAGAGCTGAGCCAGCCGACAGAATGCCTTCATTTCGAGCTATGCCTTCATTTCGAGCTATGAGGACCTTCAATTCGCCACTAGCCACTGGTCGTACTTGCACTTCATATGCTTCAGGTCGGACTATGATTGATCCCACTCGATCTTCTCAGCAAGCGTCTGCATGAGAACATAAAGATTTTATCATCCTCTCAATGCCGTACGGACACGCTCTCGACGCATCCTAGATGATTCTCTTCTCGCTGTCAATCGTCTTCGGAAATATCGAGGATCCGCGATGCACCCTCGTCCCCGATCCCTGAGAAAGCCCCAGGTTCCGCCACGTCTAAGAGCACCGTATGCGCGTTCCCGCCCATCGTGTGATTGCTCACATGGCCTCTCGTGCTGTGGGTGGCACCTTGTACTTTGCGCCTTACACCACGAGGTCTGGGCCACGGTGGCGCAAGTGTTCGTTTTTGAGGTGATAGGCTCAGAGCCTTGGAGTGCCGTTCAATTCCAGTCTTCGTTACCTAGAGAATCCAGCTCATCGATGTGTGCCTTCAAAGCGCTGACGTAGATTGTGCCGTTGATGGTGCTTCGACCGCCTAGTGATAGTGCTTTGCTGAGCATCAGGTGAGGACGTTGCCGTTGTTGTATTCTTGGTGGACGACTTCGTAGGCCTGGTCGATGGTCCCCAGGCTGCTAAAGAGCTCTTCTACGGGTGCATACCTACCTATTGGATGTGAGCGTTGTCTCTGCTCGTAGCAGTCAGTTCTCCCACTTCGCAGTGCATTTCATGTCGGTGGAAGTAGCGATCATTGAGCGCTGAACACGTGGAGCAAAGGCGCGTTATGGGTCATGACGACCAGCATGTCTCCCACTCGTGTTGCACAGCTGTGGCTGCAGAAGGGATACATCTGCTCTGCGAAAGAGGGGAATGATGGAGGAAAAGGAAGGAAGTTCATCCCATCTCGTCCCCGAGATCTGCTCACATGGCGGGGCTCCACATTCGGACCGATGAGCCGATCTCGAACGACCAGGGAGCTCCCATTTCATCAACCACAACCATATCCCAACTCGCAATACATCAACCACAATGTCCACCACCACCAATCCCTCTCAAGACGAGCCCCCCTGGCACGCCGGCTTCCCCCCAGCAACCCACACACCCACGCCCTTCCCCGCCCGCCGCGCCCTAACCCTCATCTCCCTCCGCATCGCCTCCCTCCTCATAATTGACGTCCGCCGCACCGACTACACTGGCGGCAGCATCCGCGGCTCCCTGAACATCCCCGCCCAAGGCTTTTACTGGAACCGCGGAGCCCTCTACGAACTCGCCTACAAAGCGGACATCGAATGGGTGGTTTTCACGTGTGGGAGTGGGAAGGAGGGGGGTCGGGCGTGGAGGTGTGCGGGGTGGTTCTTGGACCATGTCAGGGGGACGGTGGGGGATGAGGATATGAGTGTTGGGGTGCTTGAGGGAGGCGTGAAGGGTTGGGTTGGTGGTGGGGAGGTCTATAGGCAGCTTATGGATGGGTTTGTGGAGGGGGAGTGGGTGGATGTGTTGAAGGAGGCGGAGGAGAAGAGGCAATCCGAGGAACAAGGAGAGACGTCGACGAATGCACAGGCTGCTGCGGTCGTGTCTGATGCTGAGCATCCTGCTAAGACGGCAGAGGCGCCGACTGAAGTCAAAGAGAAGGTCTGGTCGTTTGAAGCCATGATGGGTGATTGAAGCTCGTATTTCGAACATTCGTCGACGCTGCGATATCGAGCCATTGCCACAGACGACGAACGCTAAGCTCTTGCCTTTGTTTCCCGTGAAGCTGGGAACCCTCTTATCGACCTGCTCTATGTCGACGGTTCAGGCTCAGGCGAGGTCTACGATGAAGCCTTCATGGAGCCACATGCACTACATGTCCACCACTTATGCTCCATGAAGGCACCACAGTGGCAGACCCAACCCAAGCTTTCCTGCTTCGGTGGTGGCATTTCCCACTTGCCCTTGCCAAAGTCTCCGCTGAAGGGGACATTACTCGGTTTCGTCGAGTTCTCCGATTTTACCTTGTTCGACTTGGTATTCCGCACCATGACCGCTTGAGGGCGCTCGATACCGCAAGCATCGCAGGAGAGGAATTGCAGTGGGTTGACGAGGGTGCAGACCTCGCATGTCCAGGAATCTTGTGCGGCGCTGTTTGCTTCGGGAATACTGGTCAGGTCGATGAGTGGCTCGTCGTCTTGCTTGATCTGCTGTTGATCAAGCATCTCATGCTTGATAGCTTTTGCCGGCCGACCATCAGAATCTGGCTCTCGTTTGATCGTGGCCTTGCCATTCTGCACATCTCTGGGAAATGCTGGTTTCGATTCCAGTGGTATCGGAGGCGCCGACTGCACTCGACTGAGTTTCGGTGAAGTCGCTGGCGGTAGAATAGGCTGGGCGATCCCGAAAGACTTATCAACGGCAAATGACGAGTTCATGCTTTCTTGCATCGCCCACTTCAATTGCTCCTCTTCACTCGGCTGTTCTTGAGGCCCATTTGAACTCGTCGGACCTTTCGGTATGCTCATGCTAGCGTCATGAAGCCCGTACTTCGGATCCCAGGCCAGGCCAGCACCGGATTCCCCCGGATCACGAAAGGTCCCATTGAGCTTCGCCGTTTCTTCCTCTTCCATGAGCTCCATAAGGGCCTGCGCTATCGCACGGTTATTTGCGTCATCTTCTTCGGCTTTGGTGCTGAAGGTGTTGTTGGAAGCAAGCTGCGTGGCATCACTTCTGCCGGATCCGCATCCTTTGTTGATGGCGTTTCTCCGCGTCACTTGATCTGCTATAACTTCTCTGACATCTCGTCCGTGGGCGTGGAGTGGCGTGCCGCCTAGTCGCTGCCCAGAGCCTTGACCGAGCGTTGATTGATTCTTACGCTTCTCTGCGCTTGCGCGGGCACGTTGGCGCATCTCGTGAAGTGGTGGTGGTCGTCCATAGCCAGTTCCGCCGAGCTTCTTTCCCTCGGACAGGAAGCCTTCGCCAGTGTATCCTTTGCGTGTGAGTGCCTCATGTTCATCGCGCAGCTCGTCCCAGAGCTTGTGAAAGTTTGAATCATGGTCACCCCAGACATTGTGTGATAGTTCGTGCAGCATAGTATCGACGACCTGTTCAAGTGGAAGAAACAGATCTGGGTTATTGTGATATCGAAGTCGAATGCAGATCTTGTAGCCCTTGTTGATGTTCAGACCCAAGAGGTTCTGCTCTAGTGGTAGGAATTCGGCAAGGACCTGTACTCTCCACCCTCGCTTTCGCATGATAGGCTTCACGAGGGATGCGACCTTTCGCAGCATAGTTAGGGCTGCGTCGGCGCGAGGAAGGCCTTTGAGGTGTTCGTATGTCGAGAAATGCGCTTCATGCTCCCTAAGCTGTGAGGCGCTCGACCGTTGTACACCTGATGGTCCGCCATTCGTAGATTGTCGATTTCGGCCCGAGTATCCAGGTCCAGAATGTGGGTTGCCTGGCGGCCCTGGTGGTCTCCACGACATTTTGTGATGATTTGGCTAGTGTGGGACGTGGTGAGTGTTGCTTTGACAGATGAAGCCGAGCTGGCACAGAGGTGTCGCGGCGAGGAGTGAAAAGAGCATCCAGTGCCCGCTGTTGTTAGCGCATCTGGATCTTTGAGGATCTAGTGTTGAATCGTTCACTCGCTCGTGATGGGTGCTTGGTGTAAGTGAATGGGGCGGGATGGAAGTCGAGGGAGTGGTGGCGAATACGCGTCCAGTTGACGCCTTCCTATCAGAATGTCTTGGATCGGTGTAGAAGAGCGTTACAAAGCCGACATCTTGCACACCTAATCATCCTACCTTTGCAAAGAAGGACCTAGTATACAGCAGACACGTGTTGGGTCTCCTGAGAGGGAGGAGGTAACCCAAGTTTTGCATTGCCTCGTGCTCGTATCTACAACCCCCGCCATCGACGCCAAGACATTGGACTTTGATGTCCAGAACCTCACTTTTAGGTCCTGATTTCTGCTCAGTCTTATGGAAAGGACTCCTTGGACTAGACAGAGGTTGCTGGAAAGGACTGACGCTCCTCCAAGGTAGGGGGTATTGATGAACATGCGAAGGAAAAAGGACGCCGCGCTGTCGGCCTCGGGATGAGTGAACAAGAATGAGACTTGCAGCGCTTGCTCATACTGCATTGCTTTCACCCTCTAATACATATCCTGTCGCTACGCCGCCAGGACATCGGCGAACATTCCCATTGTCTGCGACTGCAACCCCGTTCTTATCAGGGTGTTGGAGTGTTGAAGGCCGCGGAGAGAAAGCGGATGGCGCCGCCTCGATCGTCGGATACCCGGTAGGGACGCAAATCGCACGTGGCAAGCGGCAAGCCACAGCGACGCCTCGGACAAATCTGCGAGCCAAACAAAATATCCCTCTGGTCCTTGTGTATCGCAAGCGACCACCCTCTGTATGACCAGATCCAACCAGCAAGAGCACAAGTCCAGCAGATCTAAGACAGCCTTGCTGCCTTGAGTCCCACCATCGTCATAGTCGTTGGCTTTGACGAGGCTCTGCCCAAAAGACTGCTACTTCTGCATCGAGCGATGCCGCAGCTTAGTCGAACTCTATTTGGTTCCAGACGGACGACGTCAAAACTCACGTCTCACATGCCGCGTGCCTGTTTCCAAGCCCTCAACAACACATCCTGATCAGACATTTCCTTCCGTATACACCTCTGTCCACCCCATCGCCATCTCCGCTCACTGGCGTGATCTCTCCCCGCCGCGAACCTTCCAGATCGCCGCATCCATCCACTCGTGTGTAACCGTCGATCGCCCTCCAGATCCTAGCATACCGCCCACTCCCACCTCTTCAGTCTGGTCGCACTCGTACATTACCACATCATACGTGCGTGGATGACGTCCCGCGACTGCGTCGGGGCTGGAGTCGCGAGCTCAGGTTCATAGGTTGGCGCGAGATTCCGGAGTTGGACCGCCCATTGGGGGATTCACGACCAGGATCATGGACAGCGCGCGCTCGCGCGTCTCCTTCGACGACGCACACTCACAGAACAGACTTGGAGCGCTTGAAGAAGAAAGCAGTTCCAAGGACGGCTATTTTGGCATAGACGGTAGTGAAAATGAGGACGATGAAGGCGACACCACCGTATCGCCGTACTCGCGGCGGCGAGCTTCCTTATCGATACGAATCCCTCCCTCCAGAGCTACTGCCGATATAGCATTCACAGCGCTGCAATACCTCCCGATGCCTATACTGGTCCTTTCGAGTGAGAAGACCGTTGTGTTGGCGAATGAAGCCCTAGGCCGGTTACTTGGAATCGAGCCAGGCTATGAACAGGAGGAGGATGAAGCGAACATGGGGCCCATGGAACGATTGACGAGCAGGGAGAGCAAAAGTTTTACAGACATACTGTATGGCAAAACATTAGCCGAACTTGGCTTCGATCTGCTTCAGAACGGGAACGCAGTCTTTGTGGCATGGGAGGAATTCCTTGATACAATCTTCGACGATGCGTCAAAAGCCCAGTCCAGCACCACGCAGCTCAACACATTCCATTCGCGATCGAGGGATATAGACACCACTCCCACGGGAAGCAGTCATAAGCGTTCTGTATCCGCAGCTAGTTCTGGTCGGCTCAGCGGAAGTGGCACACACACGGAGGTGCACGATGCTGCTGTTGATGTGGTCTTTTCCACGCACCGTAATTCGAAGACTGGAATTCCACTTGCGCATCGCAACGAACTGGCAGATCACGTTCAGGCTCAGATGATAGTCTCGGTGTGGGCTACGGAGGATGAGCAGTACTTCACACTGACCTTCACTGCTGGCAGAGGCGATCCTGGGCTGTCAAGCCCTCCTTCTTCCGAGGGGACGAAGCCAACCAGCCGAACAGTATCACGCACAGCCACGAGCTTCTCCGCTGGTGCACGGTCAGGACTGAGCTCTTCCTCCAGCTCCAGCTCTCGCTCAGAGTTTAAGAAATCCGGCAAGATACAGAGTCCACCAGCAACTACGTTTGCCAGTCCGACTACGATTCCCGTCATGGACTTTCCACCTCGAGGACCACCTGCCAAAGCTTCTCAGACGTCTGCACCAAGTATGTTTAGCAAGAGCAACAAGCTAAAGGAAGCCCTCTTGAACAGCATGAATATGCCTGCCTACGCTATGTGGAAAGACGAGAGCTTCGGTATTCCCAACAAAGCAGCCATCAAGCTGCTGTATCCTTGGATGGAAGATGGACAGCATGATTCCAGTGAGCAAGCGCGCGACTTCCTCTCACGGTATACACTGTATCGAGACGACTTTTCAGAAGAGCTTCCAATGGACGAATTCCCAATATATCGATTAATGCGACTGCGTGAGCGGTTTGAGAATTATCGCATCGGCATGTACAGCGCCAAAGATGGGAGCCAGATGATTTTCGACACCAGCGGTGAGCCGCTGAGGGATGACAAGGGCGAGTTCCTTGGTGGTGTGGTCCTTTTTCACGATGTGACAGACTATGCACGCACTATTTCGGTAGAACGAACGAAGAACGAGCGCCAGTTCGAGAACATTTGCAACATGGTGCCGCAGATGATTTGGCGCACGACACCAGAGGGGGCGCACGACTACTTTTCTGATAGATGGTATACCTACACAGGACTCACTCCAGAAGACAGCATGGGTGAGGGTTGGGTCAATGCTTTCCACAAAGACGACCTGGTCGCGACAGAAGCTAGGTGGAGACACAGCTTGGCAACAGGAGATGAGTATCTGACTGAATATCGAGCGAAGTCTGCGGCTGGAGAATGGCGGTGGATGCTCGGCCGCGCCGTGCCTATGCGAGATGAGAACGGCAAGATCGTGAAGTGGTTTGGAACTTGCACAGACATACACGAACAAGTAACGGCGCGAGAGGAGGCCAAGCAGACGCGCGCGCAGCTGGAGCAGGTGATTGAGCATGCGCAGATCACCCTATGGGCAGTGGACAAGAACTACCGGCTCACGCTTGCTGAAGGAAAGCCGATGTCACCAGACAAACCTGGAAACAAGCTCATGACAGAGCCTTACCATGGAGGCAACAAATATGTGGGCAGAACGATATGGGACATCTTTGAGTCGCAAGGCAGGAAGTCCGAGCAACCTGTGTTCGAGCGACCGATCAGGAATGTCATCAGTGGGAGAAAGCCAGACGAGACGATCGAGACGCAGATCACAACCACCAATCGCTGGTTCCGGACGAGGCTTTACCCTTTGCTTCGACAGGAACGAAATGGTGGTATTGAAGGCGATCAATATATAGATGGAGTGGTCGGCGTGAGCATGGATATCACAGAGCTCAAGATCGCTGCGGAAGAAGTCGTTCAGCGGGATAGAGAGAACTCGAGACTGATGGCTCAGTCTGTCGCTGCCAAAGAGGCCAGCAAGATGAAAAGCCAGTTCTTGGCCAACATGTCGCATGAGATTCGGACGCCCATTGCTGGGGTCATTGGCATGTCAGAGCTCCTGCTGGATGACGACACGGGCGAACTGACCAAGGAGCAAAGAGAGTGTGCCGAGAACATTCAGCGAAGTGCTAATGGCCTGCTTACGGTTATCAATGACATTTTGGACTTCTCTAAAGTCGAAAGCGGACGACTCGATATCGAGGAGGTGCAATTCGACCTGTCAGTTGTCATCCGCGATGTGAACAAGATGCTGAGTTTCGCGGCCGAACGAAAGGGCTTGAAGTATGTCGACGATATCGAGCAGCTCAAGTGCTGGAAGGTCATGGGCGATCCTGGACGATTACGACAAGTCATTACGAATTTACTGACGAATTCGATCAAGTTTACGAGTGAAGGCAGTGTCACCATGCGCGTGAAGGCCATGAAGGAGACAGACGAGATGGTAGAAGTGCATTTCACAGTGGAAGACACTGGAATCGGGATCGAAGAAGAAGTCAGAAGGAAGCTCTTCAAACCCTTCTCACAAGCCGACAGCTCGACTGCACGACGATTTGGAGGCACTGGACTGGGCCTCACCATCAGTAAGAACTTGGTCGAACTGATGCGTGGAGGCATTAATCTTGAATCAAAACTCGGCGTAGGGACCACGGCGTCATTCTGGATTCCGTTCCACAAGGCCCCATATCAGTCAACGGATACACCGCTGGTTGACTGCGGACCCATACCGGATCGACTACAGTCTGAGCTATCAGTGTCAAGAAATGGGTCCGAAAATAGTGCACCGACGACCCCCACGGTACCCAGCAAACCCACTCACAAACGGGATCATTCAGGATCGGGTATACCTGGATTCCCATCTTGGCCAGACGGCCAGCCGCTAGACGTCGATCTGAGCGAGGAAGAACGAAAAGCAGTAAACGTACTAGTCGTCGAAGACAATCCCATCAACCAACAAATCGCCCTGAAAACGATCAAAAAGCTCGGCTTCCCAGTACGAGCAGTCTGGAACGGCAAAGAAGCGCTTGACTACCTCCAAGCCCCCTCCAAGGACCAGCCTCGCCCAGATATCATCCTCATGGACGTGCAAATGCCCATCATGGATGGCTACAAAGCCACCTACACCATCCGCAACGCGCGCCCCTTCGCCACAGACCCCGAAGTCCAAGGCACGCCGATCGTCGCCATGACCGCCTCCGCAATCCAGGGCGACCGCGAGAAGTGCCAAACAGCAGGCATGGACGACTATCTCGCCAAACCCGTCAAGAAGCCCAACCTCGAACGCATGCTCGTCAAGTGGGCCATCGAAGGCAAACGCAAACGCGCCGAACTCCGCAACAACCCCAGCCTCCTGCGGACTGCCTCGTCTTCCCGTCCCTCGAATCCTCGCGCTGCATCGTCCTTCGCCTCGGATGCATCGCATAACCCACAGGAACACCTGACATCTGAACTCGACCGCCTCGAATTCGTCCATCGCTCTTCCGTGCAGACGTCCTCGGAATCGATATCTGACCGCGCCCTCCGCCAACAAGCCGCCGAAGAACAAGCCATCGCGCTGCGTGACCACGAGCTGATCGAGGCGGGCGAGGATCCCAAGACGAAACTCGGGCGTGGCGTGGGTGGCGGCGAAGACTCGAAGGAAGAGCAGAGTCCGACGTCTGCGCTCACGACGGAGAATGTGGGAAAGTTGAATATGGGACGGGTATCGAAGTTGAAAAGGGAGCATTTTGGTGGTGGTGGGTTCCTGCTGAATGATGGTGAGGAAGGAGAGGGGGATGGGACGAGTAGTGTTGTTGCTACGAAGGCGGATACAGAGAGTACGGTGCCACCGCCGGGGAGGACGAATTCAGCTGGCATTGGAGGGCTTGATGCCACTTCTGGTGGTGGATTGAATGGTTCCGGGATAGGGACACCTAATAGACGGAGTGTTGGATCTTGAGGGGCCTCCAATAGCGACAGGGTTTGCATTTGGGCGGCAATGGGTATGGGCATTGTTGATCATCTAGCGAGGGGCGTTGTTGATATAGATTAGACGCGCGTCCAAGGATGTGACTGAATGAAGTGTTGTGTGTTCTCTAGCCCCATCCCACCGGGTGGTATGAGGTATTGAACGGTGGCGATCGAAATATGGAAGACATGTCGTCGGCCTTTGTTTTGGCCCCCAAACCCGACACGCAGCCTCTCTGCGCTAAGGCAGCCAGCGCGTCTAGTGCGAGACACCATCCTGCATCAGCTACAAGATGGCTGGCAAGGGCGTCACATTTGACATCAACCGGCCACGGACGGTATACCCCGAGGATACAATCTTACAGCATTACGAGGAACACCAAAGGTTGGCCAGCATTCGCTATGATGCGATGGAGTATCGAGAGGACATAGGACGTGTAAATATGGCGCCAAGCACGACAGGCGAGTGGCCAGATGAGAACGATACATCGACTCGGCCTCTTCCAACAGACTCCATCTCTTCCACACCAAGGAGTGATGAGTTGTGGTCTGCGGCAAATGTGACTTTGCCGGCATCTGTATCGAGTTCGTTGCGGCGTCTTCAGGAGCACACTGGTCTGGCGAGATCTGCCTACGATGCGGTCTCCATTGATGGCGACCAAACGAGCGGTACCAAGTCGATACGAGCAGCTTTGGGCACAGATGTGGCTCTGCCAACATCGGCAACGAGCTCGCTGCTGAGATTGGAGGAGCAGGTCGGCCAAGGCATTTCCGGACAAGATACTCTTTCGACACATCCAGCTTCTGCTGTGAATGTAGCTCTACCAGCATCCGCATCGAGCTCGTTGCAGGTTTTGGCATGCCTTGCATCGACGAGCCTGGATTCAGAAGCTGACGGTCTGCAAGAATGCGCTTTTCCGTTACCACTCTCACGGCGAAGCTCGTTGGCGTCGGCAGATACAATCCTCGGAGTGGTGCCTTTCCTTTCAAACGGCATCCCTCTTCATACATTACACCCAAGCTCGCTAGAACAGCTTCAGAGTGCCCATGTCCCTTCCTGTGCAGACGGAGCACAATATGCACGACCTGAGAGTTTCCCACTTCCTGCTTCACCCTCTGGCTCTGTCGCTGACCCTCTGGCTCTGGCGCTGGACGAAGATTGGAACTTCATGACGTCTTCTGAGTTGAAGAAGAAGAGAAAGAAAAAGACGACCAAACGCGCAACTAGTACAGCCTCTTACGCAGACAGAATCAGCGCCTTGGTCGGGTGCATGCCTCATTTATCAAGTTTGCAATGGGGAGCGAGGGATTGTCGCGATATAGTAGCTGGCGAAATCACCATTGTGGACGTTCAGGGTTCTCTTCATGACCACAAGAGACACAGTAGGGCGAACTTACTTGACCCAGAGTCGCTACGGAGACTCCTCAAGACGAAGGCGAACAGCACAACTTCGAGACTACTGATAGTGGAAGACCTCTCGCCCGACATGATTGAAAATCTCGGCACCGTCGCCAATGTTGATCCCGAAGCTTTCGCCTCACAGCTGAGTCGCGGTCGTCCTTCAAAGCTCTTTCCTTCAGACGATCAAGAGAGCAGATGGAATACAGCCGGCATGGCCACGTCAAGCGCATCCATCCAATGGTATCGGCCGGTCAAACTTGGTGTCACCGTAGCGAGCTGGCTAAAAGACCCAATTTCGTTGCGAAGGCTTCTGGGGGTGTCTTTTAGCCAGGACGAAGAAGATGTGTCACTTTCATGGTTCCAGAAACAGGTCAAGCATTGGAAGAGAGAACAGTACGGTATGTATGGGATCTCAGGTACTTCAAGATTTGTCTCCCAGAAGGATATCCGCCACGAAGCTCGAATCACCACGAATATTTTCAGAAGAAGCTGGCTGTTGTCTACAAAGGCGGCGGAAGCATCCAAAGAGACCGTGCCCACTGCTTGGGAAGAGAAAGCCACGATCAGCTGGGTTGAAAATGCTCCAGTACCGACTCGTAAGTGTATCCGATCTCTCGAACTTGTCCAAGGTTCATCAAGGAGCTAACGCCATGCCCAAGTCATTCTCTTCGTTGACCCTTTGCCGGGCATCACCGATACTCAGACAGTGACCGAGACGAGATTGAGACTGAACCCTGTCCCTACACAAGTGATCAGAGAGCCTACCGAAGTATCAGTCGATGTCGAAGTATTCTTGCCGTACAGATTAAGGACTCCGCTAAAGCTGCCTGCCAACAAGCTGAACGCTAGCGAGGACGAGATGAGAGAACTGCGAAAAGCATCAGAGGCTACAAGTACAGCCGCCGCAGTCCAGTCTTGGCTTGGCAACATGCCCGGTCAGACAAACCCTGTACTCGCGCTGTTGGAAGTGGTGCGGCTGGATTCTATCGCCTTCTTTGACATCCTCGACGCCTGTCTGCGGGAAATCAGTGAGGATTCCATGGATGATTACCTCATGACAAGGCGACTAGCGGAATGGAGACAACTCCTGAATGACTTCGAAACAAAAGTGACGGAAATTGGTCAAAGCCTGCACGATTTCGTCGATTTTGCTTTTGGCGACCCGATTAGCCGACCAGGACGAGTAGGCGAAATCATTGAAGAGCTTGATTCGCGAACGCAGAGGTTCTCGCAACGCATCGAGAAGGCATATGCTGCTCTGAGGGCAGAGATGGGCCTTTTCGAAAGTCGTCGCAGTATTGCCGAAGCTGAGACGGTGACCAAACTCACAGAGTTGGCGTTTATCTTCATCCCGTTGACGTTCTGCTGTGGACTTTTCAGCATGCAAGTCAACGAGCTACAGAACGGCGTGCCGTTGCGGACGTTTATAATTACGGCTGTCATCGTGTTCGTTATATGCTACGGCGCTCGAATTGTCATGCGCAGCTCCATCATCGTGGAAAGTATGCAGAGTGCACAGGAGAGCTTGTGGACAGCTGGAAAGATGAAACCCGGCAGCCCGATTCCAACCCGACTACTGGTATGGATCACTCTGAAAGAGGCTTGGAAACGTGCTGGTTCCGCTGCAACATATCTGGTCTTCCTGTTTGTGCTCTCATTCACCGTCGTTCCCGTGGCATTCCTCTGGACCAACGTTCATCTGGGATCTGGGCTGAACGTAATGATTATGCTACTACTGGTCCCGATCGGTATCGCTGTTGCCTGGTTCTCTGCTACTGCGTACACAGACATTAGCGGGTCTGAGGACGACAAGGTCCCACTGGCCCTCAGAATCGCACTTTGGGTCTCGGAGTCGGTCTTCTCACGACGTGTGAACGAGGCAGGTTCTGATTTCTCTTCGGCGTTCTCTTCGCCGGAAGATAGCGAATACAGCGAAGTATGATGGTCATCTTCCGTTCCCATGTCATGCGTCCACCAGTCTATCAAGAAGTCGAAGTGATAAAAACATGATTAGAAGCCCAATAAAAGGCAGGCATGACACACCAAATGTCAGCCAGACAAGAGCAGTCGCTAATGCACCAACATGACCATGCAACTGATCGTGCGTGACCGACCTCGCCACCGACACTGTCGCCGCGGATGCTATGTGCTGCCACAATGCCGAAACGAGGAAGAATGTCATCGACAGGCCCGAGGCCATGATGCACGCCAGTGACACTTTGCGACTTGGGAACGGTTTAATGTCGATATCAGATCCCGTGCGCTCGTCGTGCTCCTGGTGCCAGCCTGGAAATGTCGCGAGGCCTGCCCAGCATAGCGCACCAAGTGCAAGACCGCCGATGCTGAAGTTGCTGTTAGCTGAGTGCTTATGGAACGAATCTTTGTTACGTACAGCAATCCAGGAAAGACCACATCGTCCTTGAAATGCGACGCCAGAGCGATCGCACCTAGAGAGTCATTGCGTCCGACATTCATCACTGCACGCAAGGCAAAGTGATCATTACCACACCTCCAGCCGTCTTGACTGCCATCCCGTACGCAGACTCCAAAGTAGCCAGATCTCACCACCACATCCACGTCCTCAGAGGTGTAGGAAATTGAGAGTAGGTATACACTCTCCAGTCCGCTGCTGTTGGGATTGCAACCTGCTAGCAAGAGGGCTTGGTAGGCATAGGTCAGTGTTTGGGAGAGCAGTAAGAAATTGGTGCATGAAGCCTCATACATCCGAAAATGAACACGACCGTGATTATGATCATCACAACATGGTGATATCCGATCGATGCTAAACCATTCTATCAGTCTTCAATGTAGTCCACTGTCGGTCGCTGTATGCGACTTACGGCAGAAGCGCCTGATGCCAACGAGAAACCGAGTGTTTGCCATGTCGATCGACTGCTGAAACCCTCCTGATCCGCCTGACAGTATTTTAAAAGTCGTGAAGATGAATGGCTTCGTGCCCTTGGCAAGAAGTCGCAGCTGAGAATGAATAGAGGAGGCTGGATACGCGCATGGATGTCACGCACCACTCATGCAGCTAGGCGCCTCTAGTGGGACGCGACTTTGGGGGCCAAGGCAGAGGTTGATGTAACTGCCAGACGAGACTGGCCCCCGGCGCGACTAGTAGACAACGAGATAAGTCTCGTAGGGTGCTCAAAATGTAGTGGAGTAGAGTGTTGCTGTTAGAAGGCTATCTCGACGCCTGCGTAAGTCGTGTCCTTCTGCGTACCACCCAGGCAAGAAGGCGAGCGCCCACTTCGAATGTGATATCCAACGTCGCGATTGTGAGCGGGACAATGACGAAAAGGGAACTGAAGCTGACTACGATTCCAACGATGGCACCAGTAGATAGGTCGGAAGAATGTGCACTGTCCGGATCGGTGATCGACAATGGCAGCGTCGAGGCCAAGTGAGACTTCAAGGCCGACATCGTGGCGGATGAGTACAAGTCGCAGAGATCCTGCGTTTGTGACTGGAAACTTGTCGAGTTCTGCGGATCGTCAGCCGAATTGTACGCTGCGAAACACGAGGTGACGTACATCGCTGATCTGCGTACACATAGACGTAAAGGCCAGCAGGTTGGCCGTATCGGCTTGACTTTTGGCTGATCGAGAATTGACCCAGGAGAGAATGGAGAAGATGCCAAAGACGGAGACAGCTGTGAGCCCAGTGACCTGGACAAACCAGTTCAAGAGGATTTCTCCGATGGATTTATCCACCTTGACACGAATCTCTTCTGCGTCCCTCCTCATGATCTTACGCCAATAAGGCTGGTGCATCCACTCGTCGGCCGTGCCAGTAACGAGCTTGACACGAACTTCTTCTGTGTTACTCCCGTCCCTCTTGCTCTCGTCGGCCACGCCGTTAACGAGCTTGACACGAACTTCTTCCGTGTCACTCCTGTTCATATTGCCCTCCTCGGGCTGGTGCATCGGATCGTCGGCCATACCAGTAACGAGTCAGCGGTGTAATGATTGGCCCGAGTATAGTGTCTTCCTGTCGATGATCGTCTTGCAGAACCAGGTTTCAGGTGAACGAGGGGTGTCGTCTTTATCAGCTTTTCATCGGCCAGCTCGTGGGGCTGTGCTATGTGAGGCGTGGAAGAGCTGTGCATGCATGTAGAGTACGCTGCATGCTGAATGGGTTGCACATCAGCTCGCAAGCGACGCAATCAACCTATCTCCATCAGACTCGCGATTCACCGAAAAAATTTCGTGCGGCGCGCCTACCACACTAACATAAAAGGAAGCGACGTGCGGCGGGTCTGAGTGGAGATAGGCAATCAACATGCTTAGTGCCTGCAAGCTCGCTCGTGATTGAGCAGCTTTTGACGCTGCATATCGAGCGATAGTCTGGCAGTGTTCAACATTGAGCGTCAGGGATGAAGTTGATGCGTGCTCTACTTGCCTGGGCGTTGCCATATCAACGAAGAAGGACCGAAAGCAGGTCTTTATCATTGTGGCAAGATCGGTTGATTATCTATTACACCTTTTTCGGCATCTTTAAACCCGCACGATATTTCTTCGACGTCTCGTCGAACAACGCTCCCTGCTTAAGTTCAGCAGCAGTGTTCTCATCAGCTTCGACTTGCGAAGCAATCAGCTCGACAGCTTGCTCTGCAAGGTCCTTCGGTAGAACGACTACGCCGTTTAGATCAGCGATTAGAATATCGCCAGGGTGGATGTATTGGTCCTGGTCTTCGCTGTTGAATCTCACTGGGCCGTTGACCTGGCGATTGTCAGTATTATGCTACGAACTACAAAGACATGGAATCACTCACCTCACTGACTCGGGCCACCTCTGCTGGTGCTGTGGTACCAACATCTTTGGCGAACACCTAGTACATCAGTCAATCGAAGACGCTCTAGCACGCTCTGTTGAAGTCATACTGGAAAGTCCAAATCCCGATGCTCCTGCAGATCCCTCAACCTCCCATCGATGATCGATCCAGCCGCGCCCTGGTACTGTGCCCGCGTACTCATCAACCCACCATAACAAGCGTTGATCATCTTCGGAGGCGCTGAGATGAAAAGTACAGCTCCAGCAGGAACGGTATCGATCTGATAACGGTGTCAGCCGCTCTCAATCCGTGAAGCCAAGGAATGAAGAAAGGCGAACATAGTGGGAGGCGGGTTTTGGCTCATTCTCGTAGTTCTTCCGCACGTATTTGACGGTATATGCTGGGCCGATGATCTTCGTGGTTCCTTCTTGTCGTTTCGGCGACCACATGGTCAGGCCGGGGAGGAAACCGCCATGAGGGACTTTTAGCTTGATAAGAGCGTCGGCGACATCGCAGCTACACGTCTTGTTAGGATGAGATTCGAACGGCGAGGACAATTCCGGTTACATTACCTTGTGTAGGGCTGCAATGCCTTGACGATAGCCTTCGACGCACTCATATCGACGTCACTGCCGTTCTGGGTGAGCTTAGTTGCCATAGCGAGCCGAATAGTGGAAAGAGGTTTTTGAGCAATGAAAGCGAAGACTTACACTTTCCAAGGAGTTGGTCCTACTATATAGGCGTCTCCTTCTTGCACGAGCAAGATAAGTGGTGGTGGAGTGTAGATGGAAGCATTGGTTCACAAGACATTCCGTCCCCGCCCGAAGTCGGCTCCCGGAAACTCTCCTGGAGATCCTCCGGCAGCTGGTCTCAAGCAGTGGAAGTATATGAGAAGCGACTCATTCATTGCTTGATTTTGAATGTATCCGATCCGAACTACTCCAAGCTGACTTCCATATCACGGCATGAGAAACAGTAAGATACGACGTTTCAATAGGTCACCCGGTCAAGCTCCGACTCGGACAACGGGCGAGGCTGCGACGGCATCTTGCCGATTCTTCTCATGAATACCCGCTCCATATATGCCAGCCATGATCAACTTCGAATACTCTCCCACTGTGATGCCTGGTGGAATCGTCAACCCATTTGCTTCATACTTGTCAAAAGCTTTCTTGCCGTCAACTTTCAGGGGCTCGAGAACAGTATCTGGCGCCGCCGCACCAAAGTACGCCATTGACATGCGCTCGACATCGTGTGGAACGCTGTTGAAGGTCACACGATGCTTCGTCGCCTTCAGTTGCCCACCAGACCAGAATGCCAAAGCGTCACCGAGATTCACGAGGATGTGATCCTCAATATGTGGTGCTGATACCCAATCGCCAGATGGAGACTCGACTTCGAGGCCAGCACAGTTCTGGAATAGGAGCGTGACAGAACCAGAGTCCGAATGGGGTGACATTCGAGTGATTGTCTTCGAAGGCTCGTTACCACGAGATGGGTAGCAGAGCATGCGGAATTGATTGCCATTTCCCACGTCTTCGGCGTGAGCTTTGGCGAAGTAGTTGCGATCGTCTAAGCCCATGGCCAGAGCGAAGCAGACTAGAAGCTGGCTGACGAGCTCATAGCAAGAGTGCTTGAAGTCCTCGACGGCATCGATTTTATCGTGCCAGTACGGCGGCAGAGCCTTTTGGCCTTCGCCGGCTAGGAAGCCTGGTTTACCTGACAGCCAGATAGAAGCCTTGTCGTCTTTCTTCCTGTCGCTGAGGGCAGCGTTGTATCCCTGGAAGCGAGCGTCAGTTCACAGGCCATACACTGCTGTCAGAGCTTGGATACGCACAACATAGCGATCGTTGATGGGATACGGAGCTTTTTCATCCTCAGAAACGTTCATGAAAAAGTCACGACCCAATTTGAACATCGACGCTACATCTTTTGATGGAATTGGATGATTCTTCAACAGCAGAAAGCCCCAAGTACGAGCCGCCTCTGTGATCTCTTCGGCGATGGAAAGCTGAGCCTCGGGGTCGTTGATAGCAGAGATGTCGATCACTGGGAATGCCATTGTCAGTCCAGCCGATGATAATTGTTGTGCTAAGTTAGTGATGACAGAAGTGTATGTTGTGATACATTCGACGTCCTCGTGGTCTTGGACCACGCCGCATTGATAAGCTTCGCCGACGGCGCATATGGCAGCTGCATGCTTGTTGAATGTAGCCACAGAGATAGGCCACCGATTGGAAACTCGATGCAGCCAAAGTTGGCCACCAGAGCTTCTTTAGACTTGAGCGCCAATGTCTGGTTTCTAAATGTACGTTAGTCGCAATTGACTGAAAGCTGAGTCATCAGTTTGATCAAAAGACGTCTTGACGGCCACTCTCCGAGCTCGCCATCTCAACTTAGCCAGATCTACCAAGTTCACGATGGGTTCGGTGTCAGAAAGGGAGCCATGGCAGTCCATAGCAAAGCGGAAGCAGCAGGAGCGCGAACAAAAGATACCGGCAGAATGGCGTCTACCGGCTTCGGTCTTACCTAAGGCAGATGTTGAAGATGTCTTCGACTTTCCTCGAACGTCTGGATTCTTTACACCCAGGGAGCTCGAGCTGACGAGTGTCGACGCGTCAACAGCGGTTGTCAAGATAGCTGCTGGCGAATGGACCTCTGAGGAAGTGACCCGAGCGATATGCAAGCGAGCGGCGGTTGCTCAGCAGCTCGTGAACTGTTTGACCGAGATACATTTCGACGGGGCCATAGCGAGAGCCAAAGAACTGGATCGTACGTTGAAGGAAGACGGCAAGGTCGTGGGGCCTCTGCACGGTCTCCCTATCAGGCAAGTCATTCATCCTTCGTGGAGGACAGGGAATGCTGACGAAAGAACAGCTTGAAAGACCAATTCAACATCCCTGGACTCGATTCAACACTGGGTTATGTCTCGAGGATCGGCCAGCCAGCATCTTCTCCTTCAACGCTAGTAAAGATCCTGCAGAATGCTGGTGCTGTGGTTTACGTGAAGACTAATGTGCCGGCAACACTCATGATGGGCGAAACCGTCAACAATGTCTTTGGTCGCTCCTTGAATCCGCACAACCGAACCCTGACACCAGGCGGATCCTCTGGTGGCGAGTCGGCGCTGATATCGATGGGAGGTAGCTACCTGGGAGTGGGTACCGACATTGGTGAGTCTTGACTGATTGTGCATCTCAATGGAGGCGAACGTCTGTTGAGCGATCCAAGAGTGCTGACAATTGCAACAGGCGGCTCAATTCGACATCCATGTTCCTTCACTGGGCTCTATGGTCTTCGACCCTCACAAGGCAGAGTATCGTACCAGAATGTCCAGAATACCTTCGTTGGCCAGGAAGCTGTCAAGTCCAGCGCTGGGCCCATGTGCCGCTCCCCAGACGATATCAGGCTCTTCATGTCGAGCATTCTCATGGAGAAGCCATGGCGCCTAGATCCATACTGCTTACCAATCCCATGGCGTCCAGAGGAAGAGCAATTGCCCAAGCAGCTTTGTTTTGGCATTGCAGACCATGACGCCTTCGTTTCGTCAACTCCGCCACTCGTTAGAGCTGTAAAGATCGTCAAGCAGAAGCTTCTGGATGCCGGTCATCGAGTTATTGAGTACATACCGCTGGAGATGCAGGAGTCGAGGGTCTTGATCAACAAGATGTGGGCTGCTGATGGCGGCGAGGAGTTCCAGAAGGACACAGATCTGTCAGGAGAGCCGCTCCATCCAGATCTGGAGGCGTGGCTGGGACACAGCGCCAACGCTCCCAGGCCATCTGTGTCGGACATGTGGCGAGTCCAGAACCAGCGGACTTTGCTGGCACAGAAGTGGGCTGAACGATGGGAGGCCACGCAAGAGCGGACTGGCACAGGCCGACCGATCGATGGCTTGATCATGCCCAGCCTCCCATTTCCAGCTGTCAAGCATGATAGTTCGTATCCATCGCACTACGGGACACTCTCGCCCTTGCTAGACCTGACGACTGGCTCGTTCCCGGTGACGCGAGTTGATCCCGAGCAAGACGTTATGCCGACAGATAGGCCGATACTGTCTGAGCGAGATAGGATGGTCAAAGACTTTTGTGAGTCTCATCATAAGGCAATGCTTCTTGCACTCAGCTAACAGCAGCAGACGTGGGTCCAGATAACCTGAAGAATGCACCGGTTGGCTTAGCTGTAATTGGGAGGCGGCTCGAGGAAGAGAAAGTGACTGCAATGTTGAAAGTCCTGAGTAAGGTCGTCGGCGGTGATGCAGCGACTACTTGAAGAGCTTTCGGCTAGCACTCATAAGATGTCGGATTGCCAGCGGCATCGCTGGCCTCTTCTGCCTTCCTAGCCGTGTCTGCTCATTGTTAGACACCGTGGTATTTTCGGCACGATCGCTCTGATCAGTCTTCAATGATCCTAGAATTCGAGCAGTCAGTCTTGCAAATTCGAAATAGAACATACAGTCGATACAGCCGCACGAGCAGTGTGTTTTCCACGACTTGATGCACATAAATGGTTCTTCGAAAAAAGAAGCAGCAGCATGTTGTTGCAGAGAGAGACTCTTTCCTCGCGAACGCGACCCCCTGAGCGCGAAACTGACACGCCAAAAAGCCCGGACGTTGTACGACGACATCACTTCCTGCGATATGTCTTCTTCTGCTTCTTCTCTGCAACATCACATCGATAACTCAATTGCACTCGTTGTCCGCCCTCTGCCTCCCAGTTTCGTCACTTCTTGCAAAGGGAACATAAACCTTCTGGGGCGAGGAATCATTTTGACCCAGCAATGGCGATCACACGGAGAAGAGAGTGTCTGGAGCACATACCTTTGACCGCTATCTCGAATATCGACGAACAAGCGTTGTCGTATGGCGTCTATTCCAGGCCCGTTCTGAAGACTCAGAAGGAAAAGTTCGAGCGTTCGATGGCGTTTTGTACGAGGGTATCAAGAGTGACGGCGAGTTGATGCACCACTGTCATTTGACTGGCTAGGCATCTTCATGATGATACACTGCCGATTTTCAAAATGTACCATCCATACTGCAGATTCCGCACATCCGACCGCCATCAGTAAATATACCTAAAATTCGCATTCTCCCGATCCGTCAAATCCCCAAACGCCGTGCTCGCCAGATCCCTGCCCTCCAGACCTCCCTCCATCATTCCCTGCTCCCGATCCCTCTTCTCATTCTCCCACTTCAGCAGGAATCGCAAGAGAATCACCAAACAGAACTCAATCAGATGGCTGACGATCATACTCCAGATCCCGAGTTCGTAGCCGGGGGCTTGAGAAGTCAAGTAGAAGAAGGGCCCGATGATGTTGCCGGTGCAGTAGCCGAGGAAGAGGAAGGCGTTGGTGAGGACTTTCTTGGTGTGGCCGGCGGTGTTGGCGGTCGTGAGGGAGAGGATTAGGCAGAAGGCGGCGTTGTCTGGGGATGCGGGTTAGTTGAAGGGGCTGGAGGGGTCATGTACGGGTTGAGGGGACATACATGGCCCAGTCAGGTAGTAGCAGACGAGACGGCCTGCCATGTTATCCTGGGCGAGGAAGCGAAGGCCGAAGGCGCCAGCGATGTCTGACGGATTTGAGTCAGCAATCGTCGCGGGAATAGAGTCTAACGACTCTTTGTATACTTACTTGGACACAGAAAGGCCAGAATGAAGTAACAACGAGTCTGAGCGCCATTGCGGGAGATATGATCGTTGAGAAAGACACAAAGTAGGATCGAGCAGGCGATGATGACGCCGTAAGGAATCTGCATCAGGGTCGTCACCAGAGTCGAAAATCCGAATCCCTTGATGATCAACGTGCCTAGACATCGTAAGTATGCATACAACCTCCATCACTTTCTCAGATAGGGGTATAGAAAAATCCCGACTCACCAAAATTGCTAATCCCCCCATTCGGCACATTACAAACAATCCCCAGCGCAAAAAAAACATACAACTTATAATCCCCAAACGCCTCCCACACCTGATAGCCCTTAAAACTCTTATTCTCCACCCCCGTCTGATCCTCCCTCAGCCTCTCCACCGCAATCTTCTTCTCCCTCTGACTGAGCCCCTTGGCGGTCACAGGACTGTCCGGCAGGAAAATCATCATCACGGTGCCCCAGATACAGCACAGGGCGCCGATGATGAGGAATTCGTACTTCCACGAGGGGAGCGAGCCTTTGATGTTGCCGATGCCGAAGCCTAGCAGGCCGCCGAGCGCGATGCCGAAGCCGTTGGCGGTGTACCAGAGGCCCATGCGGATGGGCTGTTGGCGGCGGGTGTACCACATTGCGGTGACGAGCATGAAGGCTGGGTCTGAGCAGGCCTCTGCGGCGCCTGCGAGGGCTCGCAGAGCTGCTAGGGTGGCGAAGTTCTTCGCTACGGCCTGTAGCATGAGGAAGAAGCCCCACATGAAGATCTGACTGCCGAGATACTTGCCCACGGGCAGTCTTTGGAGCAAGAGGTTGGTAGGTAAGGCCCAGGCGAGGAAGCCGAAGTAGAAGATTGAGGATAGCCATGAGTATTCGGTCCCGACGAGGTTGAGGTCTTCGCGGATGCCGAAGATGGCGGCGTAGGAGAGGGTCGTCTTGTCGATGTAGAAGAAGGCGTAGCAGACGGTCAGGTAGGGGAGGATCATCAAATCGATTTTTCGAACGACTCTTTTTACCTCCGCCGGACCCACAACTTCGTTCACTTCATCCGGTGAGTCGAACAGCGCCATAGCGGCGTCGCCATCGCCTGCTTTGTTGAGTTTGAACTTCGATTCATGTTGGGCGACCGTTTCTTGGTGGATGATGTCGACTTTGTCCGCGTTTGTGTATCCTCGCTCTGGCGAGGACGAGTCGGGCGAGATGGCGTCTGTGTGCGCTGGAGCTGGGGATCTCTTGAAGAGGCCCATGATTGTGCTTGATGGCTGGGAGCTGGGAGGGTAGGTGAAAGTGGCGTTGCTTGTGGATGCTTTGCGGTGCTTGGACTCGTTATCGGCTTCCCATCGCACGGAAAGGAGAGATGAAGAATGAGAAATACGCGGTCAGAACGAGCGACACACGCTCATATCGATACTGTTACAGGTTGCGAAAGCAGACAAGACGATGCAAAGCTCATACACAGGTCATCCTCTTTGCTCGCCCGACGGCAGAGCTTTGCCACGAGAAGGCCGAAGCTGCTCGACACTGCGGGCAACCTTCCTCGAACCCCCAAAAGTGATGGCGCCCCCAATGCTCTCGTCTTCGTGTCGTATCACGTCGCCGGAGAGGAGCAAGTGTGCCCTCATTCATCAGTAGTGAGAGGCAAGTCTCTCCACATCTGCAACGACCCCGCGTGCCCACATTCCCCGCCATTGAACTTTTCCGAGCTACTCCATGCAGCAATAGATCGACGAACATGATAAATAGTCGATGGTAGATAATCGTCCGCGTCAATGTGAAATATGCCAGCGTGTTGGAAGTCGTGTATACATGAGCCGCACAGATGGTCACAACGTCTGGTGGTGACAAGTTGTGCAACCTTCAAACTTCGGTTGAAATGTCCCTCGCATAAGAAGCGCAGACCGCTTTGAAAACTCCGTCACCGCTGTCGCGCACAAAGTCCGAGAGAGGCGCGGCTTCTGGTGAGGTACTGTTTAGGTGAACTTTGGCCGGGATCAAATACCCGAAGTGGGCGCTTGGCATCGAGAAGTTGTCTCTTCACATGGTCCTTGAAAATCGTTCCACACGTGATTGGTCCCGCGTGAGATGATTCCACCGCATGAAAGCCCGCATGCTGCATAGGCGCTGGGGTCCCTCGTTTCAAAGCCGTTTGGAGCGGGCAGATTTCGCGGGAGCCGGCGTCCGATCCCAGCAGGGTACTCACAGGCACCTCCATGTCCTTCCCACTCGAAAGTTTCAGACCCAGGTCGCGCCAGGGCGTGACGGAAGCAGATCAACCATATCAATTCCAGGGCCACGGTCCAGAGTCTGTCTCGTAAGTTTCTCGGCGCGATATGCTTGGGCCTTATCCTCGACGCTTGCTCGTGGGATATTGGGCATAGGCAGAGTGATCAACACTGGCCTCTCGATACCTCTTCTGCCCGTGCCCAGACACGTAAGCACTTGTGAAGGCGTCCTGCCACATTACCGGTGTTACTGTCGGCATCGCAGGTGCCGTATCTGGCACGACGGCATTCGCATTGACCGGAAGCTGTTGTGCGCCGTATATGGCGTGGGTGTTGAGGGGCGAATGCTGATTGGGCATCATGGGTGCAGAGGTGGGTTGCATGCTGCGAGGATCAGGAGGCGATGGGTGTTGCGGCGGGGCTTGAGCTCCTCCAAAGGCTGTGTTCCACTGGTTGAAGATGCCAGAAGGATCCCAGACAGGTGTCTGCTGGTCGTTGCTGATGACCGGTTCTAGAGCGTATCCCATCTGTGGTGCAGACGTAACTTGTTGCACATGCTGCGGGGAGTACGAGGTGTGAGGAGGCATGTCGTAACTACTGCTGTGATGAGACATCGGCGGACGGGCTGGCATGCCTTGGCTAGTCATGGCGTCGAACGGATGGCCGTATTCTGTCGTAGGTGTCATGGTCTTGGATGATGCCGCGTCCAGGTTTGCCCAGGCTTGATTGGTCATTGGAGCACTCGTAGGACCAGAGTTCGTGCTTGGAGGCGTGGGGTGATCGTGTATCGTTGGACTTCGAAGTCCCAGTGTATGTTTCAGCTCGAATGCTTGAGAGGTATCTGCGCTGAAGGCTTCTCGAAGTGCGTTGATCTGGACCTGCATCTCGGGAGGTGAGGAGGGCAGGCAATGTTCGAGAACGCGCATGTGTCTTGTGAAGTATAGTCGAGCTTGAGTATTAGATACTGGATCAGGGGACGTGATAGCAGCCTACGGAAGTCAGCACGAAATTTGGCTCATGAAATAGGCATACCCACCAAATGCAGAATTGTGCAAGTCAGGACGCAATAGATCGTAAAATTGACTCCACGAAGCATGAAATGCAGGCCGTGAAACCCGAAATCACGGTATAGTGCCTCTTGGATACGACACATGTGCATTGCTGAAGAGAGACAGATATCCAACTGTGTCTTGAAGGCCGGGTCGCGCTTCTCCAGAAGTGCCTGCATCTGTGGCCGATGGTGCATGATCACGACCAGGTGATGATATGTATGTAGACCCGCAACGAAGTGATCTCCACCGAGCCAAGGCGGGCTGCCGTCTTCTGGGTGGTGGATCTGAAAGTCTGCGGGCAGATTTCGCAACCAATTTGGCAGATCCTCGTTATGCCGTACGAAGGTCGGATCTAGAGCCCAGTCTTTCTTGTGTTTCCGCATCGTCTGCCAAAGATGATTTGATAATTTGATGTTCTTGACGGCCTGCGCCATGAAACATGATCTTCGTGAAGCCTGGTGCTCGTATGCATCAACATCAGGCGAAGGTAGTGGCAAGCTCACTTGCACAGTCTCGGGCTCTACCGCAAAATCGGTCCTGCCTTGAGGCGCTCCTACCAGCATCTCCAAGACAAAGATCGATTGCCAGATCCTCGTTTGTATGAGACATTCTGACTTGCTCAATGTGCAGACATCCTCAGGCATATGTTTGTCGATATGCTCATGAAGACCTAGATCAATCGCCATATTCGTCATATATCGTACGGCCATCCAAGACCGGTAGTAATATCCTCGTTTCGAAATGCTTTCTCGTGCCTTCATCAGTATAATCATAGCTTGGATCGTGCTCAGACGAGGCACATCCTTGAAGCTCTCTTCGTGCCTGGATGCCAGGGCCAGCCATTTCCGAGATTCGATTGGCTCTTCAAGGTATCGCGCAACACATGCAAAGATTGCTTCCAGAATCAAAGGCGAAATCGAACCTCTAGCCGTTCGCCACTGTTGGTAGAATTGAGCTCGATTGAGCACCGGACAATAAGGATGTATGTGCTCGAAGTAATACATGAAGTAGTCCATCGCTCGCTCCTCAGAGGGCATCATCTCGGGCGGTATGCGGGCACTTGGGTCGCTATAGACGGAAGGTGGTAGAATCACTTCCGCCTCGTCCACAGCAGGAGCATCGGCCGCATTGTGCGGTCTCATGATGTATGGCGCGGCCGAGGTAATATCAATCTGCAAGTCGCCCATTTGCTCGGCAAGGTCGCGGACAGAGGCATCGATCTCTTGTGGATCGCCACTCGAGCTGCCAGACGCCTCCGTCTGCGTACGAAGCAAGCTTGGCGTTTGGCCACTCTGTTGGAAATGAGCAGGCCCTGATGGGTGTGCATAGTACTGCTGCTCTGGGCTGTATGCTTGCTGAGGAGGTAGTTGCTGTTGGTAGGCCTGATGATATGCGCTGGGGTCGAAGTCGTGCTGGAGGTCCTGGGCGGTGTTGTGAACAGGCGTGGTCTTGTGTGGCGGTACGGAGGCGGCCCACTCGTGGACCATCTGAGGCTGGGCTGAGAGACCATTTGCGGGCTTTCTGTCGACTGGACTGGTGGTGGGGAAGGTGGTGTTCTGGAAGGAAAAGGTCTGCTGTCCTGAAGCGCTGTCTGGGGTGGATTCATCGTCGTCGGCGTCGGATAAGGTCGGCGGGATGCATTTGAGCTTCAGTCGCACACAGGCTCCACAAGGCCAAGGACCATTTTGCAAGGCGCCATCACACCTGATTTTGCGTTTTCGACAGCCATCACAGGCTCGCATGACCTTCAGGCGTTTGTGTCGCTGGAACTCGGAGACAAAGACATATTGTTTGGAATGTGTCGGCGGCGGGGCCGGCGCATTGGTAGCGTGATCCATACGGGCAGGAGGACCGAGACTGGAGGTGTTTCCTGAACGACGGCCAGGACTGCGTGGTGATTATGAAAGGCATGGGCTTAGTGAGTGAGTAGTCAGGCAGGCCGGAGACTCCGAGTCGGGGGGCGAATGTAGGTAGAAATAAAGCGGACGCCAGATGCGATCTCAGCGGCGTTGCATCCCACACAGCAGAGCGTCAAGCGTCAGCGAGGGTGGTGGCCCTGGAGGACGGCAGCCGGGAATGGCCTGTCGATGCGAACAGCTGCAGCAGAGGGAGGCGGCGCGACGGGTGTGGCAGTGCGGACGGCGGGCGGGCGTCGAGCAGCGGCGACAGCAGCAAAGGGAAAGTAGAACAAAGTACCAAGCTGCGGTAGTAGGTGAGACGTCTGCCAGGTGTCGAGGGCGGCGCGGCGGAGGTTGTGAGACCAGCACCCCGTTGGCTCTGGCTCTGGCAGCAGCAGCAAGCAGCAGTAGTGGGCTGCTCGCTCGCTGTGCTCCAGTGCTGTGGGGTCCTTCGGTACCTTGTAGACGCACACCACCCATCACCCTGGTCCACGAGAGTCCAATCCAAATGCGACGATGTGGCGATCTTTCAGCGAGCCCTATAAATCCACAACCCACTGTGGCTTATCCCGAATTGAGCTGCCTTTATTGACATCTTCTAATCAACGAGCGAGATCTCGGACTTGCAATCATGTCCTTGGTAATATCAAGGGGTACCAGACAACTGATTTCACGCTGTCCACGTCGACTCCACAGCGCTCTGCCATCAATCGCTCGTCAGCACACCATCTGCCGCTCGCCAACATCTCCGAGTCTGTCGCCACGTCGGACCTGCAGCAAACTGGGCGTCTGCTCGTCATCCGACAGGGCCGCCAACCAAGCATCTCAAACGCTGATTGTCCACCTCGCCATCTGTCTCACCTGGCACATAATGCCACGCCATCCACACCCTCCCGTCTCTTGCAGTCTTGCAGTTTTCTTCGTGTCTTCCGTGTGGCCTTCCTCCACCCTCTAGCGTCTTTCGGCTCATTCCGCAACGCCTTCGCCGCAGCTTGCCTCCCGTTGCCGAACTCTCACACACCTCTCACCATCTGCTGTATCTTCACCACCACACATCTCCCACACCCTGGCCTCTGCTCGCATTACAGTTACATTGACAGCCCGCCCATACTGCAACGCCACCCTCCACTACTGCCGCCTGCCCCTGCACCCTGCCGCCGTCCGCTAGAAGCATCATGGAGCCCGGCAAAGACAACGCCAATCCCACCATCCTCAACCCGGACGATTTGCCTCGCCGCCGCCGCTCCACCCCGTCAACGCAGACTAAGCGTGGAATCTTCGACGCCTTAGCCCCAGCATATCCCAGCCTTGCCGACCCTGCCTCCTCGCCTGAGGTTCTGTCTGAACTTTCATCCGACGAAGACGAAGACGACGTCCGCGAGGAAATCGACGAGCAGGAAGTCTACGACCTCATCTCCAACATCACCGACCCAGAGCATCCCCTCAGTCTAGGCTCCCTCGGCGTCGTCAATCTCGAAGACATCCAGATCTTCCCGCCGTCGTCCCCGCGCTCGCGCATTAGTTCCGTCCAGGTCCTGATAACGCCCACGACGTCCGCCTGCTCTCTGACCACCGTCATCGGTCTGGGCGTCAAAGTGCGACTCGTCAACGCCCTGCCTCCACGTTTCCGCGTGGACGTGCGCATCAAGGAAGGCACCTCCTCATCCGCGGACGAAGCCAACAAGCAGCTCGGCGACAAGGAGCGCGTGGCGGCCGCCATGGAGAATAAGAACCTGATCAACATGGTCAACCACATGCTCTCCTCGTGCGCATGAGCGTGCACGCGTAAATTAAATGGCGCATTCCCTCCTTCAATGAGAGTTCCTGCATTAGCGCGGGATGGGGGAGGCGCTGCCGTCACGGTTACGATTGCACTTCCAGCACTCGATGCCAGCCCTCGAACCGCATCGATCTGCAGAGGGGCCTGTTCAATTCGCATGGCCCACACCGGGTGTCCTCCTATGCTAGCGCCAATCTCAGTATACGAGCTCCATCAGACAAGGGACAGTTCGAGCCGAGGCAGAATTCCAAGTTTCAAGCATCATGACACACTTGCACATGCTCTTCGGATCAAGAGCTGCTTTCTGTTCTCGCACGAAAGAAAGCTTCGACCTGGGCGGTGATTGGTCACTAACGCAGCCTCAAAGAGCACCTACATCTCGCTTAGACACCTGACACCAGCCATCAAGTGATGTTGCGTTAAGGTTGGGCTTCTACGGCGCTTCTAGGGATGAGAAAGACGTCACAGCCTTGCAATTCGAAACCACGCACCTTCCTCATTTGATCGCTACCTTTCAATGCCTCAGAAACGCCTGCCCGACCTGGTCAAGACTTCAACCTTATACGCCGTACCCATTCCCGTTGGTATCTCGATGCACGCTTGCTCTCTTGAAATGCCGCAATCTTGAAACTCAGAAACGCATGCCTGCTCCCTTCATCATCTACTGTCGCGCCACTGGAAGCGGCGGCAGCGCCTGGTTAGACCCTCCCGCGTTCTCATTCTCGACCCTGTGGAAAGTCTGATCTGCCATGGCCTTGCTGGCTCCCGCAGGAGGCGCATATGCAGGAGGAGGCGCGGTGTACGGTGGGGGTGGAAGAGGTGGCTCGTTCTCATGCATTGCATATCCTTGGTATCCTTGCGGAGTTCCATTGTATGGGCCTGGTTGCTGGTAGTGGTAGGGGGTATTGTACTGAGGCTGGCGGTATGTACGACGGACCATCCAGGCGTGGTAGGCGAGCGGCGGTTGGCCTTTGCGGAGACGGCGACGTGCGTGATAGTAGCCTGCCAGGAAGAAGATCACGATGCCGGCGAAGATGAGGATGATGATGGTGTAGCGGACGGCCATGCCAGTCTATCCATCGCATTCGTTAGCCACGTCCACAGTCAACCACTGTCCATTCTGTCATGTCAGACGTACCGGTGACCACCACCAACTATAATCCCCCTCGTCATACGTATCCCCTCCATTGTACTGTCCATCGCCGACATCTTCGCCCAGACCCCCGTTGTCGCTGTCGTCTCCGTCTCTCTTCCACCGCAGGTACGAGAACGACGACATGGCTGTGGCTCCTGCTGGCACAATGCAGGTGTGTTCGCAGATGTGCCGCGAAGGATCGCGTAAGACCGGTGGTAAGCGGCGCGGAGTTCCACACTACTGCAAGGGCAAAAAGGTAGTGGAGATATGTTCTCAAGCTCGTGATTGTTGTGTGGTAAGGGGCGGCGTGCGGGTCGGTCGGCTGCGACGATAGGGAGGAAGAGTGTGTGAGCCGGAGATTCAGCGAGATAGTGAGTGTGAGTGAGGGAGTGTACAGTAAACGATTGACGTTCTGCAAGTAGAGGTCGCCGGGCTGGCTGGCTGTCTGTGGGAAAGAGTGTGGTTGGAGATGTGTAGGTTTGGTGGTGGCAGGAGTCGAGTCGGCGGTCGGAAAGTAAGGGAAGGCGCCACCAAGCCTAAAGGGGAAGCTGCTTGCATTCGTGAGACGAAACCCAAGTCGCACCATCGAATCGAAACGGAGCGTCAGGCGCTTGGACGTAGACGATGGATGAGTGAATTGTTCGTCACATGCTCGATTACCCTGTTCTGCGATGTAACATTACAGAACTTTGGAGGATGTTCCAAAGGACGACGAAGGAATTAGGCAGTTCGGGAGTGTAAGCCATTGACGCAAGGTGCGAGGTACGAAGCTGGGGATTCTTTCAGTGTCGCAAGCGACTGCCATTTCTCACTCCTGTCGTTTCTGACGTGAGCGCGGTTCGACCACTCAAATCGACATCGCAACATGCTTTCATCCAGCGTTTGACGTGCATGCAGCCACGCAATCTGTGGCGTTTTTCCCATTCTTCTTCGCCTTCTAGAAGGGAAGAGGATGCGCGATGCGCGGCCCGTCTTACGTGAAAAGAATGCTGCATGGAAGCGAGCTAGAAGGAAGTCTAACCATGCGACCCTTTCTCACATGTCGCTCACTTGCCAACGATGCATGATGCACCGTGAGGGCTGATGAGGGCGTGGGGGCTTGTAGTTCCTGGAGCGCTGGTCTGCTGGGAATGTCATCGTCGGAGCGGTGGTAATTGTACTTCCACGCGGAGATGTCTTGTGGTTGTGGCGGCGATGCAAAGCGATCATGTCTGACGCTAGCGGGGAGATGCCGTTGTGGTCAATTCATGGATGATGCCTGCGACGATTGGAGAGCACGCAAGATGTTCTCTTGTTCTGCAGACCCGGTTAGAAGGTTTACCACTATCGAGAGCCAAGGCCAGCCTGATGTGCATGTTGGTGCCCAATACGACGAGAGCGAACGGGATGTGCCATGGTCTGTGGACTTCCTTACGGTTCTGGATCACGCATCCTCATAGATACGTGCCGCCCGAGAATTTGCCAGAGAAATTGCCCGCCTTCTGCAGCATCTCCCTCTTCTGCGTGGAGGAGAACTGGGCACCACTGGCCATGTCCTTCTCCCTGTCGAAAGCACGTTTGCTAGGGTCGTCCTCTACCTCGGGGCCTTTGGTTGCTCGGTGCTGTTCCATCAAGGAGGGCCCACGAGTCTTGTCCTGCATTGTGGCATTAGCATTCTCTTCATGTGCCAACACGGTGCCTGCTGAGCGGGAGGGAAATGAAGACGTACATGCTCCTGAATCTTGTGCTTTGTGGCTTCGTCCTTCACTTTCGAGGTCTTGGTCGTGCCAGATTTTGTAGGTGCTGGTGCCTTGCTGATACCCATCATCTCATCCTGCAATCGTTTCTGCTTCTGCTCAGGTGTCTCATGCCATGTCGAGCTGTCTTCGCCCGCTGTGTTCGGCCCTCTCGCGCCTTTGCCGGTATTGAACGCCTTGGGTCGCTGTTTCGTGGGATCCAGCCTTGCCGCGAGGTCGTCTTGAGTGGGAGGCATCATCATCCAGTCGTCTCTTTTCAGCTGTGCAGGTGCCTCCGCGACCTCAATGCCACCTTCTTCCTCCTCGTTCAGCGCTCTGGAGACAGCGCCCTCGGTAGGTAATGTTGGACCAAAATCGTCGTCGTCATCGCTGCTCTCTTCTTCTTGGGTGTTCGGCGGCTCGCTTGGCCTTTCTTCGAGCGGCGCTGGTGGCATCGCAGGTCCTAAGACTCGCCGCCGTTTGTCTGATTCATCTGGACTAGAAGGTCGTTTTGCGCCGGAAGCTGGTGCGGGTGCATTTGGCTCCGCGTCTTCTTCCTGTCTCTTCCTCTTCGCCAGTAAGTGCGGCGGTAGATCTGCGCCTATGCCCGACATCGTGATCTCGTATTGTGTGGTTGTTGTCACGGTCGAACGAATGACGAAGTTGTGAAGCTCTTGATGCGCCGCGGAGGAGCAGCTGGAGCTTTCGGATCCGCAGCCGATCTCGACCACACCTTACATGTAGGCAAACACATATTGACAACCTCCTCGATTACGCGGCAACGAGGTTGGTGTTGCACAGCTTCGACGACAATTGCAGATAACAAGCGAAGCAAACATCGACAAATGCCAAGTCGTGCTCCGCATCTCGAGGCATTAAGCTGGGATTACGAGTCCCAATCCTTCGACGCCTAGCCACTTCGATAGATACCTGTCAATACGTTCAGCTCGAGCCACCAACACAAAGGAGCCTGCCCAGAGTTGCTTTCGAACAGACGTGAGCCTAGCCAACGAAATGCGCGAGACAAGAGTACACCGATGAGCTCCAACTTTGGAGAAGGCCAGGAAGGTGGCACTAATGAAGATGTGGAGGCGGACGAGGCAGTGCGAACTGCTGAGGCCAGGCTCGAGAACGATGTGAGGGAAGAGCTAGACTTTGGAGAATATGTCAAGCCGGGCGAGGAGGAACAAGAGCTGGCCGAGGAGGAGGCTACGCTACCAGAAGATGGCAATCTAGGGCCAGACGAAGGATTGGCTGAGGATATAGCGGACGAAGACTACGCACAACTCAGTAGAGAGGCGATAGATGAGGTCGAAGGCCCGGGAACACCAGTGGAAGATGTTGGATCAGATGCTGGGCCAGCAACACCTGTTGCGCGTAGTCCTCTTGCAAGCCCGGGTGATTCTGGATCGATACCAGACGATACACCTTCGCTACGTGGTTCATTACTGTCATCTCCGGGCCGGGCGCAGTCTCCACGTAAATCAGTATCACGAACGCCCTCAGGCGCATTGCAGCCATTCGAACGTCGATTCGAGACTAAACTATCCGCCTCACCCGCTGGATCTCCACGAGCACAGTCGCCGGCCTTTCTCAGTCCGCGCTCTAGACAGATCTCGCTCACTTCGCGACTGTCAGGTGTTTCCTCTCAGGATGGAGATTCGGGTACAGAGACTCCCCAAGCTCCCTGGGAAGTTGTGCGGTGGACGAAGCTGCGCAAGATCACCGGGCAAGCATTCTCTGAGGTTGGGAAACGTAACTTTGGTCGGCCGACCTGCATGGCTGTCTCTGCCTTGATCGCTGTGGGAACTTCCAAAGGCTTGGTTCTGGGGTTTGACTACCATCAGACTCTCAAGATCATCATAGGACAAGGAACGAAGGCGACGGAGTGCGGTTCGGTAACCGCACTCGCTATCGCAGCCGACTACTCGACCATAGCAAGTGGGCACGCCAACGGGCACATCTTCACCTGGGAGATCAATCGGCCTTCACGGCCATTCTTGCAGGTCCCAGCACTGGATCGCAGCGTCTTGCAAGAAGCTCAACATTCTGATGGCCATCTCGCAAACTCAGCGATCCTTCATCTTGGCTTCCTAGGCACAAGGCATACTGCTCTGGTATCTGCGGATTCTGGAGGTATGGCTTTCTCGCACATCGCCAGCCGTGGGTTAGGTCCTGTCACGAGGACTGTCACGACAACACGATTACTTGGAAGATACCCGCCTGCGGACCCGAGTGTGGGAGGGCCAAAGAAACCCAGTTCAGTCCTTGCGTTCTCGCCACTGCCTCTTGGTAACGTCGAGCAGGCAACCGACGGGATGGGACTGACGGCCTTGCTTACACCCTACCTGCTTGTCATTGTCTCCACAATGCCAATTGCACAAACTCAGCACAAGTCACCTCGACCGAAGGAGATATCTCCACACAGCACGCTCAGTGGATGTCTGGCTTGGTTCCCCGCCGTGAAGCTGAAAAGCACGAATGTTGATGCAGGAAAAGGCAATTCGGACACTAAACTTGTGTATTGCTGGTCGAATGTCCTCACGATACTTGAAGTCAAAGTACTCGAGAATGACAAGTCGGCTGATTCACAAAAGCCGCCCTCGCTGGAATTCCACGCACGGAGTCGATGGAGAGCGGAAGAAGCAATCGTAGCCATACAGTGGCTTGGTCGATCTGTCATGGCTGTTCTGACCATTAGCCAACGACTCTTAATCGTGGAAGACGGTACCTTACAGGTGACAGATTCCATCGACTTGCTACACAGGCATATATATCATCAGGACCTGTTCTCGCACCAGCTTCATACGATCGTGGAGCGACTTGACTCTGAGGATCCTTCCTTGCACGGTGTGGTCGCAGATGCTTTCCACATGAGCTTCAAAGTATACAAGGGCCGGACATTCCTCCTTGGCTTCAACGACCTCACAGTAGGCACACTATCGAACTGGGCTGATAGGCTGATGGCCCTGATGGAAGCTGGTGATCATATTGCAGCAATACGACTCGCCAATGACTACTATTCTGGCAGTGCAAACAATGTCACAATCGGATTGCCGGATAACGACCAAACACGACACGAAATGGTGAAGGAACGAATCTTGGCGATGATATCTGCGTCGCTGAATTACACATTCTCCCAACAAGACGATGAACGGCCAATACGATTACGAGAGCTCGCTGAGGTCTGCTTTGAGGCCTGTGTCACGATGCAAGAGACCGACTACCTGTTTGCAGACGTGTTCGAGTGGTTTCAAGAAGCAGAGCAAGAGTCGATATTCATTGCGACCCTGGAACCCTACGTGCTTGACGGCGAGGTCAAGATACTACCCGCAGAAGTTGTAAAGGCTCTCGTGGCTCACTTCATCGGAGAAAATCAGGGGGCCAGGCTGGAGGAACTGCTGTTCCGTCTTGATCCACATTCTTTCGACTTGGATCAGGTGACAACTCTCTGTCGACAGCATCAGCTTTACGAAGCCCTCATCTACATCTGGACACAAGCACTTGGTGATTATGTTACGCCACTAATTGATCTGCTCACGTTGGTGAAGATGCTCCAGGCCGGCGAAGACGATGAAGATTTGAGCGACAACCCGTTCTTCGAGTCCGCAATGAAGGTCTTCCCGTTCCTAGCGTACTCCCTAACGGGAAGGCGGTACCCTGGTGGTGATTTGATTGATGATAACCAGGCTTATCAAGCAAAGACAGACCTGTACGATTATGTCTTCTCAGGCACTCCTGTGCCTTGGCCACCCGGAAGCAACAAAGTCTTTCGCACGGCAGACAATTCTGACGAGGAACCGGCTTTCCCCTACCTCGATCTATTGCTACAGTTCGACGCTGCTAGCTTCATGAGCATGCTGAACGAGGCATTCGAGGACTCTTTTCTCAACGAGGAGGAGGAATCGGGAATGAACGGGACGATTCTCACAAACGGGGCCTCAAGTCACAAGAAGAGTCGACAACAGATCATCGAGATCTTGCTTGATGTCATGAAGCAAGGAGAATTCGAGCCTACACAGGTCGTCTACTTGGACATGTTTGTGGCACGGAGTCTGCCTAAATATCCTGGACAGCTCATTCTGTCTGGTGCTTTACTGAACAGCATCCTTCAACGATTGTGCCATCCACCACAGGAGTCGTTGCGGGATGATTGCCAGCTGAGTGTCGAGTATCTCCTCTCGGCTTACCATCCTCCCAACATACCTGATCTCATCGATTCATTGCGAGACGCGCGATTCTTTCGAGTTTTGAAGTCAGTATATCGTGGCGAGCGCATGTTCACGGAACTTCTCGAAGTTTACTTCGAAGACCCCCAAAACAGGGAGAACGCATTCGAGTGTATCAAAACTTGTCTACGGCCCAGTACTGGCTTGAACCAGAGGCAGGTCCAGTCGGTGAAGCAAGTCGTTTCGAGACACGCCCAAGAGCTCGCCGACATCAACACGCTCCTGACCGCTCGGACGCTCGCGATTTCAGCTCCAGACTTACTTCAACCTACTGTCGATGCACTGAACGACTCGCACCAACAATTCATGTTCTTGCGGGTACTTCTGGAACCTTCACTTCTTCGACGGGAGCAAGCATCGGCTTCACCACTTCCAGCTGATCAGCAAGCTGCCTTCATTGAGCAGTATGTGCGATTAATGTGCAGCCACGACCCAATGCATGTCGCAGACTACATCAAGGTTCTACCTACCGGCGACTTGCGCCTGGAAAAGGTGTTGCCAGCAATGGAGAGCAGCGGCGTCATCGATGCTGCTGTTGCGCTTCTCGCTCGTGACGGGCTGGCACGAGATGCCATGGATCGGCTGGTTGCACACATGCAGAGCCTTCAAAGCGCACTGAGCAGTTTGATCAACGCGGTGGATTCCAACCCCGATGTGACGGCCTCTCAAGAGCCGTGCGACGATCTCGTGGAAGACTTGGAGAAGTACACCAAAGTCGGCATCTGGCTATGTCAGGGCCAGACTGCGACAACTCAGCGGCGGCCTCGACCTCGAACGAACATTGCTTGGGACGTCAACGAGAATGACCTCGACTTGGATGAATATCTGTGGTTGAACTTGGTTGACGTCGTAGTTCAGGTTGCCCAGCATACCATATCGGCGTTGCGACACTTCGACAGCCATCCATCAGAGCACGTACAGGAATCTATCGACTCTCACAAGATCGCATCGGCTTTACGATCTCATGTCCAGCAAGCCTTTACTGCTTTGATGGCGTCGACCGCGACACCAAGCATCAGGGGCAAGGGAGAAGACTCCAAGCAGCAGGCCGATCATCAAGGCTTTCTTCGTGTACTTCGCGCCTTTCTTACGCGCGCAGCAAAGTCTGCGCCGTCACTCGCGGACCTGCGTGCGGTTCTGTCAGACATCTTCTCTGCGTACACTTTCGAGCAAGGTGTCTTGACCCTCGCGCACGATCTGCTAGGCTCAGACGTCTTCGTAGACATCGAGAAAGCGAACAAGCTCCGACAACGAGGCTGGCGACCACGATCACAAGTCTGCGAACATTGTAAACGTCGTGCATGGGGTCCCGGCATTGGTGAAGTGGTATGGGACGAGTGGGTCGCTCGCGAGCAAGAGCGCGAGACGGAAAGGACTCGAAAGATGCTGGAACGAAGCGGCGGACAAGAAGCTCGCCGCATGTCGCGCGGAAAAGCGAAGGCGCCGGCATCAATGGTGGCAGAGAAGGACGCCAGTGACAGCGAAGACACACGCCGACTGGCGTTGGTGGTATTTGCCTGTCGCCACGTCTTCCATCGCGTGTGTCTCGACCAGGAGTACAGGGACGGAAAGGCTTTGCCGCGACAGGTGTATAAATGTCCATTGTGTACAGAGCAGCAGCAGCAGAAATGAAGAACCGAGTGAGCAATTACGAAACACGATCTGATCTCGCACTAACCTTCATGTTGGCCATCGGACCTAGAGCTGTTTTTATGCATCGAGGCGCAGCGACTTGTCCTCATCCGTATTTCCGGCATTAGTTCCCGAGGAAGCTTACACGCAGCGTAGTGCGATACTGCAAGTCAGCAACTTGCTTGGTTCCAGGCGGGCTACGGCAATAAGTGTTCGATGACGAAGAAGGATGACCATTGACCTGGAATCGCGAAAAAAGTCAATCACAGCGTAAGAAAAGAGAGAGGAGAAGAAGAAGAGAAAGACGTTTTGCAGGGAGACTCCACCAGCTCCCATGGCTCGCCCAAAATCCGCTCTGCGCAAGGCTCTGGAAGAGAAAGCGGCCGCGCACGCCGCTGCCGCCGAAGCAGCAGCAGCAGCATCAGCATCAGCATCAGCAGCCAGGACCAGTGTCTCAACATCAGAGTCGAGACAAATACCTACACCGGCCGCAACGCCTGAGTCGAACACCGCCATCTCTACGCCCGCCTCGAGCAGCACAACCCCATCCACGGACCAAACGAAACCTAAATCCTACGTTGCGTCTGAACTCGAACGTCTCTCCCTACCAGGAATTGATGCCTGCAATACCAGGGACTGGGACTTCTCCTCGCCCGCCGCAGCCGAAGCCAAACAGCATGTAGCGCCTGACTTCGAGGCTCTTTGGGATGGTTACCCGCGGCCCTTGACGTTCGAAGAGAACATTGCAGGGACGAGGGAGTTGATGGAGAAAGATCCAAACTACTGCATGGAGGTTCTAGGAGTGAGTAGTGAGATTGATGAAGTGGGAGGCCAGGGAAGTGTTTGGTTGCAAGTCATGGTCAGATGGACGGAGGTGCAGATGAGAGGGCTCAGTGAATTGCTGTGGCGGAGAGATGGTGAGTATCTCTATCCTTACTTTGTTAGTCTGATGTCGTTGCTGATGAATTCGATATAGATGTCGGCAAATGGTGGTGTTACCGACACACAGGCATGAGAATGACGGAGGAGCACAGTGGGTTCGTCTAGTAGAATGTCGCCCTGACTGCGAGATCGACGCTCTGTCGACAAGTGGTTGGTTTTGGAGAGCCCTCGGCTACGCTGTTAGACACGGCGTTTAAGGTGTGATCGCTCACATAGGTATTTACTGTACAGCTTGTTCCTGCCAGCGAGAGAAGAACGAAGAAAAACCAGACAAACCAGGTTACACCTGCCTCGAGGAGTGCTTCCACCCATGTGCTCATACCTGACAACGACCTAGATCTGCTGGCTTGGGGAGTACGAAATCCGTCACGAGAGGCTTCAAAGTACGTTCGCTCCTTCCACTGGGTCAACGTAATGGAGAAATATAGATCTTGCCCAGGTGTGCCACGCAACACGTTTTGTGGGTCAAAGGACCTTTTCTCGCCGAAGCGACGTTGACTGGCTACAAGCAACCAGATGACACCCTCTCGCAATTATAGCGAGCTCGTCGTTGTGTCGAGAGCTTCGTAAACATCACCTGATGATTCTAGCCTCTCTAATGCTTCCTAAATAGGCAGTCACACAGGCAAACTCTAATCTGGCACGGACAACCTCAATTGACGGCCAGACTGCCCAACTGCTCTGTTGTCTAACAAATGCACAGCTTCGGGAAGCAGAGAAAGAAAAGGGCAGTGTAACAAGCGAATCTCCCACCAACCACAACTGCCGATCGTTTGCTTCCACTTCAAGGTTATACCCGTTAATCTGTCCCCATATTGCTCGCATGCCGGCTACCGAACAAACACAACCACTCCTACCACAGAACACGTCAGTCATACTACCACATAACCCACATTCTTAACAATCAGTCAAAAACATTGTCTTATCATTGGCAACGAGTCTCTGGGAAGCTAATGGATGTTCGTTCCTTGGCAATTTGCAACTTCCCGATTGAGGAAGTCTTTTTGAGTATTTTGGGCGTGATCATATATCTGCCTTTGCTCCCTAATCGTTACTCTCTCTTCGTTGCTGCCCAACGCTAAGTCTCGTATCGTACATTGAGGGTGCAGGCTCTCGTGAATCGCACGCTGCTCATGCCACCCTTGTTGCTTACTGCGCTGTCATTGCGTCGTATGCTCCACGTCGTAGTGGCAGCTCTTGCCGGTCATGGCTATGTTCGTAGGTCGCTTGACGTTTTGGCAGGTGCGCAGCTTTCGCGTAGGTGGCTACGCTGATGTTGCAGTTGATGTGCCTCTGTCAACTGACACCTCAATCCAGCATTCCAGTTTCTCTCAATTGCCTCATGACTTCCGGCTCGACGTATTTGCTGACCGTGACATCCTCAGCCAGTCCCTTTCTCCGCCTCGTCTTGAGCACGAAGTCTCGAGCAGTCGCTTGTGCGCTTGCTGGTTCCAGAGGACGAAGCTTGACATTCTTGTCCAGCGGGTCGCCAGGCACAATACTCCATCGATCGAAGACGAGCGACACTGTGGCTTGGCCTTGCGTGTGAATGCGAAGATCGGTCTCGAAGCCAAACGAGTCGATTGTAGGGATCAAGCCCTTAACGGAGTAGAGTGGCGTGCCAGGAACTGGTGCATCACTCAATACGTGTCCTCGACGCCGAGCAAGCACGGTGTAAAGCGAAGAGACGGCGTTTGCTGGTCCAAGCATGGTGACCGAGTATACAGGCTCCATCAGTCGGGGGCCGGCCAGCAGGAACGATGAGTAACAGGCTCGTCTCGCTGTTGGGATAATCTGCCCTCCTCCACGGAAGATAGCTTCCTGCGCCAGCTCAACATCAGTGATCTTGAACTTCACGTTCCGGATCGGCTCCTCGCAAAGCGGTCCTTCTCTCGTTCCCCATGCGAAACCCTGTCGAATGGTATCTTTGACACTTCGCAGCAGCTTTTGGTCAACATCGGATGGCAGAGTGTCATTCTGCAATATGTTCGGCCCCGTCTCGTCAGGTCCAAACGCCCAGATATTGCGACTCGCTAGAATGTCGTAGCCGTAGTTATCTTCGAAGAACTTGCCCACCTTTCGGATCGGGTCTTTGATGCTCACCCTTCCAGTCTCAATGTCTTCTGCGATGCCATCGTCCAGAGGCTCGGCGACGAATGTGAGCTTGTTCTTCTTGTTTGGAGTCAACGCATAGCATTTCATAGCGCTCTGATCAACGCAAGTCTCGCAGAAACGCGTGACTGGATCCGATACTTTGATCTCCATCTGAGCATAAAGTCGTCTGAGATCATGGAGAACACAGTCCATGTACAGCTCGCCAGTGCCCAGAACAACATGCTCGCCACTCTCTTCCACTTTCGTAGTAATGAGAGGGTATGATTTGTTGATCTTTCGCAGGCCATCAAGCATCTTTGGCAACTCGGAAGGATTGATAGGCTCTACGGCAACCTTGAAAACACTTTCGAAGAAGTGCGTGACTGGCTTGAATATGTATGCGTCCTCATCGTCTGGCAGTTTCGGCGATACGATGGTAGCCGACTTCATGATTGAGTTGTCAACACCTCCAAGGAGAACAAAGTTGCCTGCCGGCATGCCAGATACAGGCACTTTGTAACGGCTTTCGGCAATCCAGACCTCGTCGATGGTGGCGTTGACCATGTCTTCGTCATCGTCGATACTATAGCTTTCACCCAGTACTCGCACTTGTTGTCCTGGCTTTGCCGTGCCACTCATCACTCGTCCAAGACTGTGGAAGCCTTGCGCGTCTTGAGTGTTCAGCAGCTTCGTGACGTGGATGACAAGCGGGCCTTCAGGATCACAGTCCAGCATCGAGGTGGCTGTCTTCGAGTCCAGTGGGCCAGTATAGTACTGTTCCAGCTTTTGCTTGGCTCCTTCGAGAGGAGATGGAATGTGCTGAACAACCATATCCACGAAGCCTGTGGCAGGCCCGAAGAATTGCTCACATACCATCTTGAGAAGCTCTTTCGCATTCGCCTTCAATTGAGAAGGCTTCAGGCTGATACCAAGACCTGCAAGCGTCTTCTTCAAATCATCTGGCGACTCTGAGATAGTGTGCGAGTAGAGCTTGTAGATCGGCTCAAGAACGAAGTGCACAAAGCTTCTCTTTGCTCGCTCTTCCATTGCCTTGCGCGTGAACTTCCTCGACTTTGGGTTGAAGTAAATGTCGCCCCACAACCTCCTGCTGAATTCGGTGACGTCGAATTGTGCATCGGGGTAGCTTTCCGCGTACATGTGCGCAAAGCTGGGCAAAGTAAAGCACCACTCCATGCTGCTCGACGCGAACGCTACGTTGCCCTTCTCTGGGCTGACCCTGTACTTCTCGCCCCGTCCTGGTATCGTGTTCTCAATGAAGGTATTCACTTCTTCCACCACATGCTTCAGCTTGAAGTATGCATCGGTTGGGGGCAGCTTCAGTTCGAGCATCAAACGATCGACCTTGTTGATAAGCAAGACCAGGGGCAAGCCAGAAAGCACTGCATGCTTGATCGCCAGCTCGGTCTGAACTTGCACACCTTCTACCACGTCAACCACCAACACCACACCATCCACCAATCGTAAAGATGCGGCCACTTCGTCCGCGAAGTTGACATGACCTGGAGTGTCTATAATATTCAAGAGGTGGCTCTTTCCCCTCGTACCTTGCAGCAAGAGACTCATTGGGCTGGCCTTTATCGAAAGGCCCCTCTCTTTCTCAAGGATGTGCGTGTCCGTGTACCGTATCAAGTCGTCTCTCGCTTTGCCGGTCTTGCCCTCCATGTACGATGACAGGTCGTGCGTTTGTGTGACAAGCATGTCCATGATACTCGTCTTGCCATGATGCAGGTGTCCGCACAGCGCAATGTTTCGTATTTGCTCCGGGAAACCCATGAGATCGGCCATGAACCCTCTGTCGAAGTACACTGGTGGTAGGTCCTCCTCTTCCACTGTGAACTTCTTCTGCTCGATCGGTGCCACAATCGGCTGCTGCAGAGTCTGCGTATCCTCTTCCTGAACCAACGTTTCGACATCTGGACCGTATATTTGCGACGCGGACGGATAGTACTGCTTATCCTCGTGCAAAACGACCGCATTCGAAGGCCCCTCGTCATCGATGTCCATCATCTCCTGCCCCGCCGCTGTCGCGCCCGCCTGGCTCTCATCATCGTCCAAGTACTGCTCACCTTCATATGCGCCAGCGTCTCCATCTTGGCTGTCCTCCTCAGGCTCGCCAATGAAGTTGCCAAACTCGTCGTAGAGGTCGTCCATGGTGGGTGAGGACGTTGGAATTCCGATGGTAGGCGCGGTGGGTGATGTCGACGCTTTGTCGCAAACAGTCGCGAGTTTTGACGAACTTTCGTGAGAAGTTTGGCCACGCGAGTCATTAGTGCGGCTCAAGTTTGAGCTTCAGCTCCCCACATGGCTAGCGTGCTTTTCGGGCTCCGTCCGCCGATACCTGGTCTGCCCCTCGTACGATGATAAAATTGTTGTTATTGTTCTGCTGCTCAAAGAGGTGCAACGCTTCTTCTTTTCGTCACAATCACTCGCACTCTACCAGATTGATCCGACAATCTTCAATTCGACCACCATCATGGCCCCGCCCAAGCCAGTCTACATTCTCTCCGCCGTCCGGACACCAACCGGCATGTTTCTTGGCTCACTTGCTTCCCAAAGTGCCATACAACTTGGTACTCACGCAATCAAGTCCGCAGTAGAGCGTGCTGGTGTGAAGCCCGAGCAGGTCGACGAAGTCTTTTTCGGCAATGTTCTTCAGGCCAACCTTGGCCAGAACCCGGCCCGACAATGCCTCATCCACGCAGGCCTGCCAGAATCCACCGAAGCTACCACAATCAACAAGGTCTGCGCCTCTTCAATCAAAGCTATGTCTCTCGGAGCTGCAACAATCCTTACTGGGGAGGCCAATGTCATCGTGGCCGGCGGTACCGAGAGCATGTCGAACGTCCCACATTACCTTCCCACCATGCGCACGGGAGCCAAGTTCGGCGACCAATCGCTTGTTGACGGTGTTTTGAAAGATGGCTTGACCGATGTCTACAAGAACGAGCACATGGGTCTCCAAGGTGAGGAGTGTGCCAACGATCATGGCTTCGGAAGGCAAGAGCAGGACGAGTATTGCATTCGCAGCTACAAGAAGGCTATTGCCGCACAGCAGAATGGCTGGTTCAAAGAGGAGATTGCCCCGGTCACGATCAAGGGTTCAAGAGGCAAGCTAGACACCACGGTGGATCAGGATGACGAGCCAAAGAAGTTCAACGAGGATGCCACCCGGTCACTCAAGCCAGCGTTCAAGAGGGACGGTGGCACTGTCACTGCAGCTAACGCTTCACCACTGTCGGATGGTGCTGCCGCTGTTGTGCTTGCAAGCGAGGAATTCGTCAAGGAGCACAACCTGAAGCCAATCGCAAAGATCCTGGGCTGGGGTGATGCCGCGAAGAACCCATCAAAGTTTACCACTGCACCAGCTCTGGCTATTCCCAAGGCGCTCAAGCATGCCGGCATCAAGCAGGAAGACGTGGATGCTTTCGAGATCAACGAGGCCTTTTCCGTGGTCGCACTTGCCAACATGAAGCTGCTTGGCCTGAGCGAAGACAAGGTCAACCTTCACGGTGGTGCTGTCGCTCTAGGCCACCCTCTCGGTGCTAGCGGTGCTCGTATCGTTACGACCCTGCTCGGCGTTCTCAAGGAGAAGAAAGCTAAGATCGGTTGCGCAGGCATCTGCAATGGCGGTGGAGGTGCGAGCGCTATCGTGATCGAGAGAATCGACGCATGAGCAGCAGCTTCGTCAGCATTAAGTCAAAAGTCCATTTCTTGCGAGTTGACTGATATACCCCATAGAGCATCACGTCCATCACATAAAAGTGTAGAAGCATCCACCAACCACCATCGTCAGCTAGTACACTTTCCACTCCGGTGCACTTACCATCTACAAAGAAAATACACTTTCCAGCACGAACATCCATTAGTGCTTCATAACCTCTAACAAATCAACAATTATGAATGAAAGATCAGACTTCTCGGAATACGAATTCCCGGACGAAACTTCAATCATACTTTGAAACTTTATAGGCGACCTGGACGTTGGCGGTTTTTGACACTCGCAGTACCCCGCGGACGCCCGTCCTAAACAAGGCACTGCAAAGGGACATGCATGACCCAGTCCGGACGTCACATCTATCCATTTCGAAGGATGCCCTGGATTATCATTTGAATTGCACCATGACGGGTCTTGCAACACCGCAGAGTCGGAGCTACCACCGAGTAATCGATCTCCGGCTGAAGCATGCAAAGTTATTGATTACATTGATCGGAGAAAGTGGCTTTGCGACAACTGTTTCGGGACAAGATGCTCCTCTAATATGGTTCAATTCTCGCATCCCTGCGAACTTTTGTAGTGGCAGGGTAGATGATTTGATGGCAGAGGGAGGGAGCTAATGGATGGACGCAGTATGGTTTTTGCAACTTCCGCGATGGGAAGAAGCAGTATATTTGTCTTTGTTGATGACGAGAGAGAACTTATGAGGTGAAACGTCTGGAAATCTGCTGATGGCTGACTGTGCCGTGACTTTGATGAAGTGACGAGATTGCGTGAGCTTCTGTGCTGGAAGGTGGAGGATAGCTTGAGCGTCACATAGACATAGGTGAGCGGTGATAAAGGGTTTTATTATATTTTGAATGAGCTTGCTTACTAGCGGAGAGCGTAGATGATACAATGTAAGCCTCAACCCCGTGTTCCCACACTCAGTCCACTGAGTCTTTCAGGCACAACTCGAACCAAGCTGTCAGGCACAAACTCCTTCCCATCTTTGCTATGCTTTGCCACCCAATGGTTGCGGACTTTGTCCTTGCGAGTCGTCTTATATAGACATTTTGGACAACCGTGCCGCTGTGCATTAGGGTTGTGCTTGTTGTCATAGTGGCGCTTCCAGTCCGAGTTCCGAGTGAATGACAACGGCTGTTTACTATCGTCGGGGTCCTTGCAGCCATGCGTACAATAGCATTTCGAACGGTCGCGCTGAACTTCGGATGCCCGCTGTGGCCGACCTTCTTTGACTCTTGTGACTCGCTTTGGCGAAGGCGTGGAGATACCCCCTCTTGCGGCTGTAGATTGACCGCTGTGCGCCTTACGCCCGTAGCCTCGAGACCGAGGACTTCCAGCAGCATTCGCAGGCGTGTCAACTACCGTCGAGTCTTCTGACTGGCCGGAGTCAGAGGGACTGCTGCCACTGGCTAACGTCGGCGTTTGTGAAGCGTTCCTGTCCCACATCTGGTCGCTGACATACGAGTCAATCACAGACCCGGATCCTGCGATCTCAAGTCAGCATATAAGTAGTCGTTGGAAAGCTGATCTAGTCTCACCCTGGGTTGATGGCCCAGCGACGGGTTTTCCGACGTCGTCTCCTCGGAACCTCTGGATCTCTCCAGATACTTGATAATAGGGAAGAGGATGTCCGTGTCCTGCGTACGAGCCTTGATACTTGGCGTGGTCGTCGGGGGCTGGTGTCTCATCGGGCTCGAAGGTTTCTCCGCTGCGAGGAGGTCAACATGAGATTGCTCACGAAGGCCTCGAAGTCATCTTACCTTGGGGTACTGGGGATAGAGGGGAAGCCGAGCGCATCATTGAAGTGCTCAGACGTTGCAATGTTGTGTGTCCAGTTCGTGCCGATCGTCGAATCACTCCTCAGCAACATCCTCACCCTTGCTTCAAGGTCTGGGGTGTATTGTCTGTCCATTTCGTTTCTCAGTTGTTGGTATGCAGAAGGTGCCGTCCGATCCCACACTCACCGGTTTTATCCTCTTTCAATATTGCTGCCGCCCCTGTGCAGTCCGATTGTATACGGTTGAGGGAGCAATCCCGTGAGCAGCAGAAGGGCCTCCAACGACACAACAAAGATTCGTCAACTCCCCATGCTCTTGATCTGTCGGTGTGAAACGCGCAAGGTTCGTTATCGCGAGCGACCCCTCATTCTGTACGGGGGCGGCGAGTTGGAACGCCAGGAGCATAGGAGGCCGCCGACCGTAGCGCCAGTATCTTTCGTCATCACATTGCCTTCTCGTTGCCTTCGCAGGCCATTGGCAGGCATTGCTGAGCTTGGTTTGGGCCAGCACAGCCGTGTGCGTAGACTGCTGATGTTGTTGATACCTGAGGCTAGGTACCACATTGGCATAGCCACGCTTCTCGTGTCTTGCTCATGGATGTCTTGCGGCAGTTGTATGCAGTAGTCATTGCCCATCGTGGATGTCGAATTCGATGTCGGCGTCTTGTCCTTTCGCCATCATGGATTCCGCGATATGTGAAGAAGTATGTGCCCAGTGTGGGCGTCTCTGATGTCACGTGCCAATGGTTTTGGACGTCGAATGCTGCTGGAAACTCGACCATTTCGAGCAGGGAAAGGAAATGAAGACAGACGGAAATTGAAGGGTTGACAGAGACGCCATGTTGAACAATTGAATGTTCTGTGAAGGGTAGGAGATAATGGAGACTTCGATATTTAGAGAGAGTATGAACGGACTCAATGCCATACCGGTCAAAGATCACAATCGCAAAGCACCAGACCGGTGAAGCAGATCAGCCAATGGAAAGTGCTCTGCGGCAGGGCGTATCATGCAGCAGGCAGTGCTGCGTCGGCTGGTGATGGCTGGATATGCACGAGGGCGGCGAACGAGTTGGAGAGGGCGGAGGAGCTGACGTCGTGTCTGTTATCATGGGCGACTGCTGATACACGATCGTAACAGAGCATACGTATCAAGCTGTTTCATATGGTGCGCAATAACAAGAAGTATGGAGGTACTAGAGTGTGTTGTTGTTGTTGGTGGTATCGCGGTCATGGGAGGCCGGGAGAGGAATCGCGAAACATCTGGGACGGGAGCGCCCGTATTCAAGTCAACGTCACCTCGTGATCCAGGGCGGCCTCTTCAGCCGCAATACACCACGGTGGCCTGGCATATCGCTCGTCAAGTCAATGATGCGGATAGAAGAATCAATACTGTGGTGTGAGCCCATCTGCTGGCACAATCGCCGTACCGGTGACTCAAAGGCCTGCCAAAAGGGCAGCAAATGATCAACGCCGTTGCTTTTCACAAGAGCACCTCGCCAGAGCACTCGTCGCCCTCACGTTATAGCTTCGTCTCTTTGACGCCCTCAATCCCCTCTTTGAGCCTGGAGACAACAGCAAAGCTCTCGCTCCCCTTCAGATGACCATGCATCTTCTGACAGTGCTCCTTCATCTTATCGTTCCTTCTCGTGCGATGCAGGCAAGCAGCGGCTTCACACTGGTAGACTTTGTCCGAAAGGCCATGCCAGTCCTGTTGGTGGCGAAGCAAGTCAGAGTTCCTGCCGAAAGATCTGCCGCATCTGCCTAGCTTGCAATAATGGCGTTTCTTCTGCTTTTTCTCGGTCACCGGTTTTGTTCGTGTGATCTTGACCTTCTTGTTGGGTCGCTCAGCCGTATCATCATAAGCTGTGGAGGTGGCCTTGTCTACATAGGCTAGATGTCTGGTCGCCCTGGTAGCAGCTGGGGACTCGGGCAAGGTCGCCGAAGGCTGCAGCGCGACCTGAGGCGGCGAAGTTGGTGTGAAGCTTGCGGTAAAGTCTTGTGGAGCCTGTGGGAATAAGATAAAGTCGGAGCTTGGGAAGGCTTCAAATGCAGTCAGTGAGGTGCTGATCACAGTCTGAATTGATCCTGTCCACCGAAGTCTAATAGTGCTAGGGCTGTAATGCGCTGAGGTCTAATCTACATGTGCAGCAGGAATGTGTAGTGTAGATAGTGTGACTTGCATAGCATCAAAGCTACGTGAGCGGCAAAGCGAGACAGCTTTCCACTGAGGACACTTCGCATAGCTGGACCAGCATATAAAGAGATAGTGACGTACCTTGGTCGACCGGGGATGTGGTAGGAAGGAAGTCATGGCTGTACTGTGACCCATAGAAGGATGATTCGGATGAGGGTGGCGTGGACAGCCCACTCGACTGGCCGAAGAAAAAGTGTCCTGGCGTGGTGGCAAGAGCGAACATGTCTGGACCGGACAGCGAGGGACTATCCTCGTGATAAGCTAGCCCACTTGGGACATGTTATTACCCAACGTCGACTGGATCACTGGCGAAAGGAATGACACATACCCATTGTGAGTCGGACTACTTTCCCAAGATGTGGTGTCGGTCCACGGACTGCTACTTGACGATGAGGTATAGCCGAACATATTGTCTCTGTTGCTAAACATATTGGACGGCGAGGTGTTTGGCATGAATGAGAAGTTGGATTGCAAGCACTGCGTGTGGGAGCAGAGAATCGTGGAATGTCACGAAGAAAATAGGCAGGCACAACGGGCGCAGCGCAGAGTTTTACAAGAGACAGAGCGACGCCCTCTGGAACGCCCTTCTGCGACGGCAGTAATTGAGAGCAAGTCCAGCATGAGCAGCAGAGTGTGAGCGCAAGGCAACCTGTTGAGGCCGTGTCTCGGCCAATCATAGCTTCCATACAGGCGGCCTACAGCAAAATCAAGGCAGAGTGAAGAGGCCGCATTGGAGGGCGGACCAACCAACGAGCATCAGGTCACATGATCGTGAGAGGTCGCCAATGAGCGTTGACGAGCCCAAAGGGGCCGCCGACTAGCAAGACGTCAGCAGAGGGAGTGCGTGGAGCTCCCAGCTGAGATGCTACTGAGGCAGCGGGCGGCCAGGCGGCTTGAGCAAGCACGGTCCTCCAGAGTGTATGCGCCAAGCCCGCGTGGCAGACTTTGATGACTGATCCAGCAAAATGTTGGGGCCAGAAGTATGTCTGTAAAGTGTCGACGACCTCGATTGTTGTGGGCATTGCGGAGGCGAGCGGCAGCGTTGTAGTAGACGTCGTGTAATACCATCATCGCCGAGGCGATCAAAATCTGTAGAGAAGTCAAGTGTCTGCAAAGTCGACGAAATTCATGCTCACCGCAAAAGCCTCTAGTTGAGTCTTCGCATGTCCTGCTCAAGTGGTTGTAGCCACAGCAACATTGGACACAGCAACACTGTCATCGACCGTGAGTAGACCAAGAAGAGAAGTCATCGGGATGGGAGTCTTGTTGGATGATATGCAATGACTGGAGAGTCTGCAACCATACCAGACCTTTGCGGAAGGAACATTCTCGATGCTGAAGATGAAGAATTGGAACTTCGCAGAGCCTCAGATTTCGGTGATGAGCGAGGAGGTCGTTATTATAGGGATACAATGTCGGACAGGCCGAAGTGTTAGTGAGCATGGGAAAGAGAGCATGGAAGGGACAAGAGAAAGAGGCCGCCCTCAAGGACGCTGGAAGGATTAAAAGAGTTGCGCCATGGCTGGCAGTGTCCCGGTCATGGACAGGGGTTGATGCAGTCTGTTTGCTGCATGAGGTTAGCAGACTGCAAGACATGTGGCAGAACCATGATCACAAACCTCGTTTACACACCGGTGTTGGTTGGGGGCGAAGTTGGAAGAAGGCAGAATTGGCGAAGGTGGGATGATGCAAAACAAAAGGCAGCTGAGCTGGACAATGTCCGTGCTCAGCCAATAAAGTTTCGACCCAGCCGACCTCACTTCATGCAAGCTCCGCCTCACCAAAGGGCGCTCCATACATCGAGAAGCTGCCTTCGTACATTACGCATTAGCACATGCCACGGCTTGACGAAGCTCTATCCCAGAGGTCGCCCTCGAACCATCCAGTCGCTCAGCTGAAGTTTCGCGACATGAAGGATCTATACCCTTGACCTGCCCTACATCGGGTCTGGATCTGAACGACAAGCTGGGAGGTTGCCTTGCTCGGCAGAAGCGCCATGGAATGAGCTTTCGAAGGGCGGCCTCTGGTACAAAGCTGAAGGATTACACCCCATGAACATTAGTATCATGTGGCTGACAGCTCAGGATTTGCTGGAACGGTCAGACTTGATTCATGCGTTGATACACTGCTAGGTGGCATGTCAAGCGGCACAAACACACGATGTGATTCATGCTACCCCTATCACTGGATTGCCCTTCCACTACATACTCACGCGATCCGCGCGGCTCCGTTTCAGCACACTTCCCGATTACACGGACAACAGCGGGACGGCATCCCATTGCCTCGAGCCGGGCGAACAAGCAAGGCCATCACTCGATCCCCCTCTTTGATACTGAGGCAACGCCAATGAGATCGCTGATGTGTGAGAGTATCTGCTGGGCTCGACGAGGGTGAATGTGCTACCACTGACGTTTCAATGCTCGCTCGAACTTCACCTTGAAACCTCGCTTGGCATTGCCCATGCCCTCTGTGTGGACGGTTCGAAGGCGTGCCGAGGCTTCAAGCGCTTCTGGAAATCATCTGGTGCAACGGTGAGTGTCTCACAGTGAAGCAAAAGCAGCAACAGTGATTCGAACTTGATGACCCCAATTGCCTGAAGAGGTATCGCAACAATCTTATTCCGGCTAGCGATAGTGATTGAATCGCTCTACCGAGTGTTACAATGTTCAACAGGGTCGAGACTTGAAGTGAGCGCAGAGCCGTGGTCTCCCACGAAACCACGGAGGAAATGGTGCAACGAAACTGGTGTTCCATGACTCTGCTTCGCATTTCGCAGTGCCTTCATATCATGTGTGAAGTTGCAAGCCGTCATGTTGGAAGAAGCTCCACCCTCTCGCAGCGCATATCTATGAGACAGCAGAAGTGAGTCTCACACGGCCCGGAATCACGTACTCCGCCACGCGAAGGAGCTATTTCTGGATCTCTTGGCAGCCTTGTCCGCAAGATTGATATTTCTGGCCATCGCATGCCACACGACAACAGCAATTGATCAAATCGCATCACGGCAAGGGGGCGAAGTGTGCGCCATGATCGTTCGACAAGACACGCTGACTGGTGCGTCTGGGGTAGTGTATGAACACGAAGCCTTCAACAAGCACAATAACCTTTCAACCTGCAGCAGCAGATGCGATTCACTATGCCCCATGAGGAGCTTATGGCACTTCCAAATGATTGAGGCTCTACAGAATGACGAGAAAGCGCATGATTTGGAGCCTTTTCAATATATTGCGCCTCAGCCTAAGTGCACAATGTTCACTCAGTCCATAGCCACAAGGCGGATGGGCGCGAGATGTGTGCCTACGACTATGGAGACTCCTGATCGCCGGTGTCAGGGGCCTTGATATAAAGGTGCTCGAAATGCCTGATGGAAAGATACTCCCACTAACATCTTCAAAGAGTCCTTGAGAAGCTTGCCACTACTTTCAGATTGATTCATCGTATGAACGATGAAGTCGATCGCGTACCTAACTCTTGGAGTGCCCCTTGCCTATGCTTTGCCTGAGCTGTCGATCTCAAAGCTCAATGCTCGTGGTGATATTGCCGCAGACGCTGCCAGAAGGGACAAACGGCGGACTGTGAGCACTAACGTCTTCGACGTCCTCCGATGGTCCTATGGAGGAGCATACTACGCCAATAGTACGTCAAAGCACGCATCGTAGCGTCCCACACAAAACATCTGCTGACGTTTCGAAAGTCACCGCAGGCACTCCACCTCAACCCCAAACTGTCATTCTAGATACTGGCTCTGCAGACCTATACTTCGACGCTTCAAATGCCTGGGCTTGCCGAAACTCTTCAGACAATAAGACTCCTTGCCTTGGGGGCACATTCGACCGAGATCTCTCTCACACGTATAGAGAGCTCTTCCCGAACGGCACCTTCAGCACTTCGTTCGGCGATGGGTCTGCGGTTGTGGGTCCGTACGGGGCTGATCACATCGGCATCGGCGCAGTGTCAATCGCAGACGTCCAGTTCGGTGTCGCCGAGGGTATAAGCTCTACTACAGGTCCTCCGATCAGTCTTCTTGGACTCGGATACTCCAACAATGAGAGCAACAAATCTGGGAATGCGACTTCTTACCCGAACCTGATTGATACCATGGTGGATGCAGGTGTAATCAAGAGCAGACTGTATTCTACCTACCTTGGCACATATCGTGAGTTCTCCAACGTCAGTTCTCCGTCTTGGTCCTGCTAACCTCGTACAGCCAATCAATCAGGCTCCATCCTCTTCGGCGGTATCGATACCTCAAAGTACACAGGTCCTTTGACGACACTGAACCTCCTGCCATCGCAATTCGACTCAGAAATCTCCGAGTTTGTCACGACTATTACCGCCGCTGAACTGACAGTCCAAGGCCAAAACCATACCCTGTGGAAGAACGGGACCGACGGTACACATGCATCCGAAAGTGACTCGCCCTATGTGCCTGTTCTTTTAGACACTGGATCCACAGCTTGGAGCGTTCCAGCTGATGTATACTCCTCGGTCAAGGAGCTGCTTCCCTTTGTGGGTGCGGACGATGCGTGTTTCTGCGAGCAAGTCCTTCCAGGAATCTCTCTCAACCTGGTGTTTGGGGGCAAAGCTCATATTCAGGTTCCTGCGGATGACTTGTTCGCTCCCTTGATCAATTCCTCCAATGGAGAGATCGTCAAAGATGTTTCAGGGAAGGACATATGCCTCCTCCTTATTCAGCAAAGCGACCCAAATGCTCCCGACATTCAGATCGCTGGCGACGCCATATTGAGAAGTATGTACACCGTCTTCGACTTGGACAACGGACAAGTCTCCATTGCGCAGGCCAGCACAGACACCTCCAAGTCTGTCAACATAGTGGAAGTGAACGCAGGGCCCAACGGCGTTGCCAACGCCGTGTCAGGGGTCATCACAGCTCCGTCCAACACATGGTCTATCCCGCCAGCCCCAACTGCGACATTATCGGCTTCTGCTACTTCTCTAGATACCCCTATTGGGACAGCGACAGGTCTCGGTGCCATCCCTTTGACCGGCCAAGTCAGTGGCAGCATACCTGCGATCGGAGGCGGTGTACAGTCTACTTTCGTGACTTCCACAACGACGCCCGCTTTCACGAGCACCAGCCTGGTCCCCACAGCCTCAGCATCCTCTACTGGCCGAGTCTGTCCCAAAGACGGAGCATTGGTCTGCAATGGTCCCAACGAGTTTGGTCTTTGTAACTTCGGCCAGGTCATCTGGCAGCCAGTGGCTCCGGGGACAGCTTGTAAGAACGATGGGATCATTGGTGTGGGCATCTATGCCATCCCGGCATAGACATTGTTCACATTAGGGGCTGGGACTTCGGAGGACAAGGCAGGGGTAGACGTTGTACCTATGAAGAAGCATGTCTGTCGGCAAGTCAACAGCTCAGTACTGTGTCTGCGAAATGATCACGTCCCCAGCTTGTCCCGGCCCATACCTTCACCTGTACTGTTGATGTCCCGTCATTTGAGGGGTCCCCGCACACCCACTGAGCCAGGGATACATTGTTAAGTACATAGGACGAAAATTAGTGGACATGCCGCGGATCTCAGAGCAGCTCGTCTGCGATCTCCTGTTCAGCTTCATCTTGCACCTCTGCGGTAAAGCACTGCTCCATGTTGATGTGTATTACCATAAGACTGTCATGTATGTATAAATGCAATGCAGGTGTGCTAGGTTGGCGCTGGAGTCCCGACCATCGTTTTCTATGCCATCCATCGCGATAACCACAAACGTAGTGCAGGATTCCCATGCCCTGGAGCGTAACAGCTCAGCATGTGATCGAACGGCGTATTTCCACCATGACCGCTACAAACACACCTTCGACGTCGGGAAATTCGTCATCGACATTTCTCCTCGTGGCCAACTCAAACGTCCGCGCAGCTCCCGCCAATCCCATCCGCAGCCGAGTCGTAAGCCTCACTCTTCGGCGATAGAAAGCAAGCACAGTGGAAAAATCTCTTCTTGGCACAATCGCCGTGCTTCTTCACCGGCGCGACGCCACAATCCAGTTCGTTGGATGCATTTGACGCCCATTGAGAGTGCTCAAGATCTCCTCTGGGCGGAAGTGGGAGCAGAATGATGGACGTCCGGGCCAGCGCCAGCTCTGAGGGAGGTTGGCTATTGTTGGACACTACCAGGCGCTCGTGAAGTTGCGTCAGGGTCCGCGTGAAGTTTTTGCACTCGAAGCGTCCTCGACAATTTGTGGACTATGCACTGGAACGAAGCATAGCTCTGGTGGGCGGAAGCATACAGTCATATTGGAAACGTCCAAGCCAGTCGCAGCAGGATACAACACGACTCGTAGCCCAGGTGCCAGCTGTGCAGGTGAAGTCGTCGAGACCAGCTCAGCCATCGGCCAGATCCTTCAAATGTTCGCTGAATCTCTCTTTGCGTTCTTCGTGCTTGTGAACCGTACGGCAGTGCTCCCTGATCTTATCTTTGCGTCTGGTTCTGCGTGGACACCCCTCAACATCACACTCATAGTGCCTGTCGCTCTTTCGATGAACGTCCGACAAGTGACGGCGAAGGTCGGCGGTTCTGGAGAAGTCGCGTTTGCAGGAAGCTTCTGTGCAAGGATACCTGGGCTTCTCCTCATAAGGCTTCGATACAGAGCGGGTCGGCCGCGGTAGTTGTACTTTCTCCCGATTGTCTAGAGACGCTTGTTCAAAGTGACCACGGCTGGCCCTGCGTGGACTTGACTGAGGAGACGAACCTGGACTCGAAGTCGCCTCAGATGTGGTACTAAAACTGGCGGCGGCACGAGATTTGCTGTGCATCGCGGGCGAGAGATCTACCTGCGAAGCAACGACGCCTCTGGGCTCTCCCATCTCGAAGCCGGTCTCCGTATTGCCATAATTGTGTTGATGCCCATATGGGGACCGACTTGTCAAATTCTGGTGAATGACCTCTGTGAAGCGGCCGTCCGATTGATTACAATCGTTCTGCGAGTAGGATCGAAAGAAATTATCCCAAGCTTGCTCGTCATCCAGGCCAAATTGGTCTTCCAACGTGCCAACACTGCTGAAACTGCCGTCCCAGCTTTCCAGTCCAGAGCCAGGGCCAGAAGAAGAGTTGTGACCGTCTTGGGAGCTGTTGTGTATGTCCCTTCAGACCCCTCTCAATCTCCGTATGCACAGATGGAAGCCATTACGACTGGACTTACCCATGAACTGGACAAATGCACCGGGCCGAGTTTTGCGTACTGCTGTGGGAAGCTGGAAATGAAGGCGGGTACGGCGGACTGTTCTGTGACATGATCGCAGGATTCAAATGGATGGTGGACCAAAATTTGCCCAGAAAATGGTGATATTCACAAAGTTCAATTCCGACTCGTTTGACAGCTTTCAAATCGTGTTCCTGGCAGGTTCTCGTGGCTTTCATATTCCGACCTTGACGCGCCCCTGTCGCGCCCTCCAAAAGGGCGTTCACCCCGCCTGCTGGCCATGACCTCAATGCGCAGACTGGAGATGCCTCAGTCACCCAAAAGCGAGCCGCGAATGCTGACCACGAGCTTGGAGCCAGCCAAAGCCACTGTCCAATCAAGGCTCGCCATACTCTGTTTTCTTCGAATCGGCCGTCGTTGTCGTGCGATGGACTTGGCGAACCAATTGCGGCGTGCCCTCGGGTAGTGCGCGGCGGGGGCCGTGGAAGGGCAATCCAATCCCTCGTCGGTTGGGACGGGGCGCAACTACGCCAGTCTTAGCGCAATAAATGGTTGAATCCTGTTCCAAGGCCAGCTGACGTGGCAATGCACCAGCTCGTCATGGGGCGTCGAGCTTGAACTGGAGCTGGACGAAGCTGGAAGCTGGCCTGAGGTTGCAGCAAAGATCAGGTGATCTGTCAGGTGACGTTGCCAGGAACTCTTGGGTTGCGCTGCGACCGGTGAAGAGCGCTGAGGGGGCGATAGGTGATACGCTTCAGTTGTCGAGTCGCATTTCGCTGGCCGTCGTCTCTTGGTTGAGGGTCTCTTGGAGGTCGGTTTGGTGAAGCGACAGCGTAGTGAATGCCTGGTCGCTGTCGCAAAGGTTTGTCTCGAACCCCATCGGCGACATTTCGTCGCTCTGCGATGCCGTTAGCTGAATATCGAGCGAAAGAGCGCAGAGTAAGGTGAAAAGGCTCGCAGAAAGTGTGACAGCAAGCAGGTGGTGACAATGAGAGAGGTGGTGGTGAGCGAAATTCGGTATAGAGAAAGGTCAGTCTTGGATGGCTGTCAAAGTGCTAAACAGTCCGTGTAAGCCTGGACTTATTCTGGGCGGTAAGAACTTCGTCAAAGTCGACGGTAAACAGTTCGACTGGACAAGTCTGGTGGTCGCAAGAGACTGGTACAGTGGGGCAGTAAAGACAAGAGAGAAAGAGCCTCCCAAGTTGTCAGAGGTCTGAAGAAGACCATCAGTGGCAGTTGTATGGAGGTGGTGTGAAGAGCATGGGAAGAGGACTGAGAAGTACGAAATGGGGAAGAGCATGTGAGGAGGCTAAGAAGTACGAAACGGGTGGAGGCCGCCTTTTGAATGTCCTTCGCAGAGTTCGCAGAGCCGCATGGCGGCGCTGGCGATAGGCGACCGGTGAGGGGGCAGACAAATGACGCTTGCCTGTGAGCTTGCACGAACACCAGGGGCCGTCACCACCAATGACTGAGCAGTGCTTCCCAACACGGCCGACAGTGCCGGCGCCCTTTCAAGTAGCATGGATTGCGTTGTCATCTCAGATCTCGAGCGTCTTCGTGCAGGCTGTGTCTCGCGGCCGCGATATCGTTTCGAAGTGAATGTTCACATGTTGACTGGAGAGGCCGCCGCAGGCTCGCCGGCCAATGGTGACACCAGGTCTCCTGCCCAGCGAGAGTGTAAGCATGTCGACGTGCTTGTAGAGATTCTGCGGGACGCAGTCGCGTTATTATCGAATAGGTATAAGGTTCATGAGGTGTGGTTGCTTGTGTTGTGGTGAACAACGCGACCGGTGAGCACCAGCCAGAAGGTCCACGGTGGCCGAATATCTATTATTAGCCAATAGGGCGCCGCCCGCGCCGCCCACCCTAAAGGTCACCACACAGGAAGAGCTGTCTCAGACTTTGGACATGTCCTTGGAGTATGAAGCAATGCATCTATCGATGCTTTGAGCTATGATGCACCTAATGAGCCTCGGCGTCAACGTAGTGAGATAGAAAGTGCTACGGCTCGAGTGTCTGGAAAGGACCCGTCGCAGACGCCCTCTTGGAAGTTCGACCCGCACAGCCAGCCCTCGCTCGCAAGACCGCACTACCAAGTCTCATTTGGTCGAGATATTTTGCCATGAGCTTGCTCTCCGCGCTCCTCTCTATGACCTTGTATAGCTAACTTTGGAGAAAAATGGTCTCGGATGCTGGTCCAAGTCAGAGGGGGAAAACGCCAAGAACGCGGGAGCTGCGTGACAATGCAACCGGAGGTGAATATTCAAAGTCCGGTACAAGACTCTACAGCAATAAGTCGACTAGCGCTCAGCTCAGACAATGACCTACATCTCCAGCTCAAAACCACGGTACGTTACTCATATGCCTCTCGAGATGATCCTGTCTCTCGAAGCCATTGTGGGTGTCCAGATGCCTGGTGAGATCCTTTCAGTACTGGAAACGCTATTTGCAGACCGAACTGGCTCCGGTCGTCGTACTTTCGCCAGTTCGGAACGCGTCGCGCAGGAAGTAAAACATTTGAGACTCTCGATACTGTAAAATAAAGTAGTCTCACTGCTCAATATAATGATGTATGTAAGCCTCTATCAACATCCTCCGATCAAGACCATCGCCATGCACCAAAGCAAGATGATCACAGTTCAAGGAGCGCCGATGCATGCCATCTCATGTACTCGAAGGGAAGACAACGCACTCCACCGCCATGCGAAAAGCCAATAACCACGCTTTGGATCAAACAAGGAGACTCGTTCTGCCATGCTGGGAACTCACGCCTATCACCTCCTCGCAGGCTGCGTCCATCGCTGCCCGCCCTGCTGTGGCATAGCCCCGTAAACCTGCTGCTGTTGTTGATTCGGCATCATTCCCTGCTGCTGCACAAACTGCCCACCATACCCACCAGCCTGCGAAGGAGGCGCCTGCTGCGTAGGAATATGCATACTCTGCGGCCGACTCAGTCTCCACGAACTATGCCTTCGAGTATCAGGTCTAGGTTGCTGTCCAGTAGCCATGGCTTGTTGTTGCTGCTGCATCTGCTGCCACTGAGCCTGCGCCAAAGCCTGCGCTTGTGCTTGCTGTTGAGCGCGCTGTTGCATCTCGAGCTGCATCTGAGCCTGAGCTTGTTGCTGTGCACGCTGATGCATTTCGTATTGCATCTGCGCTTGAGCTTCGGCTTCCATTTGTAGCTGTTGTTGCTGTCTTGCTGCGATGGCTTGTTGGACTGCATTACCTCGCATGCCTTGGGTGAGGGCTGCCTTTTCTCGCTCGCGGGCTTGCAGGGCGCCGATAAGACCAGGTGATGAATGCTGTTCGTGGACTTTTGGACTGGTAGCCATGTTGATCAATGGTGTACCGCTAGCTCTTGCAACATACATCTGTTCCTTTGCTGAGAGGGTTGCAGGTTGTTGATTTGCCATACCGACAGGACCTTGTCCCAAGTATGCGCCAGCACCCCTCGAGTTGGGACGGCTGGGTGGTGTCTTGTTCAACAGCTCACCCGATGGAGACCGAGAGAATGGTGGCGGCGTCTTCGACATGGACTGTCTCATAGTATTGACAGCGCTCATAGATGCATGCCTCTGATGTGCGAGGTGAGGCGGTACTGCCGATCGTCGTTGTGGTGCCTGAGGCTGGGCTGCGAGCTCTGCCCGATGCTGTACCCATTCCTCAGCTGTCAAGGTCTGTCGCTTGACCATAGTAACGTCAGGCGATGCTCTGCCTTGACCTCCAGGTGACGCACCAGGCCAAGCGACGCTATGTCGATGATTTGGTGAGTTGCCGCCTTCAATTCCTGTAGGTGTAGTCCTGCCACCAAAGTAAGAGTTACGATTGGTCTCTCCTGGACTGGGCGTTGCTGCCGCGCCAAAGAAACCGCTCAATCTAGAGCCCGAGCTCTGCCGCAGCTTGTCGGCAGAGCGAGATCTCCTATGTTCCATATCTCCTGGTGTAATCGTGCCACTTGTGCCAGGTCGCGATGTCGGCTTGTAAGAGTAGGTTGGTCCAAAAGAAACTGTTGGAATCTCCGCCGCCTGTTCCTCGATATCCTTGTTATAGGTATCCAATTTTCCAGCACGCACAACTTCCGCCTGCAACTCAGGGTCGCCAACAGTCTTCAGCTTGCCGGGTCGCACCCACTCTTTTGGCTTCTTTTTCACTTCGTGGTCAGAACTCTCGACGCTCTCATAGTCGGGCGTGGCAGACGAGCCCGAAGCCAGCGTACTGGCACGTTCATCGTTCAATATCCGTTCTATGGCTTCGGAGTCAACAAAATCCATCAAGCTGCTAGCAGGTGATGCTGGCGAGGCGGGAGAGTCGGGCTCCATTGTAGAACGCACCTGTTGACGAGAAGTAGTCTGCCCTGGAAGGGGTTTCCTCTGAATGCTATGACTAGATCGTGATTGCTGTGGTGGATCAGGGCGGGTCTGCCCCGCCCCTTCCACCAACCCGTCCATCTGTGGCATGTGCCCTTGCTCGTGGAAGTACTCGCTATCGTTGCTGCCGTATGGAGATCCTGGAATAGTGCTCAAACGTTGCTGGCTTGAGTCAGACGAGGCGAACTGTTGGTTACGATATGGCAGTGCACCGCCGTTTGGCATCAGCTGGGCTTGCGGCGGCGGATAATCACCAAATGGCTCGTCTGCTGGGCGCACGGCATCTCGCATCTCTTGAAGCGTAGCCTGATCAACATTCGAGTGCTGCCTACGCAACTCGGGTGCTTGGTTCAGGTGCGCGGGAGGACGATCGTTGGGGTTGTGCTGGAAAGCTGGTGGTGACAGAACAGGTTCTGGCAGTGGCGCTGCGGCGACTTGCCCTTCGACGGCAGCTCCAAGCGCACCGCCATGGCGAGGAGGTGTTGGTGGTCCACTATCATCGTCTCGGCCCTGCTCGTAAGACAAGCGCGAGGGAGTTTCCACCATATGCTTGCGGTGGCCGTACACGTCAGAAGCAGACCGCTTATGTGGGCTCATATGAAGAGCTTGTGGTGGTGCACTGTCTGTACGTCGGACAATTGGCTCGGCGCCAGGTCTGGCCGCCGGCGATCCAGATCTCGAACCCGGGGTAGAGTGAATGCTAGGTTCCTGGAATTGAACACCACCTCGCGCAGGCGGCAGGGAGTTGCGGCTAGTGGTGTTACGGCGGTAAGCCATCTGTCGGCTGTTTCGAGGCGAGTCCTCCATGACAGTCGCCATTCTAGTTGACGTAAGCTTCTTCATCTCCTTACGCCATTGTCGTTCGCTCCAGTTTTGGCTGCCGTCAGTGTGTATAAGGCCCGACACGTCCAGAATATCGAGATATCCGTAACGCCTATCACGCGGCATGGCGAACATCAGGCCCCTCTGGTCCAAGGTATCCGCAATCAGTCGAGTGGGCCGTCCGTAGAGTCCGAAAGTGTCGTAAACCGGGAACAACCACCTCAACATCATCTCAAAGCCAGACACGGCGGGATGCACTTCTGGCATGACAAAGACAAATCCCTCGGTAGTGGTTTCTTGCCCGCCGTGGATAGTCACCAAACCCTCCAGCTTGACCAGGGTGGACTGGTCGATAAGTGGTTTCGACTGAGGATAGATAGCATACGCCGCAAAGGCGTCCGTGATGGTAGCAATCGGCTTGGTTTTCTTGGTGATCTTGCGAGTATCGTAGAACTTGATGTCACCCTTAGGTTGCTGCGTGCGACCGTATGCGGAACCCTTCTTGAGTGTCTTCTGCGCCTTCTGGTATTCCTTCTCATCTGGCGGCGAAATGACACACCAGCATCTCTTCCAAGGTGTCCCAGCTCCAAAGCGTACTCTCGCCCAGTCGTCGTGGGCGAATTTAGATCGATCCATGATCTGCTTGATGTTGTTCAAATACTTGCCCTTGCCTGCAATGAGGGAGCCAGTATACGCCTCTTGCAAAGTCGAATGCTCGAACATGGCCAGTCTAATACCCGCCGTCCATTGTGTCAGGGAGTTGAGCGAGTTGAAGTGCAAAAGATAGCGATTATTGGCGGCGGTGGAAATGCTGAGGACGTTCTGGAGGCTGCCGCCTTGTGCCCCATTCATGGGAAGAGACTCAATCATCTTGATGGAAGCATCGCTAAGGTTGATAAAGGTGGGCACAACCTCACCATCCTCGCCAGCCTGGTCAAGTGCTGCGGCATCCCACAAGGACAACACGGTGCCGACCAGCTGTGCAAAACATTCATTCCATACTCGATCAGTGCTCGGTCTGCCTCTTGAATCAAGATCGTGTAGCTTGAGGAAGTATCCTTCTTGGTATAGTTTGTTGGAGTGACTGTTGAGGTAGCTGAAAATGGGGGCCAACTCGGGTGGTGTGTCGCTGGCAACCTCCATCTGGGGAGGATTGTAGGTCTGTATCATACTGTTCGGTCGAGTGTTTGCTCGAGAATCGGCTCGAGCTCGCGATGGAGTGGCAGGTGAGCGCGGAGCGGGGGAGGTGCTATATTCGGTCTTTGGTGGTAACGACTGAGGCGCGGCGGCGGTGTTGAGGTTCAGCGACTTCTTCAGGACATTGTGGGTGTCGTTGCTCGGCGGCGAGGGCGTCTGCTTCTCTTTCTGCTTCTCAGGGTCTGGCGAGGCGGTGGTGGGCGAGCGCTGGCCTCCCCACTGGGACATAAAGGATAATACTGCGGTTCAGATGTCAGCTCGTGGCTGCAAGGGGCAGTCAACAGCGTGGTGTGCGTTGGAGGTGCCACCACAGCGGTTCCGCAAGTCTGGCACGAAGGTCCCACGTACCGCGATTGCGAGGCATGTTGTACGACCGTCCTCCTCGTTCTCGCCGTCGACTATGTCAATTCTCTTTGTTCAGCAACGGAGCCGCGTTCTCCGAGGCGCTGGCGATTTGGAGTTCTTTGTGTTGGGCTGAGGATGGCGATGGGGTGAGTAGGAGCGGTTGTGGATCTTGTGGGGATTACGCGTGCGTGCTGCAACGCATCGGGGAAGTTGAAAACGAGCGTGCTGGACTTGGATGTAGCACGGTACAAACGAGTGTTGGTGCCAGGTGAGGTGTCCAGGATCAACGCGGATCTCTTGTGGCAATGACGCTTCTTCGTATGGCCTGTGCTGCTCCGATCAGCCAAAGTCAAATCCGGAGCCTCATTCGATGCTCGATGGCCGACGATCCAAATCAAGCTGCCGACGCTGTTGCACGCACGATACCGGGTGGGCAGCGAAGAAGCAGTGAAGAGCGTTAAGGTACATGTAGTGCTGAGATCTGGCGGACGACGGCCTCACCACATCTGCCTCCTCCTTCGCACCTTCACGACGCCGCCGGGTGCCAAAGCTCCGCGGCGAGCCGACCAAGTGTGCCCTGATGTTCAGCATTGCATCGCCAAGCCGTCGTCCTCGTCAGCTCCGCGTACAACAGCACAGTTCTGAGGGAAGTCGGCCACGCTTGTTCAGCCACTAGGTCTGCAAGGAACCACCACCATCGACATCCTCCTCGCCGTGGACCACCACTCTCCGCTGCTTTATGCCCGTCCTTCCGTCAATTCCAAACGCTCTGCTCCCACCACCGTCAGCGTCAGCTGCAGACGCCCGGCAAAGGGACAGCATTGTACCGAAGAGAGCACCTGGGCCAGTCGACCTCTGATCGCTTCTGCGAGTGATACATACGAATACGTTGTCCTCCGGTTTCGTTTGCTGCCCAGTATTAACAGGCCGCCTCCTACCAGCCGCCAAGCTTGTACTTGAATCCGCTCTTCACAAGATCTCATGCACATGTAATGCCAATGGCTATTGATGGATATCGTGGACGCAAGTCCTGCTTGTGTTGGGTTGAAGTCATCAAATGGTGCGCTTGTAAATATAGAGCTGCCGATGCATGTTGCTCTAGATCGTTTGCAGTGGTCCTAAAAGTGAGTGTCACAAGCACATTATATCCAACATGTCCAACACTAGCAGCCTGTTCAGATGGAAAGTGTTCACATGCATCCGGCAGCCATATCACTTTCATGTGTTGTTCAAATCCTTCTTCTTCTGTTCTGTTCCGCCGACTGGCTGCCGTCACCTCGTCCTCGAACCCTCTAGCTGCCACGGCTTCGCGCCTCTCGACTTTACCGGCCACTCACATTCCCTCACCTCGCACCACAAACGCACGGTCTCTCCGAACATATCGCAAACGGTGAAGACATCTTCAACAATCCGCCGTGATTTTCGAGTCTGTCGCTCGCGAGCCTTACGACCCGGAGCGCTACTGGACTGCCGACGCGACACAACCGCGACTTGCGAGCACCGCGAGCACCTACATACTCTTCCAACCTCGAAAAGACCGCACCACCCTCTTGCGCGGCCGTCACAATGCGCACGAAGCAGACGTCGTCTTTCGCAAGTAGCAATCCCAAAGGACGCGCGGCGCAAAACCGGAAAGACACCACTGCGAAACCACCGACTAAGCGGGGTGCGCGCAAGGCCGACAGTAACTCCCTCGAGCCAGAGAAGATCAAGGAATGGCTAGACAAGACAACAGAGGGGCCATGGTCTGTACATGCGACTCCTGTCAACAATAAGCGGAAGAGAGATGCGCCTTCAAAACTGCCGATCGAGGACCGTCTGTTTGAGGACAGACTAAAAGTGCAGTACGAAGTGAAACCACGAGATAGGTGGGAGGCGTTGAAGACATACAAGAAGTTCACGGGTAGGTGGAGCACATATGGCAGGGATTGTGGCAATACTGACGGTTCTAGTGTCATCTGAGAGCATATCAACTGGCGACTGCATTCTAGTTGGACACAGTGACGGTAGTGAGGAAACTGGGGTTGATCTAGCGGAGCAGTGGAAAGCTGTAGTTCTGGAAGTGCGAGCGCTCGACTCTGAACACGTATATCTACGAGTGGGCTGGTTGAACCGGCCAGAAGACCTGGACTCGGGTCGAAAGGACTATCACGGCGAATATGAGTTGATACCGACAAACCAGATGGACGTCATTGATGCCATGACTGTGAATGGCAAGATTAACGTCATTCACTGGGATGAGAACGACATGGACGCCCAGATAGTGGCTGAAAACCAATATTTCTGGAGACAGACGTTCGACTATGTTGGGAGTAAGACCTTTTCGGTGGGTATCCTATAACAGTTTTGGGAGTTGAGCGTCTGGCTGACATACGTGAAGAAATTGCGCCAGATCTGCAAAGACCACCGACCGCAGAATCCCGACGAGGTAATCATCGAATGCTCAAACGAAGGCTGCCGCAGTTGGTTACACGCAAAATGTGTTGTAGAGCAAGCGGCGAAGGCAGCAGGTATGTTGTGTCTTTGCAACTTTGACGTTGATCTAGTACTAACAACAACATAGCAGAAGAAGCGTCTGGAAAGGCGAAATCAAACACTCCCAAGAAGCGTCAACATCGAAACGTCTACACCGATTCCAATAGACCTCCCGCATCAGCCAAGGCAAAGCAGGGCAACTTCACGGCAGAACTCTACCTTGGAAGCCCGCAAAGCACCGAACCCGACGAGATCTCGGTCAAGCCAATCGCCACGAGACCCGAGATTATCATCACAGATCCGAAAGGAGAGAAGCAAGCACAAGATCTGTACTGTCTGTGTTGCTCGAAACCGATCGAGTGAGAGGAGGGATATGGTCTGTGAGAGAAGCATGGATCCGCATTCCGCACTCCACGTGGGTGCAGTAGGACCCGCTTTGCTAACGCAGGAGCGCATGGAGCCGTCAACGCCGCCGGCGTCTGTACAGGCGTCGTGAATGAGCGAGAAGCAGGAGCGTTCGCGCGAGTGGCTACCGAGATTCGATCTGCCGACAGACATGTCTTCACTCCGCGGGTGCAGCGGGAGGTGAGCGTTGTCCGCGGTATGGCCTTGCTGCCGCCCATACAGAGCGTTGTCCTTGGCCACGATTGGTCGTCCCTTGGAAGCTTGGAGACAGAGTCCACACGATACCCTCAATGACACGAGCCGCAGCCGGACGAGCTGGAGGACGCAGCCCACTGGCATCGTCTCGACGGTCTATGTAGCCTGACACACCAAGTGAATTTGCAGTACCACCCACATCTAACCCCCGCATATGCCTCTCACGGAACATCACGGACAGCGCTCCACGGCGAAATGCATGTATTCGAAGTGTTGGGCAAGTCCGTTGCTCTCACCTGCGCTTTCCGGCGATGTATGTTATACTCACGTTGCATCGCCTCCACTTTGCAGACTTTCCTTCTAGCAAAACCCTATTCCTGTCGTTCTCTGCAGCTCGAATTCACTCGTACGAGCGTTATAAGATCACTGTCCATGCGAGCTGCAGGAGAAAGATCTCATCAAGCACGTCCACAAGACGAGAACTGAACTTTTATCCAAAGCCCCTGTTTGGTTTGGTGTCCGTCTCCAGCTCCGGCGCTGAGCGATGTCTTTGCCGAGTTTCGATCGTGCGGCAGGCCGAATATGAGCCAGATTGATGCTTCGTCCGCTTGATTGTTAGTTTGCTGGAGATAGGCGTTAGGAGTAGGCGGCGGAATGAGATTGATTGGATTTGTTGTATAGATCGAAGAAGTAGTCCTTGAGATGCAGGAGAGGTAGATACGGCAATGGTTCGAAGGATGCCGTTCTCACATCCCGCAGCGATTTGGTCTTCTCGGGCCGATGTCGCCATGCCGGTGGCTTTCCTCACAATAGGAGAGGAGGTACCTATGTAGCATTTCTGTCTTCCAGAATGTTTTCTTCACTCACATCAATACATCGCGCTTCGAGCACTTCCTTCACCTCATGTCTGCTGTATCGCCTGATGACCATCGATCCCCACCTCCCTAGGCGCGCGCGAACGGCCGTCCTGCGCGCAGAAACGAAGCAGCAGCAGCAATATCCACCCAGCTGCAGCCCCTGCTTCGTGCCATGCAGTGTGCAGTAGTCGCATATGCACGAGCAAGGCTTTGGCCCGGTTGTTCGCAAATCACTCTTTGATTCAAAATCAACAGTCGCCGCGCCAGTCCTGCACACCTGCATTAGCACCAGCGTCCAGCACCGCAGCCTACTAGTCATGCACCTACATACACTTCATCAGTGGTGAGGAGGGATGCGACGTGGTTGTTCTCCTTGTTTCTTCCCTTTCTCTTCGGCTGTCTCGCTACTTGCATACTGGACCTGCGAACCCTACCCACCTACCTCTTCGTCACCTTCAAGCGCTATCGCCGCGCTTGAGAGTGAGTGAGACTCCTTCTCACTACTGCCTCAATCCTCTTCTTATTTTCCCGCGCGCTCGGAGGGATTGACCTTGCAACTGGATTCGAAGAAGAAGTCGACTGCTGGCTTGCTTGCATAACGATCGTCTAACTCAACCACCACCACTTTCTAGCTTTCTAGTCGGTCCTTACCGTGTGACAAGCCCTTGAGACAAGCATTGCGATCGAGTACCAGCTACTACCTTACATCATTCTTGCATTCTCATCTTACGCCCAGCCGACAGATCCGCTGCGACTTGAGAGCTTCTTTCCCCTCATGGCCGATACGAGCGACCCCGCAGTCCCCTCTACGACTGGCGCCGTCGACGAGCCGGCGACAGCGACAGCGATAGTGGGAGCTGAGGAACAGAAACCTGAACAGATACCAGACGCCGCAGAGAAGCCTTCAGAAGTTGGCGCAGAAGTGCCTGTTCAGACGGAATCGCAGAAGCCAGCCGTGGATGGCGAACATCCCGCTTCAAGCTCAGAAGAGCAACCCAAAGCAGAGCCAGCAGTAGAGGAGATCGATCCCTCGCAACCAAGCGTACTCATAATCGGAGGTCTAGGTATGCACAATGTACTCACATTACAAGCGCGTGGTAACGACATACTTACCGCGAGGTTCAACTTCACACAGGATACATAGGCCGTTTCCTTGCCGACTACATCCACAGGAACAAGCTCGCCTCGACCCTCAGAATCGTCGACAAACAACTGCCACAACTTGCCTCGCTTGCATCAGAACACCAAGAAGCCTGCTCGATCGATCACTTCGTCCAAGCCGATGCCTCGCGCGAACAATCGCAACCGCGGATCTTCGATCTTCCACCCCGCGCTGACGGATCGAAGAGAGAGTTTGACTATGTGTTCAACTGCGGTGGCGAGACGCGGTTCTCGCAGGAGGATGAGGTGTATCGATTACGCAGCTATCAGTTGAGCTTGACGGTGGGCAAAGAGGCGGCAAGGCGAGGCGTGAAGGCTTTCGTGGAGCTCAGTACGGGCACGGTATACAACCCCAACAAGAACCCACAGAAGGAGACGGACAAGACGAGCAAACCGCACACGAAGCAGGCCAGGTGGAAACTCTCTGCAGAAGATGATCTAGCCAAGATCAAAGGCCTACGGCTAGTCGTGCTCCGGCTCCCAAACGTCTACGGGCCCTACGGCGGCCGATGGCTAGGCACACAACTCTGCCTCGCGCGAGTCTACCAAAGCCGCGAGCCAAAGGAGACGATGAAATGGCTCTGGAGCGGCGACCTCCGCACCAACACCCTCCACGTCGAAGACGCCGCGCGCGCCAGCTGGCTCGCCGCAACATGGCGCTCCCAAAACGACCACCTTCCACCACCCAACAACGCCAGCGACCGCATCGTCTTCAACGTCGTCGACAAAGGCAACACGACACAATCCACCATGGCCGGCATTATCAAAGAGCTGTTCGGGATTGAGACGGGTTTTCAGAACGCGCTGGTGAATACTTTCGCAAGGCTGAATCTGGAACATGTGGTGGATGACGTGAATGATGATACATTGGACGATTGGGCGGATTTGCAGGAGGCGGCGGGGATTAAGGGGAGAGGTGGGCCGTTGAGCCCGTTTATGGAGAAGGAGATTCTGAGGGATGCGGATCTTTGTATTGATGGGGCGAGGTTTGAGAGGGTTGTTGGGTTCAGGTGAGTTCGGACTCGTTTGCTGCTTGGAGAAGAGGACGATTTACTAACCTCTGGTGTTTTGCAGACCACAGCATGAACGTATTACGAAGGATGAAGTCCAGCGGGTGATTGATAGTTACAAGACGATGAACTGGTGGCCTTGATGCTTGCATGATTCGCACGAGGTGTGCTTCAAGAGGGCAGGGTTGTTGAACGGGTTTTGTGTATGATGTCGGGGGTTTGATGATCGGGGCATGGTTGTGGGGTTTGTTGCATAGCGTCTTCTTCCAGAGATACCGATGATGTTGTATAGATCGTTCGAGGCAAGAGATTGTAGTTGATGATGATCTCGGGTTGTTGTTGAGGACGGGATATGGCGGTGGCTGGGAAGGGGAAAGTGAGCACGGAGACGCGGGCCAAACTTTCCGTATGGAACGTTCTCACCTCGACTTCACGTCTTCCTCTCTTCCCTTCTCTCTTGACAAGTCCTCATATCCACACCTGGACACACTGATTTCTCGAATTTGCGATAGACCTGATATGCCGATTTTGTCGAGTCGGGCTCTCTACTTTCTAGATCCCTGGCGATACGAAGCACGATGAGCTCAGCGGCGGCCCCAATTCTGAGTCGGTGGCCTGATGTTTTGGAGGCTTCTTTGTGGGGGCAAAGGACGAGAGATGTCCCAAGCTTTGCGGCTGTGGGTGTTCGCGAGGCTTGTACATGAGTGCAAGGCTTGCAGTCGCTACTCCCTCGCTTTGCGAATGATCACGAAGACTCACGACCATGGACCATCTACCAAGGCCCTCTAACCCAAGCAGACCACTACCAGAAGTGCCCTATCTATGCGATGAAGAAACATACGATGACGGCGCGTTTCTATCTTACCCTACCCGCCTTGGCGTGCCGAGGTTCAGCACGGTCGACGAGGCAATCATTCTTCGCGCCTGGGAGAGCAAGAATCCCATGCCAGACGAGGATCTGGAAACCTTCCTGCAGGCTTGGCTGTTCTTTGGGATGCTTCACGAACTTCTGAGCCAGCATGGTCTTTATGACCCTCACGATTATCTTGAGGAGAACGAGGCTGGCAGGAAGTGCGTGCATACGAAGCATCTGATGGCGCGACTGCGTCGATGGACGAAGATTGTGCAGTCTTGGAATGAGGATCAGAAGGCCACGGAATTGAAACATCTCCAAGCCTGCCTGACATTCGCCCGTGAAGGCCACTACTTCATCCTCGCCGCCCACCACTCCAACTGCAATCGCGCCATTGTCTGGTCCCTCAGCATCATGCTTGAAACACTCACCAGCGCTGTTAATCTCGCCTTCGTAGGCCCCACTCGCGAAGTCATGGTTGCCACTGCGAAGATTGATCTCTCCGAAGATGAGACGCAGCATATGCTGCGCCATGGCTGGTGCATCCACGGGATCCTCGCGGCAGAGAAGGAGTTCAGCTCGAACCTCGCGAAGTTTTATCTATTGCAGTTGCGGAAGGATGATCTTGGCCTGGATCATGGAGGTTGTGAGGTCGACTCGTGCAAGAGACTTCAGATCGACATGCCGACTTATCAACCGCGGCATACCAGCCAAGCCTGTGGATGTGCATTGGAGGGCCCTACGCCGCGAGAGGTTGCAGCGTGCTTGGCCGGAGATTCATTTCCCATTCTGAGAGTCACAGGAGAAACATTGGAAGATGTCCGTGTCGAAGTTCTTCCTTATGTGACTGGCATGGTGTACGTTGCCCTTAGTCACGTCTGGGCAGACGGACTGGGCAATCCCGAAGCTAATCGTCTCCCTCGATGCCAACTGCTGCGATTGTTGAAGCTGGCTGTGGAAGTTCGCAACGAGGGCATTATACATGTCGTGGATGAGACAGTAAAAGAAGCGCCAGAGGCACCCCTGCTCTATCCAAATGCATCTCGAGAGATCTTCATCTGGTGCGACACGATCTGCTGTCCGGTTCAGGACATTACAAATCCATTGCCGCTGCACGAGCTGGAGGATCTACAGTCAAAAGCTATAGCAAGACTGCGTCAAGTCTACCAACAGGCATCTCACGCTCTGGTTTTGGACCGAAGTCTGGAGGAAGTCGACTTTCACAGCATCGATCGTCTGGAAGCCGCTATGAGGGTCTACACCAGCCGATGGATCCGTCGACTGTGGACGTTCCAAGAAGGTGGTATCGCGAAAAGACTCGTCATTCATTTTCGCGACGCTATCGTCGACCACCGCACTATATGGGCCGCTGTGCACTACGATGCTGCAAACAAACCAGAAGCACATGACATTGGAATCAGGCGCCATATTATCACGCATTGCTTTAATCTTCGATCGTGGTTCGCACAAAGAAACGCGAGTGTAGATTACCGAGGGCCAATATGGAGTGTATGCTGGAGAAGGGTCAGCGTCCCGACCGATGAACCGTTATGTCTGGCAGCTGCTTACAATCTTGACACGGACGTCGTGTCGAAGCGACCGAGTAATGAGCGTATGCAAGAAGTTTGGAGACAGCTGGCCGCAACTCCAAAAGGCATACATGCGTTCCTCATTTTCAACATCTTGCCGCGACTCTCCACGCCTGGATTTCGCTGGGCGCCATCAAGCATTCTACAGACGGTGAAGCGTAGCAGCTCATTTGAGTTCGTTTTCCGGAACGTAGAAGATGAGGCTGGGACTTTGGCACCGAATGGCTTTCGTGTGGGACTCGCTGGGTGGCGAGTCCGGCCTTTGGGACCTCCAGGGGCCTTACCGCATGATCTGATCTCAACTGATAAGCCTGACGTGCACTATCTGAGAGATAGCGAGGGAGTATGGTATTCGGTAGCAGAGCTAAAAGACGTCCGAGCTGGGAGAAACGTCCGATTGAATCGACTGTGGGGTGAGGATCGCGAACAAGAAAGAAGACAATCCTGGCACATTGTCCTTGATGTCTTTCCAAAAGGCCAGGAGACATTTGGAGGACGAGGCCTAGCCACTGTCTCTGACTCCCGTGAAGGAGAGCAGACGACTCACCACTCTGAGATGGTCGTCTGGGCGAAACGTCTTGCGCCACAATGGGAGACGCTGTGGGAACTCGTCTACACCCGCATCTATCCCCTGCGATCGGACCCCAAAATCTCCTCGATATCTTCGCTGGCTGCCACGCACAAATGCTCTATCAGCGACGCCTGGAATCGCGCTTCGCTAGATATAGCTCCCGACATCGTCGAGTATCAGGGCTCTGATGCGCCGACCCCGCCAGAGCTGAAGGAGTTGTGCAAGGAGATGATCTTGCAGGTCAATGAGGTTTGGGCGGCTGTTGCAGCTGATGAGAGGGTCTTGGAGGCATTGAAGAGGACGGGCTCTGATGGCAACGGACTCGGCCAGGTTATCAAGAGTGTGTGGATGGGGAGGATCGCGTTCGTTGAGGAAAAGTTCGAAAAGGGGACGGAGTGGGTCGTCGATTGATCTGAAGGCTCACGCATGCTTGGGGCGATCTTTGCGTATCTGAGAGTTCTATGGACTTTCGAATGAGTGCGCTGCCATTACTGCTGGGTCGAAGCTGCTATCCTGTTGGCCTCAAAGCAGCTGAATCAGTACGACAGCTGCTGACACGACGATCAAATACTCAAGCCCTGAAGGTTGAACTCCGGAAGCCTTCGAGGTCGTTGCTGCGGGAGAAGCAGAGCCATCTGTAGTCGCCGTGGAGCCCATTGTCCCTGCAGGTTCTCCCGTCTGCTGGGCAGAGGAGCCACTAGCAGAAGGCATAGAGCCTTGCGTCCCCGCAGAACCCCCAGAATCTGTGGATTGCACCGGTTGGCCCGAAGTCGTAGCAGCAACAATGGCGTACATTTGAGAATTCGCGGTGCCATATGGATGCCAGTCGAAGCTGGACGAGACGGGCATTGACAGCTCGCCTGGACTATTCGAGAACGTCGCCGAGCCGAATTGTGGGAAGGTCGTAGAGTAAAAGCTATATGAGCCCAGGGTGAAGCCAACGGAAGACGCTGTGCAGGCGGGTCCAGCCGCGAAGACACTGGAGCAGCTGCTTGAGTCGAGACTGGATGCTGCCTGGATCATGTTTTGTCCTACAAATGGTAGGTTGCCTGGGTTGTTATTTGGGCATGCGACTAGTGCGCTGCGTCGGATCAGCGACATATATTCACAAATTTTCGTCTCTCAGAGACGCTGGCACTTACGCTGACAGCTCCCAAGCAGATCCACAGCATTGACACTGCGTGGGCGCATCCAAGTCGTCAGAGTTTGCTTGCTGAAGCATTCCTTGACATGCAGTCAACCCTACAGGAAGGGTCTGCTCCACTAAGCCGTCCAGTGCGCCGATCTGGCATGAGCATTGTCCGGGGTCACTATCTTGAGGAGGGAAATACGGTGGATCAAGAAGATTAGGGCAGTTTCGTTTGGCCAAAACAGCTAGTTCTTGATACTCGCAAGAGGCAGCTTTGTTCCAGCAGCTTGTCATAGCGCAGACCAGCGAGTTGATGTATCCGCCGCACTCGCAGCTATCGACACAGATGGCTTGCTGTTGGCAGCCAGGCTGGCCGAAGCAGGGGATGTTGTCGGCGTTGCAGAGCCGAGCGACGCAAGCGGGAATGTTGTTCGCGGCTTTTGTGTTGCAGGCTGAGAGGTTTTGGGGGTCGATACAGCCATCTGGGGGCATCTGGATGAGTTGTGATTGTTGTGCGTTTGTTGTTCCGATGGCCCGCAAGAGCCAGAAAGCGAACTGGAACAACATTCTGCTCCAACGTCAAGGCATATGGCGAACGATATAAAGACGCGGAAGTTCGACCTTCAGTGCGACGAGCACGCTTTATGTGTGCTCCATTCATGGAGCTTGGTCTGGAGTGGCGGACGTGAGGCCGCCGCATGATCGATGGAGCAAGGACAGCCTCGAACGCTAGGACATGCTTTAGGTCTGTCGCACATGAAGAAGTAACGCACGTGGTGTCGGATTGGGGAAAGAAAGGGCGTATTCGACATACTAGCTGCAAGACGTGCATTCGTGGCGGCAAGAGAAGCCCCATCAAGAGATCAAGACAAGTTCGTGGCGTCAACAAGCTTCTTGACAAGCCGTCCATCACATCATCAATGGCGGTAACGAAATCGATACAAGAAGCGACATTTTCTCGGACGCGAGTGCAGTGGGAAGCAGTAAGACGTCGAGAAAAGTCGAGGTCACTGAAGACAGGACTGACGTTGTCATAGTGGCATTTGCATGCAATGTGAAGCTACCTCCAGGCGAGTCTGTGAGCTGGCAAGAAGGATGTCAGAGTTTGGCCCCTTCAGCTAGCCACATCATGCGTGAAACCGCTCCATTCCGTCTGCATGCCAAGTCGGTCTCGACAGGTGGACAGCAACACTGCGATATTTCGAGCTGGACGCAGAAAGTCGGTCGCTGCCATTTAGGACAATGTTTCTGCCAGCTTCAGATCGAGAAGCAACCCTTTGGAATCTTGGATCCTGAGCATCCGTCCCAGCAACTCGACTGTCTCGAATCCGAATCCATCTCATTCACGGTCTCTCACTTCCTCCATGGCGTTGGGTCGCACTCATAAATCCCCAATGTGGCCCTCGTGATCGGATCCTCGCCTTCTCCCAACGCCTTAAGCTGTTCAATGCAATGCGAAGCATGATCAAAGCTGAGCGACTTTCGATCCAGCCATGGCAGTCGTCTCTTCTGGGCATACGCTCCTTTTTCCCACAGGAAGAGGCAATGCTCAGTGTGATAGCCCGCCTGACCGTTCCAGATCTTGAGCGACTTGCCTTGCCATAATTCTTGCTCCGTCAAGGGGATCGTCAAATTCTCGTCGGCATACCAGGACCATTTGTTGAAGGAGTAATTGTCGGTGACCTCAGAGTACTGGCAGTGTGGGGGCATCCAGCCGTAAATCATTGGTTCCATCACACAGCCACGGAAGATGGCATCTTCGCTGGTTCGGCCGCAATCTGTGATGTGAGGGTTCGCTATGGTCCGTAAGGCTGTCGAAAGTTGGAGAGGACGAAAGGATCCAACGGCTATTCCGATGCCAATAGAGACGACGACGGCGAGGACCAAGAGTCCGTACTTCGTCCTTTGTCCTGATCTCGGAGTATCTGGCAGCATCTTCTCATCGCTCTCGACGAAGGCTTCGTCACGGGATACTGGAGTGTATTCGAGATCCTTGAAAGCCATTGTGCCAGGCACGATCTGCGGCAAAAATTGCGAATGTCGAGATGGACGATTTTTGAAAATCTGCTCAGATACGGGCCCTCAGCAGACCCAGACAAATGGGGCCATACCACATACCCCGACCACGCTCTGAAATGCGCATCGCCTCAACCCAACGGATTGGTGTCCAGACTGCAGCTCCGCCAGAGCACGATGTAACATCAACTTTCTTATCAGTCTCCACCGACTTGAAGACTTCGAAGGCCTGGAAACTCCGAATGCAACGCAGTACAATAAAGATCAAGCATTTCCCCATTCAGCAAGTTGACAAACGTGAGCACTTTCCCCTATCAGGAAGGTGTACATGAATGTACTGCTGTTCGAAGCGCCACCAACAGTCGTACATGGCAGTGTTTTCGGACTCATATGCGACTGGAGAAGCACTACGGACAAGATTGCCACTATCGCGAGAATCGCGAAGCACTAATGAGGGTAGAAGCTCGCGTGGCGTGTATTCAGCTTGGTCATGCATAATAGCCCAATCCTCCAGCCCATCAATTGGTTAAGGTCGGTGGCCGCAGTCTTGGCCACTTGGCTTGGAGGCTTTACGAGCTTCGCACATGCTTGAGAGCAGGACAAGGAAGCTTGCGAGTCTTGTGACTTCTTGACAGAGACCACCTGTGCTGGCGGAGCGGGTGCCTACTGACGCTTCTATCGACGCTCGGCAGTACTTCATACTCCAACTTGTGCTGGCAAGGGAATCATTTCAAGCAGCAGGCATTACGCAGACGATTGGATGTACGACCATTTCTCTTGGAGAAGTATTTGGACGGATATCGAATGCACGGACACGCCAAGACCTTCATGTGCTCGAACGTTCGTCGACAATTTCTATGCCAGCAACAACTTCCTCTACTTTGAGCTCTCAGCTTCTACACCATCCACGCCCGGTGGGACATAGAACCTGAGCAACGATACAATTAGCAATTGCTCTTACCACGAGTGGGAAGACTCTGGACCTCGCACTTACACATTGCCTGGAGAACGCTTCTCAGCCTCTTTACCCTCAGCCCCAGGTGGCACATAGAATCTGCAAGGAACTTGGATTCAGCTTTTGTCCCGGAAATGGATCTTGTCGACGCAGGCGTTCACTTACGCGTTGCCTGGAGAGCGCCTCTCAGCCTCCTTACCCTCAGCTCCGGGCGGTACATAGAACCTGAACGGGTTTTCAGCCTTTAATAATACTTGTCGACTCAGTCTTTCACCTACGCATTGCCTGGAGAACGCTTCTCTGCTTCCTTGCCCTCAGCTCCCGGCGGTACATAGAATCTGAATCTGCATCTCAGCGATTGATCTTGATGAGGAACTTATAGATTCAGGCTTGTACTTACGCATTGCCTGGCGAGCGCTTCTCTGCTTCTTTGCCTTCAGCGCCAGGTGGAACATAGAACCTGGCAGGCACTCTCAGCTTCCGTGGAACTTGCCGACTCACGAATGCACTTACGCATTGCCTGGAGAACGTTTCTCTGCTTCCTTGCCCTCAGCACCAGGCGGCACGTAGAAGGCGTTGCCTCGTCTCTCTGCAAATGATCAAGATCAATTATTGTCTATATCGTGTAGGAGTCGACGAGTGCTCACCAATGACTGGGGCCGCAGCAGAGAAAGCCAGCAGACAAGCTGCGCCGAAAATGATTGATGCCTTCATATTGCTGGAGGTGCTAAGAATGCGGTGATGTGAGATCGAGGATCAGGTGAATCCATTCGAACGTGATGACCACTATCCTTATATGTCTACTTGTGCCCTACAACAACGCACTCCAGACAGCTCCAATGTTACATCGTTCAGATGCACATGCAGGACGACGGCCTATGGCTCTAAGAAGTATCGCTCAAGGATTGATAAGAGCATTATCGATGAGGATGTTGTTGGTCTGGCCCTACTTCAGCTCTGGATCCCATGTGAACCCGAAGGGGCGATTAAACTCGCGGGCCAATGATTGAACCAGCCATGGATGCAGGGTACATGCTCCTCTGAGTTGCTTCGGAATCTTGAAGGTGCGAGACTGCTGCTGGTGCGACATGCAAAGTAATACCCAGCAGCTCCAGATAATCTTAGCGAATGCTTATGCAAGCCGTACGAGGGTCGAATAGTAGAGCATATGCATGACGAATGCAACAAAGTGCGGACTATGAAGCCTATGTCAAAGTGACTAGGCGAAATGAGGAAGGTACCTGAAGTGGAAGGTCGCTATCGCCACTGGCCTAGCGTTGCTGATGAAGGATTCCAGCCAGGCTGAAGCTCGCAGCGGACGTCGGATATCTGTCTAGGATGGTTGCTTGTGCCGAGTGCGGGTGTGGACACATCCTCTTCGATCTTCGAACCGAATCTCAGCCAATTCAAAAGTCGACCTGAGGTGAATTGGAGCGTCAGTGGGATAATGGACAACTTCGAGAAGGAGACTTTACTTCCCGATCCACAAGGGCATTTTCAGTCTGAGCTTCCACGGCTGACATCACGGGTAGAGAGGCGTCGAACATGGCTCTTCCTCTCTTGGTTGCTTTTCACAAATTTGCTATCTTTTCTCGTTGGTTGTAGCCTGGACTGGAGGACCGTGATCTGGAGAAGCACATTGCCCTCAGAACCGGAAGCAAGGCAGGCCGGTCAGTATCTCCTGCGTTCTCGCACCCCTCCGTGCTCAGCACTAACAAAGTCACAGACCTCTTCCACGATATCGATCGCGAGATTCTACACGACACGACCTTTGAGCCTTTCTCTTACGTAATGAGCAAATATACGACTCCTGCTGGAGGTGAGGTCGACGTAGACGCGGAATGGGAAACATTGGGGGCGACTCGTATGTGCATCCGACTTCCGTTGAGCCGTTGCTGATGTTGTCTTTGTAGATGAGGATTTCTTGATACCCCCGGATCAGGCAGAGGCTTTCGATCTCAGACCCGACCACGTTCTCTTAACCCCTGAGACGGTCTCCCACCCTCCGGGTATCATCACAGAGCCAGGATATCCTGCCACAGTACAAGCAATCCACCAAATCCACTGCCTCAATCTGCTTCGCAAAGCCCTCTGGTTCAATGCGGATTACTACCGACATGAAGCAAAAGGCTCATGGGGTTTCAATCAGACGGACGCCGATGTCCAGATACACGTCGGGCATTGTCTGGACGCCATGAGACAGGTGGTCATGTGCAATGCTGACACGGATGTCGTTCCACTGCTGTGGTTCTCCAGGAACGGACGAACGATCTCTGACTTTGCGCGTCATAAGCAATGTCGAGACTTTGAGTCTGTCCGATCTTGGTCGGAGAAGCATCAAATCAAGGCGCTTGAGGATGCAGTGTTTGAACCTCCACCCAACGTCACTCTGGCCGATATCGTTGGGGGCTGAGCAGTTCGTTCGATGGCTCGTCTTCGACGGTTCAAATGCTGGTTCTGCTAAGTTCTGCGACTGATACCACGCTGGCCTAGATCAAGGGTGTGTGGACGCCTGCCAAAGGTCTGGGAGTACTGGAGACAGATGCACTAGCAGCGTGCCCAACGGAGTGGGGCTCGTTGCTACTCGAGCAGAGTTTTAGAGCGGACGGTCAGGTAGTTGCTCGCCAGCAGTGGCTACGCGCCAGCTGTGGCGTGGATCGATGCTCGCCCTAAGTTGGTCTCGGAAAAGCCCTTGGTGGCTATCATGTGCTCTATAACAGCACAGCCCTGGTGCAGGGATCTTTGTTGCAGGTTCCGTCAAAAGTACTGATGGTTCCACTTGTTGTGCCACCCATGTGTAGACAGGCGTTAGTCTCCAACGAAACCCGGCCAGTGAGCTTTCGATGCTGGTTGTGTTCCCTGCGATGGATCTCTGATGTCCTGCAAGCCAAGACGCCAGGCCAATTCGTACGAGAACCGACTGTCACACAGACTCCACGGCCTAGAGCTAGCGTCTGCTAGTTAACAGCGAATGGCCTTCTCTTCAGCTGTGAGGCCTTTCCCATGTTGTCCTTGAACTTCTTCCAGTCAAGTCGTCTGCTGATGATACTCTTGCTCTCCGCTCATTTCACCATAGAACCTTCAAGCCTCTGAAACGAGATGTCCCTTCGACGGAGAGTGTTGCTCTGCATCCCGGACGCAGCTATTCTCTTCGACAAGGAGCATAAGATTCGAGCTTCGCGGGAAGCGAGTCCGTGGATCGATACCAAACATCGTGGTCGACTCATAGATAGACCTGAAGATGCCTAGAAAATCGGCTCCGTTGAGAAGAATGAACAGTGTCAAACCAACAGCCAAAGTGACGTTAGCTGGCACGCCACTATTCGGCAGCCACATGAGAATGACTCCCAAGCCTGCGCTGACGAGAGTAGTCGCTCCAAGCATGAGGTACAACAGGCTCATGTCGACTTGTGCTTCGAGATTCGAGAGAAAGCGATACTGGCTTAGCAGGGAGGCCTTGCAGACCATTACATCGTTGTCACTGCCTCGAGAAGCTTCCCCTATCTCGAGCCTGATGTCTCGGCGGAGGTACTTCTGAACATCGGGCAGGCACTCGTCGAATACCGTCGCAGATGCCGAAACGTGTTGGTGATCGCCATCATATGTCGCTCCGCTGGAGTGGGTTTCATCTGCATCGTGGTTCCGACCATGTACTTGGTCCCGGGTCTTCGGCCTCTGAGCCTGGTAGTCTTCGCCAAGTCAAGTCAGGTCAGGTCATCAACACGGGGAGTGGATGCACTTACCATTGTAAGATTCGCTGGCGGCTAAAACAGGAAGCAGTAGAAGCACCAACGGAAGCACTTGTCCAAATCCCATGTGATTAGACTCGTCTCCCAAAGGCGGCACCTTCACCCAGCGATACCACACCAACTGCGTGACTCCGTATGAGAAGCTAAAGGCAACGCCAGGTAGCTCAGTGAGAAACGAATTCTGGTAGCAATACCAAGCTCGCTTCACCCTTTGCAGCATAGGCCCACCACAAGATGTGCGTAGCAGAGCTCGCAGCTTATATTCGGCAGCATACTCGGCGAAAAGCTCACGATAGGTCAGTCCATTCGTGTCGACCTTCGTCAGTCGCCAGACTAACAGAGTTGGCAAGTAGGCGAAGGTCGTGTAGCCAAAGTAAAGATCATGTATGCGCTCCAAGTAACTGCCAACCACCTGGCAGAGGGCGATGATGTTTCCAGCCGAAAGATATGACAAGGTTGATGTAACATGTCCACAAGCTATGGGTTCAACACCGCCCACGAAGGGCTGACTGGTGAACATGAGGTAACTCAGCATCAACAGTACAGCCACCATGCCGACAACACGCGCATCTCTGACTTTGCCCGCGGTCTGCAGGTACATTCGTAAAGCCGTCAAGGTCGCGAGATGGGTTGTCGATGAAAACCATGCCAGTGCAAGGACGACTCCGTACTCGTAACCTGAGATGTAGGTTGGGTCAGAGATTCCCGCCACCATGATGGCCAAGCCGGTCACAAGCTGCTGATCGCTCAGGGCGAGGATTGTGCGTGTCATTATATCTTTCTTTTCCTTGTTATGGCCACGAAGTTTGTGCAGCCCATGGCGCAGGAGATGGCCATCCTCTTCCGTCGTTCGGTGGAGATGTTGCCGTGTCCGGGCAATGAGTCTGCCGTTGAGACTTTGTGGATGGCTGTCGTCGGAGACTCCTAGGAAGAGTGCGTAGAGGACTGCTGCGATCGTGGCCGTAGCAGACACGAAAAATGCTGCGATTACGCCTGGTCCGACGATGTCTGGGTCTGCGTCCAGTATGTCCGGAGCCGTACAATCGAGAGGCATGGTAGTTCCTGTGACTTTTGGAGAAGATAGAGAAGTGTGTCTCTCGGGATTGAGCTCGCTGAAATTGTCGAGCTGGAAGTCGAGCTGAGACATTGAGACATGACAAAGCGCATGTGTGTTACTCGGGGCGGCGCCTCGATCACATGTCAAGCATTGTGATTGGCCTGGTCGTTGACCACTACTGCATTCGTGCTAGTCCATCGAAGGATTCTGATCATGTCAGCTAGGAGGTAGCAACTACATATATACATGCACGTACCTTGTTTCTCGCGTATGTAAAATAACCCTTACCTGCTCTGCGTGGACGACTACTACACGCTGTTGGTTGATTTCTTAATGTCCTTTGTGCGCGCAAAAAGATGGTGCTGCTCGTGTTGGGAGGTATATTTGAGTTGTGTGGCCTGAAGCTAAATCAGCAACAGGTTTCCACTGAGGATATGAGGGCAATAGAAGGATCTCGCTGGCCACGTCGAACACGCTTTGCTCATGAAGTGCGGAAATCGCGGTCGACAAGGACTGGTGGAAGGTGCAAAGAGCGAGTGGACTTTCTCGCGCATGAAGATCATTGTCCATTGTGTCACGCCAATTCTGGAGCTCTACGACATTGCTGTAGATGGAAGACTTCTGTTTGGCGAAGGTGAAGGCTGCATGTTGAGCATTCGAAAGGCATGAAAAGTCTGGCTGTTTCGACGATTGATGATCTCGGGACCCGCCGTTGCCAACGTCCCCTTTGAACGGGATAGTGGCCTGAGGCAGCGAGCAAGGCGTGGGCACGTGCACTGCGGCTGAACCGACAACACGACTTTGCGACGCGTTCATAGGAGGTAGGTACATGTAGACTCTTACAAGAAACATATCTCATACTTCGCTACAGTCACTAACGGATTCTAGAGCGACCTGCCGATCGTAGTAGCTCCTGCCCCTGACGCTTGATTGGCAGGCGCCGGCATACAGGACCGCATGCACATGCCAGCTGAGAGACCGGTAAGGTACCCACGCTTCCATTTCAGCTGAACGTGCGTTGTACACATGGATCACGTCGAGGCCATACATGCCTTTCCCGCAAATGAGTGGCCCTTCAAGCTCCCGCATGCAATCAAATCACCCAGCCGTTAAGAATGCCCGAAGCGGAGACTGCCATGTTCGGCCCCCAAACCATGCGTGCCAGTTGCATCTGGCTCTCGCAGACGGAAAAGGTGTATACATCGACGAAGATAATGACTTCTGGCTCGTTTGCTGCTTCGACGCAGCCCTGGTGTCATCTCACCCTCAGGTCTGCCCTACTCATAGGCGACCATCAGCATGAAAGTGCTATGGGCAACATGGACGGCCTCCTTGATCTTCACCGGTCTTGCGGCGCGATCCGTCAGTGGTACGTTCCCTGCTTTGGCCGTGGTCTTCAATCTGGACTAACCATCGTTCAAAGGTCTCCTCAATGACACTCTCGCCAATTCGACCAGCGTAGTGAGCTTCAAATCAGCAAATAGCTCGCTGTCCGACTTCACTTCCATCGCAAGCGGCACGACATCGGCCACCCATGTTACACTCGATACATCAAAGCACCTAGGGGACTGTGTTGCTCAGGGACTACGCCTGTCAAGATCTGATCTTGGTTCAGCTACCACCCCAGGATCAACTGTCAACAACGATCTGATCTCCAGTAGTAGCAAGGAACATGGGAATTCCACTGGACTCGGGAGCTTGCAGTCACCCACTTCTGTGACTGCCTTCCACAGATTTGTTCAGACTCGGACTGTCCAGCCTAACGACACAAGATCAAGCAGTGATCGTGCCCCAGCGACTGTTCCATTTGCGAACCAGACCGCGGCGAGCAATTCGACTTTGGCGTCAACAGGGTCGGGATACGTCTACGCCAATGCCTGCAACCAAGCCATTGCTTCGTGGTCGAGTTCCTGGGTTTACCAAAACATCCCTCCTTGCTCTACTTCGTCGATGGACTACCTACCTGCACCGTCTTCTCAGGTGACCACGGAGTGTGACGGGATCCCACGTATGGCGGCAAACTTCACCATACCGCCGATGCCTTCCGTCGACTGCCTGGCTGGTCTCTTGACTAAGCCCTCGCCACCACCAATGCCTGACTGCACAATAGCCGCAAGTGACTGCGGGAAGTTGCTCACTTCTTGGTCAATAGCTAATTCAGTTCCAGCTGGTATAACACTTGGGTGCGTCGGCCGCTTTGTTCTCTCTGTCCTGCTCGCTAACCCACTCTCAGCCGACACTCGTACGAAAATTGGGTGCCAGGTGATTATCCACGCTGTACCACAAACAGTGTGGTTTGCACAACCGGGAGCATAGTCCCAGGCGCTGACTGTCACATTGGAGGTGACGTATCGCTCTTGTACTGGCCCCAGTCAAGGCAAGGCGGACCTTGCAGCTCCGATGCAATTGTGACGATGGGCCCAACAATCGTCGGCCGCCCCAACACCGCAGTATGGCAAAATCTTACCATTACGTCGCCAACGGTATGGGTTCTTTACCCGAGCCTCCGCGCCATCGACAATTGCGGCAATACCATCGGTCCTGTGTTGACATCGGGGAGATTTCCTGTGCAAAGTACAGATCTTTCTACTATAATTCCATGGTTCTTGACTAATATACCTTGGGACGACAGCCCTTCTGGATGGGTCAACATTGCGCGTTCGACTGGTGTTCTGGAGGCTATGAGAGAGGTCTGGACCGGTATTGATCAAAGCTATCTTGACCAACATGTCCCATTGACCGTCGCTGACCTTGCACAACCTATTCCGGCGGTGCCTTATTACCAGGCGCAAGTCTTCCACCTGAATAAAGCTTGCTGGGCCGGTGGCTGTCCAACGATTCAAGCCTGGGGTACCAACCATGCTCCTGTCCTAGCGCTGCCCTCCATTGCAACAGAGTTGAGGCCTGAATGGCTCACGTACGTCTCTGACCAGCTTTAGCATGATTCATCGCTTACACCCCGGCAGATGCACCCAGCAATTCGGGTTGATGAATGATCCACCACAAGCCTTGGTCTCTTTCACCGCCGAAGCCTTGCCCACACGGCCGTCTGCAGCGGCTGCGACTACAACAGGAGGGCCAGTAACGCCATTAGCAGCCACGGCCATCACCGCCGAGTCAAGTCCACGCCTTCCAAGCCCCACGCCTGCAAAGTCCTCCACCGGTCTCTCACATTCGAGGTCTGTTGCAAGCTCGAGTGATAATCGACACAGTCAAGATGCTCCGACGAGTGTTCCGAAGATGTCGACCACCACGAACGTGCCTGAACACGTATCGAAGGGTTCGGAACATGCTTCACAGCTTCCAGGAGCAGGTGAGGCGGAGCACAGCACGCCTGATCCAGTCCCCATAGCGCACACTCCCACCGGTTCCCCAGGTGATGTATCGCAAGCTTCTGAAAACGCTTCACAGCCTCCAGGAGCAGACGAGGCAGACCACAACACGCCTGACTCGGCCCCCGTAGCGCACGTTCCCTCCGGCTCCCAAAGTGAGGCAGCTATCGTCTTTGGGTCAAGAACCCTTTCGATCGGCGGCCAGCCCGTTACGAATCAAGGGCAGGTGGTCAGCGCTGCTAGCGATGGTCTCGTGGTAGAGGACCCGGGCACCACCGTCAAACCTTCTCCGAACAACATCGCTGTAGTGCCCTTTGGGACGAGTACTGCATATGCCTCGGGAGTCCCTTTGCCAAATGGCCACGTTGGATTTGTCTTCGATTCGCAGACCTTGACAGTCGGTGGAGACCCAATCACAGTTTCGGCACAGGTGATGCAGGCCGGTGTCGATGGGTTATCTTATCAAACTCTCACCACGGTCCCCTTTGTGGATTCGACCGCCAGTATTGTCGGGCAGGGACGGACTTTACTTGCGACACGGACACTCATTGCAGGTGGACAGACTGCCGCCATTGTCGGTACCCAGACGCTCACCCAAGGCGGACGAGCTGCGACCATTGATGGCCAGGTCATGAGCTTGGGTACAGCAGGAGTACAAGTGCTTGCAAGGGCGAGCAGTCTACCACTCGCAGATATGATGCTTACTCTGAGCTCGAAGACTGTGGCTGTGCAGCAGACCATTGATGACGCTGGCCAGACGAAGATGATCATCGATGGTCACACGCTGACATCCGGCGGACCACCTGCCACCATCGACGGGCAGATCATGTCTCTGGGCCCAGAAGGCGTAATACTCGGAGGGCGGCTGAACACGATCGCCTACGACTACGATCGTCCTTCTTCCGACCCTGCGTCTGTATCCGAACTGCGTACTACAGCCTTGCAGGCTGACAAAGTTGATGCGTCGAGGAGTCAGACTGCTGCTTCGCAATCCGCTCACTCCACACATTCGGGCAGTGCATTGTCTCGAAGCTCAGCTTCGGCTGTTGTTGCTGCCTGGCTCGCGGCGATCATCCTGGTCTTCAACTCTCTAGTATGAAGCTCTACACTTGGGCAACATAGAGGGCGTATCTTGACCTCAGTCATATCAAACCTGTGGAGCCCTGCCTACCCATGCGGCGGAACGAACTCAAGGTCGACACTCATTACCAGCGGATGTTCGCTGCTACAACAACTGACCGGTGTACCATCGCCAAGCCTGATCAGGGTCGAAAGTTGCTGCATGTACTGACTCGGTAACTGCTTGCTACTCACCGGGATCACAAAGGTCAGGCTCGATAACTGGGACAGTAGTGACAGGCTCTTCACATCACTGATTGATCGAAGAAGCTCTCCTCTCGAACACGAGACCGCTGTCCACAAAGACTGGAAGGTGCACATACTGGGTACACTTTCTCCTGGATGACAGTTGTTTTCAAGAGGCAACTTCGTTGCTGGGCGAAACTGAACGACTGGATGTTGAGCCTCTGAAGAAAGTGCGATTTGTCATGTGTCCCAACAAGATTGATCTCGTCTGCACTTTCCGTGCGATTTCGCTGCCGTCATATAAAGGTATTCTCGACCAACCAAGCATTGAAAACCCCTAACAAGGTCTCTGCTGTACATCTACCGATATCCAATCCCAAGCTCTTTCTAACTTCTCATCAAGCGTCTAAGCATCGGCCTTGTAATCATACACAGTTCGGATCTTGTGCGACTCCTTGCCCTTGGTCGACACAATCCTCCTCACATGCTTCCTCTCGCCGTTGATGGTCGCAAAGCCCCAGACCTGCGTGGCATCCCAGCCGTTCTTGGGCGATTCGGTGTGACTGAGGATGACGTCGCCCTTCTCCTCGCCTTCGCCCTCTTCCAGCCAGTCCTGCTTGAGGAAGTCATCGGTGAGCTCGGAGATTTTCGTGAATCTGTAGACATCACATAATTGTTAGTCTTGCATCAGAGATTCAATGAGCATGTCATGGAGATCTGCATACTTGTTCCATCCCTTCACATGGCCCCAGTAGTCCACGTCCCGTTCACCCCACTCGCCGTTGAGAAGTCGTGGTTCGAGCTGCTTGACGCCGCCGGTGGAGATCTGCTCTTGGTCGAGGTGCAGCACACCCTCGTCATCCTTGTACTGCTTCAGGTTGACCTGCACGGCGCTGTAGGCGGCAGCCTGACGCACCAGCCAAGGAAGGCCTTGCATCTTGAGCATGGGGCCGGTGTCGTCGCCGATCTTCTTGTTCATGTCGAAGCTGCCGTTCATGTTGTGAACGGTGATAGTCGCTGGGGCCGCCATGTTGGGTGGTTTGAAGAAGCTTTGCGCCTGTCAAGGCGGAGTGGGAGGTGTTTTGTATGTGATACGATCTCAGGTCGGAAGTGGAACGATTGCTGCCTGAGCAACTATCGAGATAGGATGTGGAGCTGGTACGACCTGCAATTCAGACGCGCTTCTTGTAGCTGTATCGTGCCTCGGTAAAGGAAGGTCTTCAAAAAAGTTCAAAAGATCAGAAGAGAGTTGGAAAGTGTCGTACAAGATAGATATATCCTAGATAAACAGAGCTCCAGAGCTAGCAATGGAAAAGCCCGCGTCCCTACCTAAAATCTCCTCGGTAGGATCTTGCAGTACACGGGTACGAATCTGGGCGAGTCGTAGCCAGGGAACGAACGACGTCCACGCCACATTGGACAGCTCTGGAGCAAAGGAGGGGTGCGAGGGACATCGTGGGCCTTTGTGGAGGAACGAGGTGAGGTTGCAGACCGTGAAACTTTCCACTCCACGTCATGCCTCGGTGTCGCTGTTGAGCCAATGGTGTCCCGTCCGAACATTCACTTCCGAACACGAGGACAAACCGAAAAGAGAGCTAGCAAAACGTGGGGCTCGCCGCGGGTCCCGTGCGTTGTGTTTGTTCGATTTGCTTGAGACTGCAGCTCTTCTACATGTCCACCATGTTGCAAGAAGCCGGGCTTGCAGAACGGCGAGGAACACTTCAGTCTAGACTGCCTGTACCTCCTGACCCTGATGAGAACCTCGCTAGCTGAGCCTTTGCTCGTGCCGCATCCCTCTCAGGCAACTGCCCAATGAGCTGCTCCAGCTTCTCACACAAAGCCTCAACTCCTTTCGCAACAGCGGCATAGAATGCTGAAGCCTCAGCTGGATCTGCAGGTGCAGGAGGCATCAGTGTCCCAAACCAATCCAGACGTGCTTTGGCAAGCCAAGCCGCCGTCTGTGGCCGACTTGACCATTTGAGCCCGTTCCGATGAGATTGTAGAGTGACAATCATCCAGTCCATGGCCTCGTCCGGATGTGGGACGACACGGCAGAGATCGTTCTTCGTTGTGTCGTCTGGGTATGTGGCCTCTACGTGGGCAATGAAGGCGGCGCTGAATACTTGTTGGCAGTAGCGGACTGGTTGAAGATTGATGTTTCTGCCACTGAAGACGGGAACGGGATCGAGCTTTGCAAGTCCATCTGCTGTGCAGTCGACGTAGAGGGTGTCAGGGGATGGCTCATAGTGACCTTGCTCCATTATCACCCTGTTCAACTCAATCCTGACAACTCGACCTTGACGGATGACGTTGCCGATCCTCCTCACTTGCTCCAGCTCCATCAGAGATACGGTAGCACATCGAAACATCGTGGGCCAGATCTTGTCCGTCATTCGAGTTATCTGCCCAGCCTTCTCGAGCCGCAAGAACAAATCCCCAGGGGACGAGGCAGCCATGATCGCTTCGTTGATAGACGCTACGCTGGCAGCGGTGCTGTCCACAAAGGCTGGCCCAGGCTGTAGACCTCCTCGCTCGAAGAACCAGGAATCACGAGGCATCACCCAGGTAATCTTCTGTGGATCTATTCCGTTCGCGAGCAGCCACAGACATGCGTCGATTCCCGTCTTGCCCGCACCTACTACAGTGTACGATTCGTAGGGCCTTGCAATATCGGGCAACTTGTTAGGCGTGACAAGACTCACACCTTCCGCGACTTCATACGGTGGCGACCGCATTGCCGGCACTTCGACTTTCATCCGCGTTGCGTCCACGATCCGTGTGTAGTCGCTGACCTGGTAGACTTTGTCCGTGACGATCGACCTGAAGCTTCCTCGGCCCGTGTACTCATGCTTAGGGAAATATTGTACCCGTTCCTCAGGTAGGAAAGTCTGTTGCATGACCACGTTGTAGTACGCACAAATTTCATGGACCGTCGCCAGTTCTGCCAGGCCTTTGTTCCACCCTACTTGATCGATCTTGTCCTCGCCAAGGTGGCGAGAGTTGACACCATAGAAGGCGGACGGCTGATGAAGTCGGACGAAGGGATACGCAATCGTCCAGTGGCCACCAGGCTGCGCATATCGGTCAACGATAATGATGGAGGTGTTGGTATCAGAGATCAAAGTGTCGACGAACGCCATGCCCATAGCACCGGCGCCGACCACCAAGTAGTCCGCTTGTAGGGTTTCAGGCATTCTGGTAAAGTTCATAGATGGGAGTGTCGTGGGATCGGACAACGAGGTGATAGTCTATTGCGGTGGTGATATGAAATATTTATTACGAGGCAACCCGACAAAGTGCGAAGTACGTCCCACTCTTGTGTGACAAGCGAAAGTCCACTACTCGCTAATGCCCATCTCAGTCTCAACGCATCACACTCGACGAAGTTCTTGTCACGTACCTCAGCCATTATTGATCCAGGTAGATTGTCAGAAGATCATTGTGTGCCTCGCTACGGCCACATGCCTCTAGGTATCCTCTGCTCATGAAAGCCATCTCTTGCCAGGATCCTGCTGATCCCATCATCAAAGCTCACACCATCCTCCGAGTGCTGGACCATCCAAGGATCGTTGACTCGGGCCTGATCTTCCAACCACTGATTCCTTGTAACTGCAATGTTATAGCTGAAACTGCTCTTCGCCAAACCCCCAAAGATGCTGCTCCTCAGCAACACCGCGTAATCGACCAAAGCTTGCTGGTCCCAAGTCAACTCTTTGAGGGCGGCTGCTTCATTCGAAGGCAAGAGGTCCATTTTGGAAGTGACATTCAGCGGCGGTGCGTGAGAGAGAGCCTTTTGTCGAAATAGCGCAAGATCAGTAGTGTTCCCGGATGCGACATAGATGACTTTCAATTTGTGTTTTAGGGCTAATGCGATGTATGCGTCAGTCTGTGCCGAGAAGTTTGAATTGGCTTCGTTCAACCAGCCAGCGTTCATCGCATCGGCTTCTGTTCGAAGGTGCGCTCCATAGAATGCTCGCGGCGGGATTGGGTGTCGTGGGTCAATATCTATACCGAACTTCAAACTGAGCTGCTGAACTACAACTGCTGCCAGGCGGCGAACTTTGGGATTGGTGCGTAAAAGTTGTCCAAAGTCCCTCCTGAAGTTCAGGGGTAGGCTCCTAGTGTCGACGTCCCATAGTGTTCGTTCGAGATTGACAAGCGTAATATTATCAGGGTCGACCACGGCACTCTCGTCGAGAAAAGACTGCAAGCTTGATAGGTATGCATTCTTAGTATTCTCGACATCGGAGTCCAGCCTTCTCGACCTTGGGTAGAACACCCCAGGCACGGCTTCTCTGAGTGGTTCGTTCGGTTGTGGTTTGTAGACAGACATCCCGGGACAGGCTTCTTCGATGGTCTTCAAGAACCACGCCTCGTCGAAGAAGTGATCGAATGGCGCTCGAGAAGCCCAGACGTTGCTTAGATCCTCGTCGCTACGGCTCGCCATCCCTGGCAGCATAATCGACGCACCAGCCTCGATAGACTGGAATAAGAAGTCGAGCATATTGCCGCGGATGTTGCCAATCCCGCCGTTTGCATTGGCAAGGTTGAAGACGATGTTCGGCCGCCATGTAGTCTGCTTGCAGTACCATTGAAGTGCGTACGGGTTGAATGGAGTGACCACGTGCGTATCGAGCCAGTCACGAACGAACTCTGGTGATGATGGCAGTGTAGGCTGATATATAGGCAACGAAGAGCCGTAGGGATGCCGCAGATGGTACTGGTAGGACACGTAGTATAGTGGTGTCAGCGTGACCAGCAAGAAGATGGCGTACACGATCGGCGGCTGGTTCTGCAGGCTGCTGGTCGGGACATGCATCTTTGCGGTGCGGACGAGCTGTCCATCCTCATGAAAGTGGTAGAGGCCAGCTTTTGAAAATGTAAATCGCTGAGACGCGCTTCGGGCAGACGCGCTCCCTTGCTTCGCGTTGGGCATTCCATCTTCGATTCCCTTGTCCTACCACGAGGGTAGTGTAGCCGACGGCGGTGGCGTTCGAGGCTCATCACGGACATCATCCACTTTCAAGAACCTTCTTCGCGTTATCGAGCACCTTCTTCAGTTCGGCGCTGCCTTTCTCTACGACTTTCTCCATCATTGTGCCCGCCTTTTTCAAATCATCCGGCCTTGCGCTCTTGTTCAACTGCAGCGCCCGCATCTTCTTTTGCTGCTTCCCTCGTGCATCTCTTACGCTCGTGCTTGCCTTCTCACCAGCTTTGGTAGCTTCTGCAACTACGGCTCTGCGAGAGTCTGCAGTCGGCGGTGGAATGTTCAGGACGAGCATGAGAGGATTCGCTCCGGTAGGATCAGGCTGTGGTGTTAGAGAAAGCGAGGACGCTTGAATAGACGACGAGATTGGCTTGACGTGGTCCGCCTCTCCTACAAGGACCTGCACAGTCCTGCCCTTCGGTATGACCTGCGCCAGGTCACTAAGCTTGAAGGTCTGTTTATCATTTTTGTCGGGTTGAACGCGTAGGCTCTCGACGACTTCAGGGTTGAAACGTCCACCGGCCCTCAGCTTTGACAGATCATTCTTCAACCTCTCGATTGAGTTGGCGATGTCTGCTTCGAGAGCAGAAAAATCGAATGGATCTTCGCTAGTGGTCTCTTTCGAGTCTTTCGACTTCGACGCAGCCTGCTTCTCATCCCTGGCAGCTTTACCCCCTTTTTTCTGAAGACATACTGTCGTTGAGAACGATCGCGAGGTATTCAGGATTCTAGTCGATCGATGCAAAGAGCTTGAGAGCTGTGTAGTACGTCCTTCACAGGTTTGCGGTGGGCAAAGACACTTGCGTCTTCTCGTTCAATCAGCAGCTAGCACAGGTGTAGAGCGACTGAATACATACGAAAACACTGCTCGTGCTGAAAGGAGTGGCCTCTGCACTCCCAAGGCGGGTGAATGTACAAGTCGTGCAGCAGACAGACTCATCGTGACGGGGCATGTGTTTGTTGCAAGCTCGCGACCATTGACTTTCTCTCGCAGCTCCTCCGCAAGCAACGGTCCGTGCGTGACTCGCGTGTCCACGATTGCGGGCACTGCACTTCTTGCCTTGCGACATGCAACATCCACTTCAAACAACCCCACACCCACAACCACCACGACCACCGTCGCATATCCCTCGCTTTTGCTCTATCGCCATCGACCAGATCAGCGGTCACCGTCAGCTACTCGCGTGTAGGCGCCGTCCATACCATCCGACGAGGACGTGCCAATCCGCATTCCGAACATGGCAACCACCAACTTCGACGTAAAGCAGCTGGCCGAGATCGGCAGGAACATTATCAAGGCAGCCGACTCAGGCGACTCATCGAGCACAATCTTCTCAATTCTTGCGCCACTCGAGCACTTCAAAGCCACCGAGGATCTACTTAGACCGTCTAAGCTCGGCCAGGCAGTGACCAAGTTACGGCAGAACAAGGACCCCAAAGTGCAGGAAGCGGCGGCGCGACTTGTAAACCGTTGGAAGCAGGATATCAAAAAGACGAAGGGGCGAGCAGGAGGAGACAGTCCGGCAACAGCGAACAAGGCTCTAAATGGCGCAGCGACGAACGGCAGAAGCAGCACCAGCAGTCCGGCTCCTTCGCAGCAGAACATCAAGAAAGAGTCGAATTTGAGAAAGAGCACGGTTGCACCAGAGAAGCGCAATACCAAGGAAGACGCTATTGACCACCAAGTAACCGGAAACCCAGTCCGCGACGGCTGCTTGAAGCTCATGTACGATGGCATCGCATTCATGTCGGAAGAGCCACCCGATGCGGTCCTCGATGTGGCGCGCAAGGTGGAAGTTGCAGCCTTCGACCATTACAAGCACGAGACGAGCACCGAGTACAAGCAGAAGATCCGAAGTCTGTTCCAGAACCTCAAGATGAAGGGCAATACTCTGTTGCGAAGAGATGTCTTCAGCATGAAGATTACCCCTGCGCGATTCGGTGAGTTTCGAAGTCTAGTTTTCTCAGTTCGAGCTGCCAATACTGACCTGCGATTCAGTCACCATGACTTCCGACGAGCTCAAGTCGGAGGAGAAGCGTCAGCAAGACGCTGCCCTCGAGAAGGAGAACATGAACAAGGCCATGACTGCTCAGGAGGAGAAGGCCATCTCTACCACGTACGTTATTGACCCATACTGTACACTGATGCCACTATATCAGCGATTTCATGCTCAGACCCTGTGCTCTCTGCCTATGCCTGGTAGAGGGTACAGGGTCTGATTTGCGTTCAGGTGCATTTTGCTGACTAAGGATTTAGGATGACCTGCGGCAAATGCAAGCAGTCCAAGGTCGCCTACTCGCAAGCCCAGACTCGATCTGCCGACGAACCGCTCACTACGTTCTGCGAGTGTACGGTGTGTGGTCATAGGTGGAAGTGTAAGTCCAGGGTCCTGTTCATTTACGTATCGATCGAGCTGACAGGTTATCTAGTCTCGTGAGGATCAGATGGGAGGGTAACAGTGCGTCTGGAGAGCTCGAATACAACGACGACCGTCGCAGATGACGACTATGCAGTCATGATCAGAAGAGATACCTTATTGCATTCAGGATGGGCGTGGAAGGGAGGGCGACTGCGTAATGTGTGCCCATATGCAGTTTGGGGTCATGGTGGTGGCTCAACTTCTTGCCATGCAATGAGCTGGAACTCATATGGTGGACCAGTCCGCATTACGAACGGCCTTTAGTCGACATAGATATCGTCGCATCATGAATCGAAAGAATATGATTCAGCTTCATGTCCGCTTCAGCTATCCTTTCCAAGCCTGCACATACTCCTCAAATGCCTGCAATTCGCTCTCACTTCCACTGCCCCGACTCCACTTTCCAAACCACTCGCCAACCACCTCTGTCGCATTCCAAGTCGTCGGCCCTCCCCGATACTCATCCAGAATGCCTCCAACAGCAACCGTACTCGGCCATCCATGCCCCAAGCCTTCCACTTTATAATGCACCACAACCTCCTCCCTCCCTCCACACCTCCAGCTGTACTTTGTCACATTCCCGCCGTTAAGCACTTGCGTCGAATTCGTCTCCAGACCTGTCAAGCCCCCAGTCCCAACGCTCTCACCCTCGCAGCCATTCAAATCTGCCATTTTGCCCACCCATTCTTCCAGAGGAAACGTCTGTCCATCAGGCGAGTCGCCCTCGTAATCGATCACTTTATCGTTCGTTCCGTGGATCTCCAGATATGGCACATTCGCCCCGCCAACACAGTCTTCGCCGAACAACGGCTCCGTTAGAGATTCGTCTTGATAAAATGCCCCTGCGACTCCGGCTATGGCTGCGAAGCGCGAGCCTACGGTGGCGTTGCAGGCTAGGAGACCTGTGAGGCCGCCGCCGTTGGAGAAACCTGCGGCGTAGATCCGGCTGGTGTCGATGCAGTAGGTGGATTCGAGGGAGTCGAGGAGGTCAGAGACGAATTGGACGTCGTTGATGGTGGTTGAGGGAGGTGCAGCAGGGTCGCCGAGGAGTTGGTTGTCGATGCCTTCTGGGTAGATCTTGATCGCGTTGGCGGTGGTTGGGGAGGCTTGGGGCGTGGAGAAGAGCGTGTAGTTCTCTATCGAGGCGGTCGATTGTCCTTGGCCGTGGAAGACGAGGACGAGTGGGACGGGATCGTCGTTGGAAGGCGTGTAGCTCGAGGGGATGTGGATCCGGTAATTGCGAGTCTGGTAGGTTGTGTTTGGGGAGGAGCGTGGGGAGAGGATGGGGACGCTTATAGAGGATCCTCCGAGAGTGAGATTGCTAGGGAGGTGGAGAGGTGTACCGCAACCTGTGCTGAGATTTGGAGGCGTGAGGGATGAAAGGAGGATTGTGAGAGAGCTTGTGTAGGCTGACGAGGAGAGCTTCATCTTTGCGAGGTGTGATTAAGGTGGTGCAAAGAGCAAGAGTATTGAAGATCTAAAGAATGCTTTCAGACAGTGCTTCCTATTTACTTAGCTGTTGATATTTTGGTCGTCTTCTTTGTCTGGACTTTTAGATGTCTTGCCTAGGTACGGTAGATTCTCGTTCCTGCGTCGCCCGGCCAAGGGTGGCTGCTTGGGTGCCGAAATTTGATGGGCAATAGGGGTCGAATCTGCCTCTCTTCGTTCTTCAACATGTTTGTGTAACTGGAGCAGATCAAAAAAAGGGCCAGGTGATTGCAAAAATGTTGTGAAAGAGGATGTTGTTTGCGGAAGGAGCGTCGACAAGCTAAGAGAAGAACATAGGTCCCCACACATTTACAGATGTCGATTGCCAGTACGATTCAAGAAAAGAGTGCCGATTTCAGTTCAGTCGCCACATAAGTGGTCCGCCCTCGTGAATCGTCAATGACTCTTTGCTGTCGTTACCCGATCGACATGGATGTGACCATTGTGTTCTGTCGCAAATCCTCGGCGCAACTCGTTCGAAGCTGTCATCAACGGTAGACCTGTAGATGGGTACGTCTGAAATGGAGCACCGAGGGTGAGACGGTTGTGGAGTCGCGTTTGCCCTTTCCGATTGAGGTTGCCTTTCGATGGACCTAGACGAAACGACATCCTCTTGACCCACACACACTGTATGGCTTTCAGTGATGAGGCCGATAACACCGAGTCGGGCAAATTCATTGCAAGGCGTTAGGACGGAGGTGATCTCGTGCCATTGGAGTCGCTCAAGATATGTTCAGCCACCAAACCTCACACTTGTTGTTTCCGGTCTTGGGGCCGGACATTCGGCTTCAAAGTCGCGCGACTGCTGTAAGCTGGGCGGCCCCAATGATGGCGATCCTCACTACGTGCATCCGAGCCCTGATTGTATGTTTATGCTCGTAGGCGTCGAACATTTATGGATGCTGCTGGTAGATATGGCGTCGTAACGAGACCTTGGAGTATTGATATTAGCTCTCTCACCAGACCATTTTCCCGGACACATTGTCATCAGTAGAAGCAGACAAACACAAACCATGCTCATTCTCGTGGCCGGCGCAACAGGAAACATCGGCAGCCATGTTGTTCGGTCAGCTTTGAAGAGAGGCCATCAAGTACGTGCACTTGGTCGTTCGCCATCAAAGCTGCCAGAGAATCTACGTGATCAGCTGGAGAGCTTCGTCGAGATCGATCATCTGAACGATACAACAAATCTCGACCGTGGTTGCAAAGGCGTAGATGCTGTCATCTGCACCTATGGTTCCGACCCGGTCTTGATGCTCGACGGCCAGCTTGCACTTTTGCGTGCAGCAGAGCGGGCTGGTATCAGACGCTTTCATGGCGCAAGCTGGAACTTGATCTGGGATAAGATGCCGTTCGGAGTCATCGAGAGTTACGATCCAGTCATCGCCTTCAGTCGACAGGCTGCATTGACGAGCTCCATCAAGCCGCTATTCGTATTCTGCGGCGTCCTTGCGTCGACACTCTTCGGTGTGCCCGGAGCTGGAGCTTTAGAAGGCGGTAGCGCGGTTTGGACTCGAAGGGAGGGCCGCGAACGGATGCTCAACATCGTTGGAGATGGCGACATCCTCAATCCTTTCGCCGTGGAAGCAGATGTCGCTGACTTTAGTGTCGCACTCACCACGTCCGATGGTGCCGAGGAAGGTGGCTTCTACCAGTTCTGTTCGGACGAGTTCACTTTCCAAGAGCTGGCGGCTGCGTACAAGAGGGTCAGAGCGGCGGACTGCACTATCAATACGCTTATAAGTGTCGATGCATGTAGGCAAGCAGTCGCCAAGGCCAGGGCCGATGCAGAGGAGTCTGGAGAACTAAACTCTCGATGGCATGGCTATATCGGGCTGGTGTATGGTTTGACGTTCGCTGAAGGCACGCACAACCCTAAGCCATTGGATGCTAGCAAGTTTCCCGATGTTCGAAGGACGAGTCTGGAGGAGTATATTCGAGAGAATCCTTGGTTGTAGAAGATTGAATGCCGGTGGCTGTAGCATGGCTGTACAGGCCGTATTTCATCGCCAGGCATGATCCACATGGTCGGTTGATTCTGCACTACACACGTAGATAGGACATCAATGTTGTTCAGACAAGGTCCAGTGCGTCGAAGTCCACCACCAAATGCATAGACGAAGCTCGGCTCAAGGGAGGCATTCTTGCTTCATGGCCGCGGATCACCAGGCGGACATGTTCGGGTACTGCGGCTCTCTGAAGCTCAACCCGGATGGCCCGTCTCAAGTGTGGTTTTGTCGTCTTTCTTTGGTTCCTCGGCCTCGATAGCTTGCGCGTTCTTGTCGTCTAAGGTACTGTGGTCATGGCGAAGGACGGAGGCCGACAGGCTGTAGATTGTGCGAACTTGGCATGGCTACGCGAATGCTTCGCTCGCGATTAGAGATGGATATTGACCAATGCCTGTGGGTGGATGCATCGACCCGTCGAAAGCAAGGCGTGAGAAAGTACAGCAGGAACACTCTGCGAGCCAACTTGGAAGCGCGTTTGGCGTTGCCGGGCGACGTCACCGTGCAGCCCAAACAAGCGCCAGAGAACAGCCGGGTGAGGTGTGAGGTGACGCGAGAGCTGTCACAACTCCTCACCAATCCTCCCACCGCGCAGCCGCATCGCGCGTGAGGGTGAAAGGCAGCAGACAGTCAGCCGAACAGGTCATTCACCCATCACTCGCCCACTTGAGCTCGTCATACCGTAGCCTGGCGCCCACTTACGTAGGTGCTGTGCAGCTTCGCAAGCTTCACCCAACATCTCCTCCCCTCTCCATCCTATCACCATCTCTGGAACATTCGGCGCCTTGCTTCATCCCACAATTTGCTGCCCGCTCCCGGAAGAATCAAGCAATAAAGTGGACCTCGCCCAGTGCTATAAGACAAAGGAGCGCTACATCTGGGCTCTTACAAACACCTGCTAAATTCATACACAACTCACCACAATGGCAGACGTAGAGAACCAAGGTGAGCCATGACTCGTGTCGCTCCGCGAGTCAGTATATCTCCGTACGTTTACTGATCCGAGGCCGCAGATCAAGTCCACAAGGACGGCACCGACCACATCAAGGACAAAGTCTTTGGTGAAGGCGAAGGTACGACCCCTAAGCCGGAGCCCATTATCGCGAAACCTCCTGCTTCCAATCCTGGTGCCGATGATCCCACTGCTGGAATTGCCAAGGGTGCCGGCGGCGTGAGCGCTGCTGCCCACGTTGAAAGCCCATCTGCCGGAAACAAAGAGAAGAGGAAGAGCATCGTCGGACAACTCAAGGACCTGTTCCTGGGTGGTGACAAGAAAGAGAGGGAAGCCTCTGAGGCTGGCACTGCCAAGCAGGGAGCAACAACGACTGGTGCAATCGCTGCAGGTGCTACTGGCATTGGCACTGATACTGGCAAGGCTGTGGACCTTCCAGATCGCACCAAATCGACACCAGCAGCGGATTCGGCCCCCAAGAGCACGACAGAACAGGTCAAAGAGGCAGTCACTGGTGACAAAGAGGCTAATACAGGTGCTGCTGCAGCTTCGAGCACAGAGCCCACTACCGAATCCAAGCCTGAGACGAGCGAGACCAAGACTGACGAGCCGACCAATGCCTCTGGCGAGCCAACCGACACCTCGGGCGACAGCTCGCACAAGCCACCAGCTCCAGCAGGCGGCAAGCCTCCAGAGAACCGAGAATCCATCCCAACTGCTGGTGGCGAAAGACTCGGTGACAAGCACTGGGGCGAGAGCAAGATTGTGCCAGACAACCCAAAGGCGCAAGCTGAGTCCTCTGACAAGGGTGTCGCTAGCTCTGAGGGGCAACCAACTGGTAAGAATAACAAAGAATATTGTCGCTCACTGCGAGACATCATGCTGACTTTGTAGCAGAGGAAGTCAAGGACAACACCGCTAAGAACACCGGCGGTGCTTCTGGCGGCCCCAAGAGCGAGGGTGCTGCGACCGGCGAGTCGAAAGAGAAGGGCAAATTCATGGACAAGGTCAAGGATAAGCTGCCATTCGGCAAGAAGGATAAGGCTTAATTGTCAAATGCAGGACTGAGATACCACTGACGATGTTGATGATGGAGGATGATATGCGTGGTCTGCTTTTTGTGATACCTGGTGCGAGTACGTATTGAAACAGTTTCTTTTGCGCTTCAAAACCCGTGGTCTGTCTTATCTGTTGAGACAGCAGCGAGCACTTTCACTCACTTCCGTTTGCTAGCTGTTGACGCTAGCGGAAAGCTTAATCTAGCACCTTCTGTTTGAGCAGCGACTCGAACTTGTTAACCTCCGACCTCGACTTCAATCACGAGTTGCGAAGCAAGTCAACCCGCTTGAAATTGCACCATGGCGTCCGATTCAGCGCTCGCCACGACGACCTGTCTAGAGGGCGCGATACCGATCCTCACTGGCCTCCCAAGTCTCCTCGACAGCTCGACGCTCTCCGACTTCGTTATCATGACCGGCAAGCGGGATACTGCTGTCCACCGAGTCATTCTCTCCCTCCATTCCAGCGTCCTTGCGAAAGCTTGCAACGGAGACTTTCGCGAGACGTCACAGGCGTCCATCGACCTTCAGGAAGACGACCCCGATTGTGTACATGCGATGATTCACTACATGTACAATCTCGACTACGACATCCCAGACTCTGAGACGGACATCTTCAACTGTTCAGCTTTTCACGTCGGCATGGCTGTCATTGCTGACAAGTACGACATCAAGGTATGCTTGCTACTGCATAGCCTTCATTTGGTAGCTTGATAGCTGACATAGTTTCTCAAGGCCCTCAAAAGTGTGGCATTCGTAAAGTGCAAGGCTGGACTTCCGTATATCGGCGGCAACGCCTTTGCCGAAACCGTCGACTTTGCCTACGAGAATGTCGTGGCTGTCCCGGATGTCTGCAAGTATCTGGTCGATTTCGCCCTCGACAACCCAAAAGTTGGCGTTGGCAGCGTCATCCAGCCGCCTCTCAGGAAGGTCATACAAAAGCACCCTGACTTGGCCATGGCGATCACTGAGGCGATGCACGCACGAATGGTGGCAAAGAGCGAGGCCAAGAGCGAGGCAAAGCAGTGGACTTATGAATGTCCCAGTTGTGACCGACTCAACCAGTTCGACCGCGCACTGCGTGACACCGGCGTTTCCCGGTGCAAATTCTGCTTGAGGAGCTGCCATTCGGTTGCATGGCGGCTTCGCTACCATACTTAGACTCCAGGCCTGCGAAAGGTTTGCGTCACATCGAGCTGGACCTTTACCACACACATACAGATCACATATCTGCCAGCTTCCTCGACGGCTCCCTAGCTGCAGATAGACAATCTCAGGAAAGGAGCATGCTCGATGAATCCTGTCGTCGGGATGAACTGTCCGCTGCAAGACCTTCGGCCGTACGAGAGTGCTGATACTTCGCAAAAGGATCACAAGTGTCTGCGTGCATTGCAACCACATGGTGAATACTCTGCCGTGGTCAAGTGCTACTGTAGCTAAGTACGTAGAATACGAAACCACAATGTCTTGGCTTCACTCCACGTCGAGCTATCTGCGCTGGCTCAAAGCTTCCCTGCCTCGACCTCAAGTTCCAACCTGGGAGTTGCTGCCGAGGGTGAAGGCAACTTCCTCTATTCACGCCTTCGACCACCCTCATCTGACTTCCACGATTCATTGCTGCAAAAAGCTACAGCATGCGGTGACTGGTCAACTACTCGAGATAGATGACTCCGAGTATCTTGACCAAAATGGGATCCCACAGCCGCATGACTAACACACGCATCTGGACGGTTGTCGCGATCCACTACCCATGTTCCACAGACAACTGGACTGCCTTCATCCATTGCAGAGGGTGAGCGCCATGTCAGAGGCACGACAATACTCTGCTCTCGAGCAGATGCCCAACGAGATCGAAAGCGCCATCTTCGCTGTGCTGCCAGACTTGCAGTGGCTGCTATCCGCCATCCTCACTAGCCGCAAACTATACATTGCATTCAAGTCGGACGAGGCCAGCATTGTTCGACAAGTCCTCGGCCGACGGATGCAGCGAGGCGTGCTTGAGGATGCAGCCACGGTGTTCCAAGCCCGGCGAGCCGAGAACAAGCAATGGAACCGCCAGCAGATCGATCGCCTATTCGAGAGGTACTACTATGGAACGGATGTATTTTTCAAGACTTGTCATCTCGCCAAGGCAGGAGAGCTAGCCAGATTCCACGCCACAGTGCAACGCTTCTCGACACGTTTTGCAAGTCATGCGCTTCGTTCGGCTTCGAAGACCTATGAACAGCCAGTCGAGACCAGGCAGGTTGATGGGGGTGAGCTGGTTCGCGTCGAGAAGGGGGAGATGGTACGCATCGAGCGAGCTTTCTATCGCTTCGAGCTATACTGTATCTTGTTCGGGAATACCAAAGAGCGATTAATTGACCCAGGCAGAAAGCAGCGAGAGGCATTCTGGGACCACTTTGCACCATGGGAGATTGAACAGATTGCTTCTGTGTATGAGTTTCTGCGCTCAAGAGTCGCATCTGGTGTGTCATGGACATTGCATCCAACTTTCAGTCAGGCTGACGTTTTATAGCATTCGAGAAACTGGCCATGAATGTACCCATCTGGACGGAGTATGCATCAAGCACAGGGTTTCTTACGGATGCACGCGATGAGTTCCTACAAGGCCAGATGACACGTGGGCTCGAGCACATACTTACGATTCTTACTGGCGATTCTAGTGAGCGGTTCTGCAAGCTTCGCCCACCCAGGTGCTCGAATGACGAACAGGTCTTTGATCTCTACTCCATCGAAGAAAGCCTCAACTGGTCCATAGACGTGGATGATCCTCCTGAGTACCTCACGCTCGAAGAGATGGAACAAGATCCCGAGTTGGCGAGCAAGATCCTCAAACCTCCCTTCTCTGTTGATACTGATATAGGACCGAAGTCCGCATGGCGCTGGGCTCATAGAGACGTAGCTCCCGACTTCAGCAAGCGTAGTGGCTTCGTGCTTGGAGAGTCCCAAACGTCACTTCGTGAGCTTGGATATGTCTTCTGGGGTCGAGAACGATTGGAACAGTGGCGCTTATTGAATCAACCTTGGCAGGCACCAGATCCGTTCGAGATACTGGACGATAGAGCGCACCAAACTCGAGAATTCGAGCAGAAACTTCAGGCGAGGTCGAAAGACTTGGTTGGCAATGGTATCATAGGCCGAGAATCCTGGCTTTGACTAGCTGCGAGTCTTCGCAGAATCTAGGCGATCCTTGGTGTATTCCAGCAGCTTGGAAAGGGCAACGCTGAGATATATGCCATCCGAACGGGAAATGAATTCCATCGCTAATCTCTTTCCGCTCAAAGTGGAACATGTAACGCTGTCATTCGAGGTTAACCTCCAACAAGACTGTACAGGCCACGAGGATAGGAGCACGGTCGGTGGGGCGAGCATGACATCCACAACCCCTACTTCTGACCCTCTGGATTGACGATTGAGTAGGCCGCCCAGAGTACTCTGACTGTGGCCATAAGCGCTGATTCTTATCGGCCCTTGAAAACGTGAAGTGGTGATTAAAGCTCACTGTCACATGAAAGCCGCGCCGTTTGCGCTAGCGGAAAGCTTAACCTAGCGGCGTTTCCATTCGACTTTGACCTTTTGTCCAAGCTGCTGAAGCAACGTCAACAACTTCACACCAGACATCGGGTAATTGCACTCGTCAAAGCGCTGATTTGGCCATCATGGCTTCCCAAGTTGACGACGCGCTGTCCGAGATCCTAGCCTTCGCTGCCTCGTACGACAGCACCCGCGGGCAACATTCGGACGTCACTGTCTACTGGAAGGGAGAGCAGCATCCTCTTCCTAAGCGTATCATCAGCCTACATTCTCCTGTGCTGGCGAAGGCATGCGCTGACCTACCCCACGGCGCATTATTCGACATCCACAAGATTACTCCGAATTCCTTTTTCTACTTGGATTGCGTCCAAGCTTTGGAACAGTTCATGTGCAAGCTAGAATATTCGTGTCCGCCGACAACCTGGTTTTTTAGCAAGACGTTTTCGGGCGATGGAGTCCCGTACATATTTCATGTCCGCATGGCCTTGTTGGCCGAAGAGCTGGAAATGAAAGTTCGTTGAACAGCCTCAACTCTCCGATCGTCGTACAAGCTGACAGATCTGTGACAGTATTTGTCAACCTTCGCGAATGCAACATTGAAGAATCTGCTCCCATCCTCGAAGCTGAGTCCGCAAGTCTTCATCAAGCTCGCCGAGTTGGCCTTCTGCCGTCCACGCACAATTCCGGTCGTACGCCAAGCTCTTCTGGATTATGCAGCCAATACACCATCTCTGAACATCACCATCTTCCCAGAGGATCCACGGCCCCTACTTAGCCTCGCCACCGAGCACCCGAGATTGAAATACTCTCGTTTCGATACTCTCCTCCTTTCCCATAGCCCTGAAGCAGAAGAGCACGCCAAGGTCCACAAAGACAGAGAAGCCTTCCGATGCAGCGAATGCGGCAAGGACCAATGGCGGGACGACATTGACGAAGACTTCAAGGAGTACACGTGCGAACACTGCGGACATGCAGAAGACGGCTGTGAGTGGGGAACTGATGCGATAAGAGACAGGAAGGTGGCAAAGGTGAAGGAGGAACAGGAAGGAGGGCGCTATAATTGCCCAGGTTGTGATCAAGAACAAAGTAAAGCTAGGAGTGACACGAAGGTCTACCGGTGCGACTATTGCGGCTGGGAGGGTTCGGGCGATGACTGGGCGGGGGAGCTAGATTACGATTGGATGGACGACGAATACAGCACGGGAACCTGGACCTTTGGTTGCCCACCAGAGCCGCTCAGTGAGGAAGACTAAAGTTGGAGTTTGGCTCGGTCTTACAGTTGGAAGGAGTAGAAGACCAGGTAGCCATTGAAGCACTCGCTCAGGAAACAAACCCAAGTGCTACGCTTCCGCAGAGGCACAGGAATCATTGAGGAGGCGGACATCGGTAGAGCATACTTCAATCGCCTTCATCAATCTCCAACCACCCATAAATCCAGCCCCGGTTCCACCACAGCAGTAGCCGCTTCATGCGCGACACCCCAGTCCGCATCACGCAGTACCACCAAACGAGCCATCCCAATGTCTCATTCGCCTCAACGCACGTCACGCTAGTGGAAGTACGGTGTCACCACAGATAAGAAGCTCAGACTCCATGCAGGGTACTACTCACCGTGCCTGCATACCGATTGCAGAGGCATCGAGAAGGATTACGAACAAGGTACGACATCTCGAAAAGAGAGAAGTGAGATGGAGTGAGGTCTGAGGATTCCATTCGATTGAATCCCTGAAGCCTCACGTTCAGACTCGCCCCTGAACGACCTCCAGACTGTACACATCCGCATACAAAGCTCGCTTGAATCAACAAGTTCTTTCATCGCCTTGCTCCATCCTGTCCTCGAAGGCCTTTGGTGACCAGCAACACAACAAAAAGCCTTCCAGCGCCACGCTGTAACACCCCATCCAGCATCCAGATGAGGGTAATCTTCCTTTCCTTTCCTCCCGATAACACCAAAAGTGTTCAGCCGTATCCTCGCCACCATATCAAATAAACAAGAAAACAATATACATTAAGCCGTGGGTCGCATCCTCCACCTTCTCTCCCGCTCCTCTTCTGCGGGTGCGACGATGGTGTGATATGGTGTGACATGCAAAGTGAGATTTTTGTATTCCACGCGGGTGGAAAGATTTGGGTCAAGACACAAATGAGAAAATCATGGAAGCTGGGGCAATAGAAGACGGCTTCCTACGCCATCGAGGGCATCGTCGAGGTATCGGGCATCGCTGGTTTGTCCTTCTTGGACCGGCCCCAGATGCTCCTGGATCTCGCTCGGCCGCCGACCTTTTCGTCTTTCTTTGTGTCCTTGCTGGACACTGCTGTATCGGGTCGTTTCTTCTCCTTGGTATCTGGGGTCTTGGAGTTGGAGGAGGTCGACTCGTCCATGTATTTTGGTTTGTAGATCCTGCAGGATAGTCAGCACCATCAAAGGACACGCTCTATGTTTTGCGAACTTACCAGCTATTGCCGGCCATCGACATGCCGCTCTCAGCTGCCTTTCTGTACAATGATGCAGCTTTCTTCAAATCCTTCTTTACACCAACGCCTTCGGTATAGCAGAAACCTGCTTCTGCAAGAGCGTCCGCATCCCCCCAACTGCCAGCAATCTCGTAACATCGTACCGCTAGGGGCTTGTCCTTAGCACAACCCCAGCCATTCATCGAACTGATGCCGAGCTCGTAGATGGCCAGCGCGTATTGCGCCTTCCTCTTCTTGCGTTCTGCTGGATCGAGGTTCGCATGTCCTGATGTCGCATTGAGCTTGTCCTCGGCATCTGCCACGTCAAGTCCAGACGTCTCGATGGCCTTTCGCAACCACTTCACACCCTCTTCCTGGTTCGGTCGCATGCCCCAGCCATGTCTGCAAGCCAGCGCATACAGCAGCATTGCAGTAGGCAGGCCGGCAATGGCAGCCAATCGAAGATGGTATGTAGACTTGTTGGTCTCTCCAGCATTGTGACATGAGATACCAATATCGAGATGCTCTTCGGGTGAAAGGTCTGCAGATGGTGACTTCTTGTGAAGCGGCAATGCCCTGATAGTACGATCGGTGCTGTCTGTCTTCACCGATGGCGAAGATCGGTGGAAAGCCGCAGCCTTCTGCAGCGCCCGAGGATCTGCTGACCTGCTCCTCACCTCGCTCGCACTAGGCGTCAAGCTGCGGCCAGAGCGGCCAGTGTCTGAAGGTGTTGGTGACGCTCGCGCTTTTGCCTCAAAGTCGGAATGCACCCTCTCGTGATGTGCGTGCTGGGGACGGTTCGGATGTTGATCGTGCTCTCGATCCCAGTCGAACTGCTTTTGAATCCAAGAATCCCTAAACGCTCTCGAATCACGATCCACGGGCCGGCCTCGGGGCAGTGCATACTTCGCATAGATATACGAAGAGGATGAGTTCCCACCTGGGGTGTCTGGAGGGTACATAGGAGTATCTGGAGGTGCGAAGTGCGGTGCGTCTTCTCCGGAACCCTGCCGTGATAACGGTGGCTTCGATGAATATGTAGTGCTGCTGCTGGCGCCTGACGGCTGTCGGTGAGGTAGGTCGATATTGTGCCTTTCGAACGAAGGGCGACTGTCCATGGAAGGCCTCGTGTCGAGCGATGGTCTAGCGTCGAATGAAGGCCTCGTATCGAACGAAGGCCTGCTCCCAGAGCTGCTCATGGGTCTTGAGAAGTTCGAAAAATTGGGTGGTGGCCTTTGCAGCTGTTGCGAACCGTTGATGGAGTACTCGGACGTCATTGAAGGCGACCTGTGTATCGGTTGCATCCACGGGGAGAACGGAGATTGCGGTCTTGATACGCCGCTACTGCCAGAGAACTTGCGCGACGAAGACACTGCATGTGAGCCACTATTCGACTGGCCATCCTCATCACCGCTATCTGGCGGCACGGAGCGTATACTTTGAAAGCTGCGCGGTGATTTGGGATATCGCGGCGACTGTGGGGGTGCAAGGCCTCGATCTGAAGTTAACGAACGCTGTGATCTTTGCGAGCCATTGGTCATCGTCCTAGGATGGGTGGAGATGGTGTCAATGCTGCTCGTTAAGCTGGGAAAAGCATTCGGCGAAGGTGCCTGCACGTTGATCATCTTGGAATCCACTGGCTCTGGTGAAGCTGCTCGTGGCATGCCAAAGTAGTCAGCTCCACCTTTTGACGCTGCTGTAGACTCAGGGTTTTCGATCGCGTCAAAGTATGGTGTTGGCATGGCGGGCACCTCTTCGTCTGGGCCAGCATCGTCCAGCGTGGGGTAGTGGCTCATTGGCCGCTCCTTGCCCATGTTATCAGCGTTTGCGCCATCCTCGACAGTCCTTCCTCGTGAGGAGACTGGACTTGACTCCTCGCTGGCCTCATCCACATCGGTCATCTTGCTTTCATTGCTAATGCTTCTGAAATATCCGGGTCGATTCTTCATTTCCTTGGCCACCATCGTCGGCGGCAATCTGCTCATTCTCCTCCCATTTTGCGCCTCTTCCTCAAACTTCTTCGCCAAAAGGCGCGAGTGCATGGCGAACGCATCAAGCGGTGACAGCGCAGGCGGGATCTCGCCCGCTCGTGGTGATGGGAGGTTGTTTTGGCCGGCGAACATTTTGGGTGGTTCGAAGGCTTCAGGGCGGTCACGGCCCAGATTCAGATTGGCGGGTCGCCGAGCCATTGTGTAGGTACAACAGCAGTCTGCTGCGCCAGGTAATCATGCGTTGGATGTGTCGAAAATGGGTTGTGCGCACGGTCAGCGCTTCGGGGGTGGGTTGGTGTGCTGCTGCGGCGAAGTGATCGGCGGTGTTTTGGATGTCTCACGGGGTGGGTTGTTTGGGTCGACAACAATGCGCGGAGTATGGCCAGCGCAGAGCATGTGGCTGCGAGGTGAAGCGAACGGGTTGGTAGGTGGATGTTGATAGAGAGGTGGTTGAAAGAATGGACGGCGGCGACGGAGCACTGCCACTTGCGCGGGATGAGATGGATGGATGCTACAGACTCAGAGGTGCATCGTGGTGGTGGAGGAAGGGGCGGCTTGCTCGTGTCCAGGGGTAGAAAGGCAAGAACTACCGACGTCGGCCAATCACAGTCGCTCCTGCCGCTTCGAGAAGACTACACTTTCTAGCGCGACGAGGGATGCTGACGCCAACACGCTCGAATGGCTTGACCTGCGCTCGCAAATCAACCGAAACTTCAACCATTGCCACCACCTCTGTGACGCGTGGAGAACTGGACGACGTGGTGGTGGCGGTGTGAAACATACGACGACTCAGTCTGGCCGCACGACAGCAGCAGCAGCAGCAGCAGCAGCACGACGTTGCTGGACCTGCATCCTGCCCGTTAGAAATCTGGGGCCCGGTCGGCACTGCTTTCGATCAGTTGCCACTCTATTTTAATCTCCGATGTTATGCAGGTACCGCCGCTCCACCACCACCTCACCTCACCTCACACTTCTCCGCCAACAACCAACACGAATGCCTCGGCCAAGGAGACCCTCCATCCAAGGATCAGTCGCAGGAAGCAGGACGATCTGTTGGAATCGCGCCTCTGATCTTGCACTTATTCTTGTATCGGACCCTGTGCCGCATCGCCTAAGAAGTGCATCCTGCTAGCATGTTGCTTGTTGACTGCTCACGGCCAGACTCCGACCTTCTTACGCGCCTCGATCTCAGCAAAAGGCTCGCCTCTGAACCAAGACACCGTGCAGATATCGCACACAATCCTGATGCAGGCCAAGCCTACTCATCGAGAGCAGTCACGGAAAGTTGATGCCTGGCCGGGCGCCCAAAATGGGATACTCTGCGCCAGATGCGAAGTCCTCGACGACGTGCGAGTGAATAAGTATATCAGTCTCGCACAAGCTGCAGAGGACAGACGTAGCGCCATCGTCGCATTCGAGCAGCTAGATTCGCCAAAAAAAAAAAGACCCTGTATCATAACCCTTCTCACAGAAGCTGAACGCCTTTAGAACAACTACCAGCATCAACCTGGTCACCTCAAGACCCTTCACAGCTTCCAGACCCTTTTACTCACACAATGAACTCCTCCCGATCCGATACACGGACTCGATCCCGCTCCCGCCGCGCCTGTAGCGATCCCATCGGCAACAGCATCATCGGCGAGGCCCGTGCAGTTAGTGACGTCAAAGGCTGTGCGATATGCCACAATGGCGACAACTATGGACACGGCAGTAGCGTCTGTGGGAGGTGCAGTCGATGCCATGGCTGTGGGAGTTCGAACAATGGGATTGGGCCTTTTCAGGCGGTGTATTTTGGTGGAAAGAAGACCTTGAAGAAAGTTGGTGAGATCGTTGGTGCAAAGCGAGATACGGGTGCAGTGGTGGCCATGAAAGTGTGAGGGTGCCGAGGGGCATAACTCATCGTAACGTCATGGTTGGGACTGCTCTGCGTATCTATAAGCCTAAGGCGGATACGTTGTTCTACCACGAACATCGCTGTACGTTTGCAGACTTCCGACCCTGGTTCTTCCATCCTCGGCCGCATTACCATTCAGTGGACGCACAGGAAGAGGTTTGAGTGTGGGCGGCTATATGGCGGCCGTTCTGGGCCTTCAACACCTCCTTTGCAAGCATCGGATGGTCGTCAAGACACTCGCACGCCTTTTCATTGCCGGATGAAAACGACTCCCCCATTCTAGTCGCCAAGCTCGCCGCAATGGTCTCCTGGGACTCATCTTGGACCCACGGTATCTCATTCACAGCATCGACCACGCGGCCAACGAAGTCCGGATTGTAATCTAAGGTAGGTGGCGAAACCAGAAGCCAAATCCTTCCACAGCCCGTAACTTCAGGTGTTGAATGTTGTACAAGTCAGCGAGGATCCAGACTCCGGAGTAGTAGCTAGTGATGTGCTTGGAGTATTACAGCACATCACCCTGCAGAGGTCGACATCGTAGAAAGCTGTTGTAGGGATATTACAACATACGTGCGATACCAGCACAGTTTGTTAAGCCATGTAGGAGCACAGTTCACCGAGGAGCACGGAAGTAATGACGGCGAAGCGGGAGTAAAGTCTCGCCATCTCGAAAGAGCCGCAAAAGAGTAGATAGTCAGCCATTGCACTGACTAATGCTATTTTACTCTTCAGTGGAACTGGAATGACAATGCGGAGTGAAGCTGGATATCTAGAAGCGACTGAAGATCCATAATTCAGGGCAGATCTATCAGACGAAATGAGATACATATACGTAGTCAAGACTGTATTGCCCGCTGCTACTCGACGACTTTCACTCGTATCTTCGTCCCAAGCGACTTGACCATGTTCTCATGAGTTTTGATTGAACGTCTCTTCGCCTGACTCCAGACTACGGCATCCTCGGGAGAAGACAATTACTGAACCATCCTCGGGAGAAGACAATTACTGAACCATTCGAGGGTCGCCCGGGCTCGGGAACACATCTACATCAACAAGCGTCTGCTGCGATATATATTCCAAGACGCTTCGGCAGCACCTCGACCTTTTCCGACCAACCGCACAACAACTCCCCACCTTACAGAGGACTATGAATCCACTGCTTACTCGTAGGATCCAATAACTCCCTCTCCGCCTCCCTCCACTCCCTTCGGACAATCTCCGCTCGTTCCTTACTCCTCGGCCGAATATCCGCCATGAACTCCTCCGGCATACACACAAACCCTTGCGTAAGCCTCTCCTGATCCGGCAACACCACCCTACCCTCAGCATCTTGCACCGGCTTGACATCAAACGCCCAAAGGAACCGTGAGATTCCCAGCAGAAGGCTACGCTCGGCAACGTGCATGCCAGAACAGATCCTTCGCCCAGCTCCAAACGTGAAGTGGTCTCGTTTGCTGCCGTCTGGGTGCGACGCGGAGTCGTACAAGCTGAGAGAATCGTCTTTGTAGCGGAGGGGATCGAAAGCGCGAGGATTTGGCGAGCGACGAGGGTCGTTGTTGATTGCCCAGACGTTGTTCATGACGCCGGCTCCCTTGGGTATTAGATACCCTCTGTAGGTATCTGCATTGCTTGTTGCGTGGGGAACGGCGCCGAGGATCGTGGTAGGGCACCAACCTGGATACAACGTCAGCGCTTCCTTCGCTTGCATGGATGAGGGAAACACACGTAACGTCTCCTTCATGATCATGCGGACGTATGGAAGGCTTGGCTGATCGTCCATAGTGGGCAATCTATCTCCGACGACTGAGTCGATGTGTTGCTGAGCGTAGCGCTGGATCTCTGGATACAGAAGCATCGCTTGCACGAAGGCGTAAAGCGTAGAGCTCGTTGTATCAGAGCCAGCCTCGAGCAAGGTGCCGCTGATATACGCCTACACGGCCGGTCAGCATGCGTCTCGATAGTATGCTGGACATCAACTTACCGCTTGAGCATCACTGAAACCATCCTTCTTCTGCGCTTCCGCCATACCCACACAAAAGCAATGATTGATCGTGCCATTCTTGATTTCCTGCTTTGCTCTGAGCCAATGCCCCAAATACAACTCCCTCTCCACCCGATGAAGCTCTTTGGCTTTCTTCTGCGTCGGCAATAACCAGTCTGGAAGCCGTCGCAGGATTGGAAAGAAATCAATCAAAGCGGCAGTCCCTGTCTGGTTGATCTGAGCGAATTCGTTGAAGCCCTCAAACAGCTGCTGCATCTTGGCATCGGCGTATGTGTGAGTCCTCCAGCCAAAAACCATGGACGTCGTCAAGGCGTTTGAATATCGACGGATATGCTGCAGGAAGTCGGCAGGTGTATCCAAGAGGTCGTTGAGCATTTGCTTGTTCTCCAGCATCTGGTAGGGCACGTAGTTGGGTGCCACTGTGTTGTTGAGGAGATGATGGACCATTTTGCGGACCTGAGGAGTCGTCAGCGATGCAGCATAGTCGAGGGAGCGATGTATTGTACGCCTCGCCATCGTGGACCGTATTCCATCATCAACATGCGCAGATTGTCTGAGCACAGTATCTGTCCAATGTACCTGTTTCAGACAGAGTCAGCACCCCAGCAGCAGTGGCATGAGCCATCTCGTCATACATCTCCTGGCGATCTGAGTAGTTGTTACTTCTGCGGTCTAGGAGTTCTTTCACAGCCTCATCGCTAGAAAGGACGATCAAAGTCTTGGTGCCAAGCATAAGTGAGTACACGTCTCCGTACTCGCGCGCCCATTTCTCGAACTACGCCTTGTCAGAAAGATGCTGATTGCTGTCGCTTGCACAACAATACCTGAAGGTGCGCATCTCTCGTTGGCATCTGATCGGACAAAGTCAGCATACGACGCCAGAATCCGATGGGGTAGACGGCGTGCCTGATGAATGTTTCCAAGGATGGGTAGCGTGGGTGGTCCTGGTGGGAAGTCCTTCGGCCGTTTGCCAATGGACAGAAGACGTACGAGACCATATGCCACAAGGACAGCCGCAACGGTGATATAGACGTAAGAGTTCTGCATGTTGTGCTAGAGGAAGGGCAGTAGTAAGGCTTGAGGAAACAAGACCTAGGTCGAGAAGACAGGCCGGTCGAATATATACATTGATCTGTACTTCCCGCCAGCAGCAGCCGGCAATGCATGTATTCCACATTATAGTTGTGATCATTCGCCGGACCAATAGTATGGTAAGACTTGATGCGTTACAAGCTTTGGCAATGCGGAAGCGGAGGTGGGAGAGCTGCGGATGTGGTGGTGGGAGAGCAGTGCTGCAGATCAGGTACGTACCATGGAGCTCGATGGGATGTCTTCTAGAGCACAATCTTCTGAAAGTCGGTTATCAAGTCGTTGACCTGCTTCATAGACGTATCATCGTATTTCGGAAGAAGTGAGCCCGATGCTACGTCTGCCGTACTCTCATGCGTCGAATCGTCGTTCAAGTAAGCTGTAATGGCAATACGGTCAACAATCAGCTTCGCTAGCGTCCAATACTCGTACGCGTAGCGAGAGAAGCCGATGCGTTTCCACATGGTGTTCGGCGTGAGCTCCTGGCCGTTTACAGGATCATGTCGTGTAGTTGAAGCGTACTGGTCGGAGTAAATCTGCCACACGATGATCCAATTGTCGAGGGCGGTGCGAATTGGTATCATTTGTCGGTCGTAGCCGAAGCATTGTTGAATCTGGAAGCTCAAAGAGTGGAGTGCTGTAAGAGGTCAGTACGAAGTGCTGACGCAGTACCTGGATAGGAAGGCCGACCGCTTGTCAGGGCGAACAGATTCAGCGGTCCAAGATCAGCAAGCGATGCCAGGACACGAGGTCGCATCGGCTCGCTGCACAATTGCTCGCACAGGGAAGACAGCGTATGTCTTGTGTTTTCTGACCCTTGCTGGAGGCACTGGAAGCATTCGTCGCCTGTAGATGCCTGAAATGCAACTTCGCTCGAAGCCAGATGCATAATCATCTCTTTAATCGCCATGCGCGGAGGGAGGTTGTTGAAGATGACGAAGGCAGTATCAAGCAGGAAGATCCACAGACAGGTTCTGATGAGCTCTTCTCGAAGGATAAATTCCGGCCAATTGAACTTTGGGTGCTCGATAAGCTGCAATGGCAAATGCCTGGCATGGGCGAGTCCAATGTCTCTGGCAACCTGAAGATTAAGTCAACCCCGCTCAAGCAGCCTGGAATAATGGCCCGTGTGACTTACAGCGACCATGGTGGAGAAGCGAAACCTTCTAATGCGCCGCTTGCTTGCATCGCTTCCCTCCCAGTTCTGGTAGAGGCAGACAACATACGCCGCCTGCAGAGACTGCAGCCGCGCGTGAGATGGAAAGGCGTTAGGCTCACCTTCACCGTCTCTACAAAAGTCATCGTTCTGGAACACGATCTCCTCGACAGCGCTGTACCACATCATTGCCTCCTCTCGGTCTGTTGTCACTGGTGACACGGATGCGCCCATGACTGCCATGGCCGCCACAAGACCTGGTTTCGCAAGGCCGATGTGAAAGCTAGGATGATGCATGAAATTGACATTCGGGTGCCAGAACGCCCAGAACATCTCCAGGTGCAACCTTAACCGGTTTGGAGAGAAGAAAGCACTACAGTCCGATTGCAGCTTTGGCGACCATTCCAGAGAGACAGCGCTATTTCGAGGCTTCAGGCTCACTACTTCTTCCACAAGTAGAGCAATGTCATCGCATGTGGTCTGCAGAGGGTCCTCATTGGTTGTTCCATTGTCAGACTCAGTACAAAGCTCTCCCATGAATTTGAGACGAGCCGCCAGCCTCTCTGAGACGGACAGACAGTCGAAAGAGGAGACTAGCCCATTCGTCCTCGTAAACCGCTCCAGGAAGCGCAGTGACACACCCTCCGCTGCTGGAGGATGCAAAGCCAGCCCAGATTGTAAAATCTCGTGCCAGCTTTCGACGTCGTCCTGTGCGTGAGCGGAGCCATCTCGGCCGTTATTCGTGACCATTGAGTCTGCAACCAGATGCCCCTCTTGGCCAAAGCTTGCAGGGTATATGCATTCAAGTCCCTTCCTCAGACAGCTGGTACAGACCGGCTGACCAGCGTCACAGGCTCGCTTTCCCCTGGCACACGATCCGCAAGCTCGCCTCAGAGTGCTCGAAGTCTTTGCTCGCTTTCCAGTGCAGGTCTTTGAATGCCTTGCCAGCACGTCCGATCTTTGGAACGTCGCTTTGCATTGGTGACATTGATGGTCTCTGAGATCGTTGTGACTGTTCAGGTGTCGTTGAAGATGCTCTTTCCTTCGATAGCTTTGGCTACATTGGATGCATTGGAATGATGCTGTCCCGGGTGCCGAATCTGAGCCGTCCATGATGACGTATCATCGCATGCTCTTTGGCACGAAATATCGGACTTGCAACGTTTGGTTGAGTCATCCAGATCCTGCGGTGTAAGCAATGTGTACTACAACATCGGGTGGAAGAAGAGTGGCAAAATCAGTTCTTCCGGAAGTCCGAAGAGGTGAGGTCAATTTAGCGCCGGGAGTACCCGTCTGCGTTTCCCCGAAATATTCCCTCGATATCCATCAAGTCTCCATCGACCCACCACCTGCATGAAACGAACGGTAGGGAAGGCTTATTCAATGAGACGAAGCAAGGGCGTACTCTAGCCCGTACGATATCATTGCGACCTCAAATCCTTCGCTATCTGAAGCAGCCGCAGCACGCACGTCGCGCCCGAGCTATCTACAGATACTGAGTAGCAGTCACGCTCTAGGCTGTAAACCACACCGCTCGATGATATATGGGCAACTTGTATCTTTCGATCCAGCGCCGTCGTGTCTAGACCGATGATCCAGCTCAGAATACTGGAAGCTCGCCCGTTGGTGGCTTGGTGGCGCATGAAGATAGCTCTTGTCATGGGCTGCGTTCACAGCCTTGCCACGACACCCGCGTAATAGCTAATCAAACGATGCGAAGCTCCTCAGACCGCGCCGTGTTCCCCAAGTATGACTCCGCACTTTAATACATATGCAATTAGACGCCTGAAATGCATCTTTCACAGTATCTAGGCTACAACGCATCACAAAACACAACCTCCCACTAAACCTTCCTCACATTCGACGAGTCCGGCGGTGCGACAACCAAAACCTCATCCCCAGTCGGCGGCACATAGGGCTGATCCAAAGCCTGCGTAATGTTGAAACTCCCATCCCTCGTCACAATAACAACTTCCGCCTTGACTCCAGGCTCAATCGCCTCACCTCGCGCCTTCTTGCTGGCCGTACCGACTTCATTAAGCTCGATGTCCCCCACAATGAAATACGCATCCCCGCCCGTCGACGTACAGCTGATAACCGCAGTCATGTTGACGTACAAGTTCCCATGGTGCATCTCCACGCCGGGATCGCCCTGCGAAACGTGGATGGGACCCCAGGGGCCGAAAGTCTTGAACGTGTTGGAGTTGGTCTGGATGCTGTACGAGGGCGAGGATTGGTAGTTGCCGTTGGAGCCAGGTGAGCTGGGGGGACCCGTCGCCCAGTAGATGGTGCATTGGGCGTTGGAGTTGACGTTTTGGTTGTTGACTTGGCCAACGGCGCCCAGGGTGAAGGTCAGCTCGTAGGTGAAGGCGGCACACATCTTGGCGTTGATGGCGGTTGTGGCGCCCTGGCAGCCGGAGCCTGGAAGGCTGGTCATCTCGACTAAGAGGGCGTCCTCGCTCTGGCCGTTTGCGCCTGTGTATAAGGAGGGTGCGAAGTTGACGTTGCTGCCGAGGGTGCAGCCTGGGTAGGCGGCGAAGTTGTAGTCGCCGAAATCCTGAGAGACACCCTGATCTGGAGTGCACTCTCCAGGCTTGGGAGTGTAGCATGAACCGCCGACGCAGTAGCCCGAGCTACACTGGTTGCCACAGCTTCCGCAGTTGTTGGGGTTGTTGCGGAAGTCCAGGCATGTGCTTCCGCATTGATCTTGTGGACAGCCACAATATCCACCATCACGGCACTTGGATTTTGGTCCACAAATCTGTCCGCATGCGCCGCAGTTGTTGTCATCTTGGCCGTGATGCAAGTCGGCGCAGTAGAAGTTGGTGTCGCTGTACGCGCAGGTGTCTGGGGGACTGGTGCAGAAGCAGCGGCACATGGCTTTCTGAGCATCGTAGAAGAGCTCACGCCCCCTGGACGTTGCAGCGACGCCGGTGAAGTAGCTGTAGAAATGATCAGTACCTATCAGATTGGGGGGAGTGAATGGTCTCCTACCTAGCTTGCACAGTACAAGCAATGGCGCTCGCAATATCCCACCAACTGTCAAACTCGCTCCAGCAAGAGGCGATCATCATGGTGCCAAAGACTGCATTACAACCAACCCAGGTGTAATCGTGGCAAGAATCATAGCAGTAGCTTTGCACGGCACACGAACCGTCGAAATCGTACGGGCTGAGACCCCACCAGTCGTCCAAAGCATCACAGAAGTTACCCTGGCCCTGTTGGTAGCCTTGCTTGGTGTAAGGGACGAGGCCAGCCGGTGAAGCGGGACACTTTGGCGCCGGTCCGTCAGTGTACGACCTCTTGCGAATGCGCTCGGCCATTTGCATGTTTTCGCGACGGTTCTTGCGCGCATTGACCACGGCGGGCATGTTGACGGGTAGAGCCTTCATGTTATTTTGCTGAGTACCCTTGACGAAAGAGCTCACGGCGCCGGTGGTGACCCAGTTGTAGGATGACCCGCCTTGAGACATGGAGATCGTACCCAAGCAGTCGAAGCTGAAGATCGACGTTACCAGGTTGTTGACAAAGGACGTGCCAGTCGATGCGCTTGTGAGAAGGACGCTTCCGTTGCTGTGCATGGCCACATATTGAGGCGAAGAGGAGCCGGCGTAGACTAGATCGTAGACATTCGAGGAACCGGACACGGCCTGGAAGTAGAATGGAGGGAGGACCAGAGTATCGGGGCTGAGGATCGGATCACCGGCAGCAGGCGCCACAGTCTACTCGTGGTCAGTGATATGAAAAGAACATTATACAGACCGATACTCACAGGCTGAAGGATGGGTCCAACAGACCCAGTTCTGCTGACCATTGGGAGGTATTGCTCGTTGATGACGGTGAAAGACGCCTGCGGACCAGTCGAGACCATGCACGGCGCGGAGGGGATATCAGTCGGTTGAGCCAGACCGGTAGTGATCGGGGCTGAGCCAGTGACGCTGATAGGAGGCAGTTGATATTGGTCGTAGGTGTACGTTTGAACAAATATATTGTCGTCGTCCGGTGTAGCGATCGAGCCTGTAGGAGTATATGCTGGGTCGTTGGTGCTGAGAGGAGTAGGCGTGACAAAGGCGGCAAAGGTTGTGCCTTGGGTCTGGTTGGAGATAGAGGGGATAGGAGTCGATTCGACGTAGGGGATCAGCGGTGCGGGCTGATGATGCATTAGTCGCAGTTCATGGGTAATGATGTTCGCTACTTACTGCGTTGAGAGCTCCAGGGACGACCGCTGGGCAATTGATGTCCCAGAAGATGTCCAATTTGGTCGCGTCCGGTACGAAGTCCTGGTAGAGGGGTCTCTTGTACAGCTGACAAGCGCCACCAAGTCCCACCTGGACCGAGAACGCGGTGCAGCCCGAAGCTGCTTTGCATAGCTTCTGGCATCCCTTGAAGTTGTTGTCTTGGATCTTGGTAGAGCTAGAGATGGACTTGTCCACAGGAAGCCTGAATCCGTTCACTGCGCACATGTCGGTGTTAGTGTTACAAGTCCTATCGAAGAAGGTGTTGTTTCCTGGGATCTTGGACTGCAAGACAGAGATGCTAGTCCAATGTCAGCTAGGTCGCGCTTTTCAAAAGATGACGAGGACTGACACAGGCAAAATGTACAGACGGCAGTACCCAGATTCGACTGCATAGCTCCGGCAAAATAGCGAAGACTGGCAAAGAGCACCGCACTGAGCTGGGACGCTGAAGCTAGATTGGTTGGTCTGGTAGTAGGCAGACAGGATTCGGCCACCAGAGACGGAGCATTGAGGTTGACGTTGTGCTTGGGCGATCTGGGCAGAAGCCGACTGGACGGACGCAGACTGCTGTGCGTTCAGTGTCGATGCCAGGGTAGTGGCGACCGTTCCTGTCGTAAGAGCGGCGACTGATGTGGAGGTTGTCAATGGAGCTGTCGACTTAGAGGTGGATGTCGTTTTGGCGGTGGTTGATGTGGTCTTGGAACTGGTTGTGGTGGTGGATTTCTTGGTCGTTGTGACTGCTCTCTCTTCAACATCAGCAGGCTGGGCGACAATGCAGTGAAGCGTCGCCGCCAATGTGAATAATAGATGAGGACGCATGTTGGGTCTCAGTCAAAGGTGGGAAAAGCTGCTGTGAATCATCCTTGGATGCTGGGCGATCTCGGGAGGCTTATAAGCGTGGAGGTACGCGTAGGAGTCCTTGCACAGGCGAGAGACTTCGCCTTGACCGTCGTTGAGGCCGAAAGCGATCGAGTCTCGATCTCATAACTCGCAAGTAAATTGTCCTTTTCTCCGACACACATGCATTTCAGCCAGCCTCGAAAAGAGTCCTGAAGCCACATCTGGAAGCACGACACTGACCCTGCATCGAGAACAGACGCAGGGGACGGCTGGACCACGAGTTTCATAGGCCAGGACGCACCATACGCCTTGTGCAGAATGCCTCTTTAAGGTAAGCGCGAAGATGTATAAGACGCCTCGCCCACGTGGTGACGGGGACTAGGGCGGCGTCAGACCCTATGCTCGGGGCTGCCGCAATATCATGTGGACGAACAGAGACATCTCCGAATGGTTCATCGTGTCCAAGTGACGCCTTCGTTGCCGCAACGGACATGGCCGCGTGGACGTTGGCTGGCTGCACAGCATCTGGCCAAGCCATGCCGAGATATCTTTCCAAACAAGCTTTGCTTAGCCTTGCTTAGCTTTGCTCAACACGTGGTATACTGGCGGCGCTGAACTCTATAAGCGGAGCTGAGTCCTGTCGAAGTATGTATCCAGAAGCAAGCCCCTACGACCGGTCCGAGGTCAGAATCTGGAGCAAGCGAGTCCGCGGTCTCGTTACCTAGAGAGTGTGATTGCCGAAAAAGAGGTGCCAGCAACAACGTAGAAGCGCCTAGGAGCGTCGAGGGCTACTGATGACAGCAGAGGGATCTCCTTGACCAGGACTGGAATCATCTGCGACAAGGTGCACGGCCATGGCTGGCTTCTTCTCGACTTGAGGGGGCCATCACCGCTGGTCTGTCCGTTGGGACCGACACGCGGGACGGCGTTCGAGGCGTACGGGGAACGTTAGTGCATCTGGAGCGGGTCTAGCTCGCACTACCAGCTAGCTGGATGGGGTTTGGCCAAGTATGTGAAGAGGTCAACCAGTCGCCTAGTCAGGCCTTTCGATGAAAACAAGCTTTGGTCCCTCTTCCCGATCTCGACCACTTCTACCGGATCCGGCTATACATTGCCAACACACCTGTGCGTCGATCGTCTTGAGAGTCTTTCTGCATGTCAGTCATCTGCGCACGAGATCACAATACCTTATGTGCTACTGAGTCATGTCTCCGGACGACGGACTCTTAGAGACTGGAGTACCAAGTAAGGACAGCAAAGTCTTTCGGCACTGATCCAGGGCTTGTGCCGTCTCTGATCGAAACCTCCACGCTAATTACAGAGCGACTATGCTCACTACAATGTATACTGCTTGGACTTGGTCAGTGGACATCGACCCTTGCACTTGCGAGCTTCGCAGCCGACCGGCCAACATGGCCTATCGTGTTGGCCGATAACGGCTCGACCTGCGCAGCAGCTCCATAGCATGGCAACATTCGTCCTCTTGCAAAGACCGATGGAACAAAGTCTCATATCGAATATCAAGCAAGTCTTACACATCACCAGTGCGTCAACCTCCTGCGAAGATAATGTCGAAAGAACCCTGGCAGTTCACCGCCTCAGAAGCGCTGCAAGCGTTTAGCAACGACAATCTCACGATCCTGGACTATGCGAAGTCTCTGTTGCGAAGGATCGAAGATCGTGACGAGGCAGTGAAGGCGTGGGCATATCTCAACCCAGATCAAGTCCTCGAACAGGCCAAAGCCTTGGACAAGGTCCCCAAAGATCAACGAGGCCCGCTGCATGGAGTCGCTGTTGGTGTGAAGGATGTTATTTACACAAAAGGTGAGGCTCAACCCAATCCGCAGATCTGTGTCCAATGCTGATATCCCCAATCCAGGCATGCCGACTCAACACGGCTCGGAAATCTACAAGGATGACGAACCCGAAGTCGACGCCGCCAGTATCATTATGCTCCGCCATGCCGGTGCCTTGATCATGGGCAAAACAACAACCACGACTTTCGCAGCAAATACAGTAGGCACCAAGACATCCAACGCACACCATCCCAATCGTACTCCGGGGGGTTCGTCATCCGGATCAGGTGCAGCAGTGGCCGACTTCCAAGTTCCATACGCCCTGGGCACACAAACAGGCGGCTCAGTGGTTCGGCCCGCCAGTTTCAACGGCGTCTACGGTTTCAAACCGACCTGGAACGCCATCTCGAGGGAAGGGCAGAAGATCTACAGTCTCGACTTCGACACGCTCGGGTATTACGCCAGATCCATCGAGGATCTGGAGCTCCTGAGCGATGTGTTCGGACTGAAAGACGACGAGCCTCCCAAGCCGAACAGCAACGGCGTCAAAGACCTCAAGATCGCATTCTTCAGAACGCCACAATGGCCGCATGCTGGACCTGGTTTGGAGAAGGCCTTCGCAGACGGCAAGAAACTGTTCGAAGAAGCCGGTGCGCAGGTCGAAGAAATCGCAGCGCCCGCAGGATTCGAAGACTTGGCTAAATGGCATACCTGCGAGCTCTACTCCGAAGGCCGCGTCGCATTCCGTCCAGTTTACCAGACATCCAAGCATCTTCTTCCACCTGACCTGATAGCCCACGTCGAAGAGAAGCACGGCTACAGTCGAAAAGACTTCCTAGAAGCCTTCGACGGCATTGCATCTTGGAGGCCGAGGTGGGACGCCATAGCTGATCAGTATGATGCCGTAGTGGTGCCATCTGTGCCCGATGAAGCACCCGAAGGGCTGGAGAGTACCGGAAGCGCGGTGTTCAATTCTGTCTGGACTGCACTGCATGTACCTGTCGTCAATATCCCGGGCTTCAAGGGTGAGCATGGTATGCCGATTGGATTGAGTCTTACGGCTCCGCGGTATAAGGATCTGGCGTTGCTGAATGTTGCGAAGGAGGTGGCGAAGGTGTGGGTTAAGTGATTGGCAAGCCTTGGTCGACTCTACACGGATGGTAAACCGAAATTTGCGAATGGAATACACTGCTAGTTGGTGCTACCAGCAATGTTATACCTTGCTTCACTCTTTCTTCTTCGCGAGGTAACCCTTCTGATACGGAAACTGGTCCTTGAAAGCCTCCGCAATCTCCGTCCTCGTCGCGACCCACACACCCTCCTTACCCCCGATATACTCCACGAAGTCCCTCAAAGCCTTAAACCGACCAGGCCGCCCAATGATCCTACAATGCAGCCCAATCGTCATCATCTTAGGTGAGCCGTCCTCGCCTTCTTCATACAGCGTATCAAAGGCGTTCTTGAGATGAGTGAAGAAGCCATTAGGATCCCGAAAGCCGCTGCCAGCAGTATGGAATTTGAAATCGTTGCAATCGTAAGAGTATGGTCTGGAGGTAGTGTCAGCGAAACTAAACGTGTGAAAGAAGAACGTGACAACGTACACCATCAGCAAACCCTTCGAGTTTGGGTTGTCCTTCTGATCCGCACGGTCAACCCAATACGGAACCTAACGCAATCAACATCAATATCATTTCGATCCAACAGCAATGTTCCCCAGAAACTCACATCATCAGCATACGTATCACTCCCCCACCCCAACTCCTCCCCCATCCCCTCATAAACCCTCGGCACAAGCGTCCGACTCCTCGGACTCCCCCTTCCATAATACCACCCCTTCGGCGCATACCCTGTCAGCGCCTTCAAACTCCCCACCGCCTTCCTAACCAACGCCTCCTCCTCTTCAACACTCAAATCATGATAATCAATCCACCTATACCCATGACTCGCCACATCGTGACCCTCCTCTACGCAACGCTTCGCCACCTCAGGGACAGACTCAATAGCCTGCGCGACGGCGTAGAGGGTGAATTTGAGGTTGTGCTTGGAGAAAAGGCGGAAGAGACGCCAGAAACCTGCGCGGCTGCCGTATTCGTATTCGGATTCGACGTTGTAGTTGCGCTCGTTGATTCTCGCAGGACGACCGGGGTTTTCGATCAAGTTGGTTTCGGATTGGCCGTCGCCGGTTAGGACGGAGCGTTCGGCGCCCTGGGAGGGTGTGTTTGTTAGTTGGCTGGATGTTGGAGGACAGGGACGGTTTTACCTCTTCGTAGTTTATGACGAAAGAAACGGCGATCTTGGCGTTGTTGGGCCACTTGAGGCCTTGCAGACCTTGCTCGCCGTAGCCTCGGAAGTCACGGTCGTAGCTGTAGTCTGGATGTTCCACGTAGGGTTCTGGCATATTCGCTGGTGTTCTAGCTAGTGAGCCTGATGGTGTTACTCTGTATCTAGATGTAGTGCTTGAGACTCCGTTCTTGTATATCAACTTGCCAGCCACGAGCTATGACGAGAAACCATCTGCCCTATCGTCTCGAGTCAAAGGCGAGATGTCGGATATTGGTGTTGCTCAAGGGAGTGGTGAAGTTGGCCTATCTTTTACATCGAATCAGCCAATCAGAAGGATCGTGGCTCTTGGGCAATGTAGGTCTTCTATCCTCCGGCTGCTGGATTGAAGACGATCTTGACGTTGTTGCCATACAGACATGGCAGCCTTGATGAGTCCATACGCCAGACCGGGGTGTGCTCAGCGAATGCCAAAGATGTGGGTGGTTGCCATCCCAGTAGCCCATAAGACTTCCGCTGTTGTTGCCCTTTGCCAAATCTCGAAAACGTTCGCAGAGTATGCAGATCCATCTTATCGACCACCGATCATGCGTATCGATTTGCACATTGTCGCTCGCATCCGTCCAAGCAGTGACCGCATGTATCCACGCGTCCAACCTCGTCTTGGCGGCATACCAAAGCAGGCAATTCACAAGCCCCACTTGGCTCGCAAAGCTCTTCGACATGGTACCTCCCCTCCTACCTCCTAGGCCTGATGTCGAACGACGTCCGCAACACCATCAACGCAGCAGTTGTCGAGAAAGGTCGACATGTCCTCCTTCGCCGTAAAGTCCATCGACCACGTCGTCCTAACCGTAAAATCCATCCCCGCGACCATAGACTTCTACACCACCCGCCTGGGCATGAAGCACGAAGTCTTCACTTCCAAGGGCGTCGAGCGGTAATAAACCAACACTCCTGCCACACTTCGATAGCTTGTTGGCCGGCACCGACTGACCCTCTCCACAGCCACGCCTTAACATTCGGGCACCAAAAACTCAACCTCCACCAATCCGGCGCGGAATTCGAGCCCAAAGCAGGTCGCGTTCAACCCGGTTCCGAAGACCTCTGCTTCATCACCGAGCATCCGATTGATCAGGTGTTGCAGACGTGGAAGTCCACGGGCGTGGAGGTGTTGGAGGGCGGGGAGGTGGTGGATCGCACGGGGGCGGTGGGGAAGTTGAGGAGTGTTTATTGTAGGGATCCGGACGGGAATTTGATTGAGTGAGTTTCGACGCATCTACGCAACTGAGTCGATGCCGATGCTCTTGACATGGCGTAACTGACTGTTCCAGAGTGTCGAACTACGTTTAGGCGGCATTCAGGGGTGTCTGTGTCTGTTCAGCAGGCGGCGTTTCCTTCTGTAGGATGTATAGTCGGGATTTCATGCGAATAGCAGGCCAGTATCCCTTGGTGAGCTCCTTCCGAGCGAAAAGCGCAAGGTCATAGTAGACCTTCTGAAACATCTTCCCAAGACCGCCAAAGACAGCCGGCACAGGCAAGATATCGTCCTCATCACCAGGCCTCAGCGAGACACCAGCAAACGACGCCACAGTCTCAATCGGCTGCCAGCTCCCTATGATCCTCTCCGGCCGTTCAGCCAGCACATAATCGAACTGCTGCCAGAACATCGGGTCCAGCAGCGTCTCCTCGTCCTCTGTCTTGTCGTACCGCCAATCCGAACGGATCTGCCCAAACTGCGTGACTCCAGTCTGACAAGCCAGGTTGTCCATGTAAACCCGCACAGGCCCGTTCGGCGCAATTTCGTGCAACCGTCGAAGCGCCTCGCCGCCGGGGTAGTTCAGGCTGGAGATGTACAACAGCGCCAAGCTGATGACGAACGAAGCGATCGTCGAGATGACCAGCAGCACACTATACAGCTTGTAAAGCTTCGTCTTATCCCGCCTGGTCCAGATCCAGCCAGCGCCACCCGCCGCAACGACGGTGAAAGCTGGGATGGTGTAGATGATGAATCGCCACTCCTTGTGCGGCAGCAAACTGTATATCGCAATGAAGAAGATTTGCGGGAGGAGGATGTCGACGCTCGTCTTGACGGCCAGTGCGTTGGGGATGCAGACGAGGCAAGTGATGGGGTTAAGCAGCAATCGCGGCATCGCGTTCAGGAAGTAGAAGTGAAACGGACTCGTTCCCCAATCCGCCGACTTCCCCAGGATAGTGTTGTAATAGAACCCCACCCACTCTGGCCAAAGCGGGAACCGCTGCCAGAAGAACGAATCGACCAAAACCGTCGTGGCAAGTCCGATGCCCGCACCCGCGAGACCAGCGGGGATGATCTCCCTCACGAGCGATATCCTTCGCTGTAGGAGGAGATATCCCGTCTCAGCAGCCAGCAGGATCGCCACTTCCGAACGGAAAATCACACCCGCGAGCGTGAGCAGGTACATTGCCAGTCGTCTGCGTTTCGAACTCCGCTCCTGCTTCCACGCCACGGCCTTGACCATGATCCAATTCCTCAAAGCGAGCGTCGTCAAAATGAAGGCGAACATATTCGGCAGCGTCCGGGAGGCATAGTACATGACGTGGAATTGACTCGCCTGGAGTAGAACGTACCAGCGACCCGCCGTACGGCCATAAGCCGTGTCGACGGCGGACTTGAGATACCACAGGGCGCCAGCATTACCCAGGCCGAGAATCGCTCGGACGACGAGCTGGATTTGATGTGGTGATGTCAGGAAGTAGTTGAATGGTCTTGCGAGTCCAGCGAGGATTAAAGCGCCCACGAACGTCCTCGGGACAGAGCCTGGGAAGGAGACATGGTCGAAGTTGGCTTCCAGGACTTGGGTGGTGTTGGAGAGAGGCACGCCATATTCGAGGATATCGTGCGTTGCTTGGATGTTGAAACTCTCTTCGACTTTGGTGTAGGGCGAGCAGAACAGGTGCAATAATATCGTTGTCGGAAGTACCAAGTCGAGGGCTATATCGCCTGGACACGGGCATAAACATCAGCCATCGCTAAGCCAAAATACATATCGAATCTCACCCATCGACTTCCTAACCATCATCCGTCTCTCTCTCCTCCGTTCCTCGCGAAAAGCACCAATCTGTAAAGCCCGCCACGTATAGTGGTCCGAAAGTGACATTCTTGAGAGAGAGTGAAGACAGGCTCAGGAGTTCAGGCGAGGTGATCGAGCCTCAGGTCGGGGAAAGAAGTTCCGACTTGACTTCACCTGCTGCTGCCACGTCTCAGCAAAGCAACAATTCGATCCAAGGACAGACGCAGTACACAACACACAATATCTTCTCCTCACACCACGACCTGTCACCCACCCTGATCTCCCAAATCGCCCAGACTCACGAAAATGGCAACCCTCTTCTTCTCCTTCGGCGGCCTCTTCCAAGGTATCCTCCATTCCCCCATTTCCTCCCACACCCTGCACTCTAACACCACCCAGTCTCCATCCTCCTCGTAAACGCCATCGCAATCCTCTCCGAAGACCGCTTCCTCGCCCGTATAGGCTGGGGCTCCGCCTCCACCTCCGAACCCTCCTTCGGCCAAGGAGGAGGAGCAGGCGCAGATGCAAGCATCAAGAGCAAGATGATCAACCTGATCAACAGCGTGCGCACGCTCATGAGGATCCCGTTGATTTTTTTGAATGTGTTGATTATTGTTTGGGCCGTGGCTTTTGGGTGAAATGAACATTTGCGTGAAGGAGGAGGAGGATATATCAACGGTTTGGAGTCTTCGCGGGTTGGCACGGGTTCGCGTTGGGGGATAAGGACGGTACGTGATGTGTCTGGTAGATGGTGCATGCGGAACGCTGCTGCGACATCTCGTCCTCAATGCCTGCCCGAGTGTCATGTCAAGACGGATGCATCGGCTGCATGGACATGGACTCCTCCACACACTCTCGAAGCCGCGCCTGACTTCCGCGACAGCGTAGACGTGTACAGCTCGCGGCAGGCGGAGACTCAAGAAGGAGAACAGCGCCGGGAAACGCCAAATCGTGCACGAAAGAACCGAGATACCCAAGACGCCCTCAACAGAAACGAGGCCCACGTTCTACATGTACGAAACGAGCGTCAGAAAGTCCATGCCAACAACAAACGCAAAAAGTGTACCACACGTGATTCCAAAAAGACACACAGGAAGTCCATGCAGTCCATGCCGCTTTCAATGACTACTCCGACTTTACTTTACTTTCCCCACCCTCGCTTCTAAAAGAGCGCGGAGACTCTTCCAATGCAGCACCCACAGCTCAAACACCCACCTTTCTCTCCCCAAGAAACGCCCAAATCGCTGACGTGAACATTCCAAAAAAGGGCCCTTCCCATATGCACAATTGCCCTAGCCGATCAACAGAACCTCTCGCATGCCACCCTGTCCGCAACCAACGCTCTGCCAAGATCCAACCAATGGCATGTCCACACTTGGAAAAAGCAGACAGCACTTCCCCTCTTTCTTTCTTCTTTCTTTCTTCTTTCTTTCCTTCCTTCCCGCTCGCTCATGTTCATCACTGTATTGGAAGCGTACTCTTCTTCCTCGAAATACTAAATCGACTCTTCTTCGTCTTCTCCTCCTGCGGCACCGCCACACCCGCACTCTCCGCAGCAGCCTGTGCAGCCTGCACCGCGCCCTCACTCGGCTGGGTTCCATTCGCGGTCCCATTTTGCGGCACGCTAGCAAGTTTCTCGTCCTTGCCCTTATCTTTATCTTTATCCTTGCCGAACAACATAGGCTTCTTCCTCAAACTCATACTCCCATGCCTAAACCTCGAAAGCTTTTCACCTTTCTCTTTTTCAATCGGTGGCTCCTCGCCACGACTCTTGGCCTCGGCGATGGCGGTCTCTTTGCTGCTCTCCAGAACGGCTTTCAGTTCATTTTGTTGGCGCTTCCAGGCTTCCTGACGCAAACGACTGGCTTCCTGCCGCTTCTCGTCGAGAGCCTTTTCCTCGGCCTTTTTCGCCACTTTGGCGGCCTTCTCGCGCTCCCGTTCTTCCGCTTTCAGCTCTTTCTTCGTCTTGGCAGGCAGCACGGGCGACAGAGGCGTGCTTTGAAGGTGGCCGAGATGCGGTCTTGCATTGGCGGCTGCGGCTAGGTTGGGTAAGTTCGGTGCCGTAGCAGCGTGTGCCAGCATTTCCATGTGCTCCAGATCCTGCACCGAAGGGGTGGTGGCCGTGTGGATGTGGGCGAGACCGTCGCCGTTCTTGGTGGGAGAGGAGGGATCTTTCGACGTCTCAACGTCCGACGTTCGAGCAGGCATTGGCGCGGCGCCTCGTTCCGCCTCCTGTTCCTTGAGGACTGCTTCCAGTGTCGTTTCTTGATAGAACAGAACGTACGCACACGCCAGCTGTTTCGCATCTTGCACTCCAGGGACCGGCTCTCCACCGAAGAAGTTCAACACATAGCTCTTATCGACTGGTTCGACCAGCTCGTCGTCGAAGAGTAGCCAGCCTTGATCTTGCGTCTTCACAATACTGACATAATGGCCATGATAAGGGCCTCCACCGATGTGTACCACCACAGCGTATAGTTCATACAGCCGATCTGGGTCCTCGGCATCATCGGTCGTGTTGAACAGTCGCAGGTGGAAGGGATACACCACTCTGTGGAAGAGCTTCTGCAACCGTTGCAGGTCCTCGGTATACTTGAATCGCTTCAGGTGCAGGGCCAGGATCCGTGGTAATCGCTTGATCTTCATTCTCTTCTCGGCTTCTTGCAGACCACCGCAGTTGTCGCAGTGGAACTTGTTGCGCTCGCACAACATCTCCTCTTCTGAGAACTTCCGCAGACATGACGTTACCGACGTGTGTGCGCTAAGATCCACTGAAAGATCGAGGAACGCCTCATCTCGTTGTGAGGTATTTTCGCATGTCAAGCATCGTGTCTCGGATGTGAGCACGCCTTCGAACAGATCGTGTACCCAGTGCGTATCCAGTCCAGCTTGCGGCATATGAATTCCATTTGTGGTGATGCTCAACTCTGTGCCCGCAATTTTCTCAGGAGCTCCACCGTTGGCCTGGATTGGCGCCGTGAGAGAAGGGTGTTGTTTGGAGAACATCTCCACATTGTCCACCACCTGATTCAACAGCAGATTCAAAAATTCATGCGCATCCTGGTGCATGGCCGATCGAAACATCTCATTCTCTCTCCTCAGAATCTCCAGAAATCGGTGCGGGCTGACCACGCCTATCCGCGATTGGTTTCCGATGATGCTCTCGAAGATGTCTCTCAGCGATGTGAACAGCGATTCGTCCATGCCATACGTGGCCGAGTTGTCAGATGTCATGTCCAGAACCGGTCCATTCTGCAACGCCATTCTCTTTTTATACTCGGGTGAGTCTTTGCTCTCTTCCGGCTTTTGCTGCCCTTGCGGGCCCGGCGAGCCAGGCACATTCTGTTTCCGTGCGGGCGAGGTGGGGTTTGGGTAGGGTGTGGTCGAGGTCACTCGTGGAGAGAGGGGCGCTCCGTTGGCATCTTTGGTGCGAACCGATTCGAGGATGTCTTTCGAGGGGAAGTTGATGACGTGTTCCCGAAAGGGCGCAGAGTAGTATAGGCACTGTATTATCGAATTACAATAGCTGGGTGATATCAGTTGAGGTTTGCTGTGCGTTGCTTTGGTGACGCCTTACCATGTAGAACCGTACTAATTCACCATCTTCGTCAGCACATGCAACTGTACAAAGCGGATTAGGGACGTACATTTTCAAAACCAAAGAACTTGTCACTGCCATCGGGTCGCGGAGGTCCTGTGACATCGACAAGGTGTTTCTCGAGAGGTGTGGGCTGCGGCGCATTGGGGTCTTTCTTGGCAGCGAGGTCTTTAGATGCTGCGGTCTGGGTCTGCACCACGAGTTGTCAGCGGCTGTCTATTGCTTTACTCATGTCCGTCTGCTCGCATCATCCTGATTGCGAAGACGGCAAGCTCCATGGGTTGGTTTCGTAAGCTGAGCTGCGGGCAGTAATAGAATAGGCTTACCGAGCCTGTCTTGAACTTGCCAAAGAACGACATGCTCACTCGCTCATCAGACCGCGCGCGCCGGTATGAATGGATGGCCGAGTTTGTGTCCTGTTCTTCCCTCCTCCCGCGCGCCTCGCGATGTTGTGTACGGAGTGGCTCGCTGAGTGGTGTTGCGCAATCAGGATCCTCCGCGCGTACAGTAATCGACGTCTATGGAGCTCTCGTCTCCATGGGTGGGGAAGGGTCCGTCGGCCGAAGAGGATTCGCGTGAAGTGTGGGGGTGGGTTGATAGGGAGATAGAGAGTGATGTCGTGGTGGTGGTGGTGGTCAACCAGGCGCTTCTAGCAGCAGGAGGGAGTGGAGTGGTGAATAATGGAGGCAGACGAGCATGCTTCGGAGAGAGAGTGGCAGCAATACTGTGGGCGAGGTGCGGCCTAAGGCAAGCCACCGAACATGCGGGCAGGTGCGGTCAGGTGGCAGCGAGAGAGAAGGAGCGGGCGGCACAGTCTCGCGGTAGAGCAGCGAATGGATAGTGAGGTAACTAGCGGACGCGAGCCCTTTGGAGCAGCAGCGGCGGAGAAAGGTGGTAAGGTAGTCAAAGCGCCGTCGGGAGGATCGTGCTGCTGCACCCGACCTCTGTCAATCTGTCCATCACCAGCGAGATGTGCATTGAACGAGTGAGTGGCGTCGGGGACGAGGTGGAGGCCAAGCGAGCATTCCCGATCCGCAGAAAGAATCTACATGTATATCAGGCAGAATGTAGGTAGTGGTGGTGCTCGTTGTCGATGCGATCTACTGTAGCCACGTGCCATCGCGTGGTAGCCCCGCACGTACATCTCCGACACCCGTCATCAAGCGGACGACATGGCCTTTTCCAGAATGGAGGCCACGATACATTTACTACCTTCATGTACGCTTATGTTGTCTTCTAGAAGCGAGTACAGCAGGCGGCAGGAACGTGTGGTACTAGTCAGTCCTTAGCGAGAGGTCGCAACTCTTACATATCGACCATGGCGATCTTATGCAGGTGTACGCATAAACCGAGCTCTTTGCACAAACCCACAGGCAGAATTCGGCTGAACCATCCGAGACACATGCTGTACATTCCGCCATCCTCACTCTGTTCGCATGCAAGCACTCTGCATCACACAACCAATCAGAAGGCTAGGCTACCGTATAGCGACTTGTGAACATTCACTCACTTTGACCCTCTTCTCGCACTCCTTCCATTTCGAGCAGCCTCTTCGCAACCTCCACCAACCAACTCTTTAGCATCACGAAAACCTCCAAACATGGCAACACCAAACCCCATCGTCTTCTTCGACATAACCCTCGGTGGCGAACCCCTCGGCCGCATCAAGACGGAACTCTTCGCCGACGTCGTGCCCCGAACAGCAGAGGTCAGTAAGAACACCACCTATACACAATCCGCCAGACAACATCACCCTACTAGAAAGCCGCGTGATCCATTAACCTACACAATCCCTTTCCCCCTCCTCCACTCCTCCACCCTAACCACTCCCAGAACTTCCGCCAACTCTGCACCGGCGAGACGAAAAACAACAACGCCCGCCCCCTCGGCTACAAAGGCAGTAAATTCCACCGCGTCATCAAAGACTTCATGCTGCAGGGAGGAGACTTCCTCAACGGCGACGGCACAGGCAGCGCGTGCATCTACGGGACGAAAAGTTTCGCCGATGAGAATTTCAAGTTGGGGCATGATGGGCCGGGGTTAATGAGTATGGCTGTGAGTTTTACATTTCCAACAAATCCACAATTCTAGACGGTTATGTTTTGATGTGATGAGAGGGGAGAGGGGGAGACGGTGAGAGGGAACGTGGACTGACGTGTTGGTGTTAGAACTCCGGCCCAAACACAAACGGCTGCCAATTCTTCATCACATGTCGCGACACACCCCATCTCAACGGCAAACATGTGGTATTCGGGAAAGTCGTGGAGGGTTTGGAGGTCGTGAAGAAGATTGAGAATGTGAGGACGAGTCGGGAGGATCGGCCGCAGCAGGATGTGGTGATTGCGCAGTGTGGGGAGATGTGAAAGAAATGCGGGATGGTGAGGGAGGAGGCATGATAGGTGGACGGGATGGTAACAAAAAGTATGTGCTCATTTCTCTTTGCTTTGCTTGCTGTCGAAGTTCCTGCTAGCACCGGCATCGAGTCCACGCCGTTAATCAAACAAGAAGCACACCGCGGCCGAATCGCCAGGGTATCATCGAGAGTGTTGTCCATGGGTTAGTTGGGGGGCGTCAAGAGTAACAAAGGCCGTCGCTCGAAAATATGCACAACAAGAATCGACAAGGTCATCCATCCACAACAAGAGCTTGCCCTCCCAAGCGTCTCCCATCCAAAAATTCATGTCTGAGCGCAATCGTCAAACAAACAACAACAAACACCTTGCTCAACAACCCATCGCATCGCATCCAATCGCAAGAAAGAAGGGAACCAAGAAAGAAGCTTGCCCGAGGCCATTATCATAGACATTAATCTTTTGTTGCTTTGCGTGTGTGTGTTGTTTACCATGAATCCGTAAAGAGGGACGCGCAGCCCCAGAATTGCTCGACGCCGAGATCACCAGGTGCCTTCCAGCTGTCGTCCTCGTAGGAGAAGATGGCAGACTTGCCACCGGCGGAGGCGACGATGGAGTCGATGGCTTCCTTTTGCTCGGAGGAGCCTGGAATGGCGGCACCGTTGGCGTCGCCTTGGCTTGGCCAGCCGGTCTCGAGGTTGTAGGCTTCCTTGGAGCCACCGCAGGCGTCGCTGAGGAGGGACATTTGGGATTTGACGAAGTCGCCAGCGCCGGAGGCCGAGACGCCGCCGTTGAAGAAGGGGTGGATGTTGGCGGCGATGACGTCGACGGCGGAGCAGATGGTGTCGGCGTTCTCTTGGATCGTGCCGAGGGGTTCGGTGGTGGTGACGGGACCAGTGTAGCCGGCGGATTTGAAGGAGGACTTGACTTGGCCGAGGAAGCTGGCGAGTTCGGAGGCGCTGCAGTAGCCGTTGAAGATGGCTTCGTTGCCGGCGACGACCATCTCGACCTTGTCCCAGCCGTTGGACTGGCCCCAGCTGGTGAGTTGGGAGACTTGCTCTTGGGCCTTGTCGAGACCGGCGCTGTCGATGTAGATGCCCATGATCATGTTGACGCCGTGCTCGTTGCAGGCGGAGCCGACATTCTCGACGCCGGAGCAGTCGGTGGCGTAGAGGCGGACGGTGGTGAAGCCCTTGGCCTTGATGTTGGCGATATCGCTGGCTACGTCGCTGGCGGATTTGCACTCGCCACTGGAAGTGTAGGGAGTGTAGGTCATGGCCCACTTGTTGCCGTTGGCAGCTGGGGATGAAGAGCCGCTGCTGCCGGAGTTGGAGCCCCAGCTTCCGGATGGCGAGCTGTATGAAGGGGCGCTCCAAGATGGCATGTTCCATCCGCCTTCAGAGCTGGACGATGAGTAGCTTGGTGCTGGCGCGGAAGAAGAGCTTGGGGCGGCATAAGATGTCGGCGCGGGCGCGCTGCTGGAAGACTCCTCCTTGGTGTAGGCCGGTGGCGGGGCGGCAGACGAGGAGCTGGTGGTTGGCTTTGGCTTGGGGGCCTCGCTGGTGCTGGTGGTAGGGGCGACATAGGTGGAAGGCGCGACCCAGGTTGATGAGGGAGTCTCCGAGGTGGAGGTGGTGGTAGAGGTGGAGGTGGGCGAGGGGCCTGGGACTAGGGTGGCCTCGCCGTACCAGGTGGTGGTGTAGGTGGTGCATCCGCAGGTGGCATTGGCCGTCTCAGGCAGGTTGTACGTCGAATCTCCTCCGCGCTTGTGCAGGTTGTGGTGCATGGCATGCACACTGCCGGCACTGACCGACGCGACCAAGCCCGAGGCGAGCACCGCCGCTGCTGCGTAGTACTGCATGATGGGGTTTCGTAGTGAACGTGGTGGACGCCGCTGAAAGAGTGAAGCGGAGCGTCGATGAACGAGTGACAGCTGCAGTGGAGGTGGTGTCGTCGGTGGTGGTGGCGCGCAACAACAACAACAGAGGAAGGAGAGTGAGGGCGCGCGCGGGCGAGTGGCCTGTCTTTGTCTGTCGTGCCGTCGAATCCTCCATCGCGCTCCATCTCTGGTGGGCAACGGTGGTTTAATCAAACTATGCCGATCGTGCCTGCCAAAAGCCTGGGGGAGGCCGCTAGCCGCCGACCCGCCCCTGCCATTGGCCATTCGGGAAATTTATAGATTAGCCGCACGCTTCCATGCACGACGGCGCCTCGCGCTCATGAAATTACACTGATCGACGCGGGCTCGAATCATCAACATGACTCGACACGAACAACACTGCTCTCGTGCCGCGGCTGGCGACTTTGATATGACAATTACCTGACAGCCTGGCTTCCACGGCATCAGAAGCCATACAGGATGATGAAGAAGAAGGAAAGAATGAATATCAGCAAGCATGAAGAGAGCTTTGGCCGATGACAGAGCACGATTTCCGGGGCCTAAGCGATCTGGAACTCTTCGATTGCGTATCTGCCAGCTTCTTGATCCCGAATGACTTCACCGTCCATGACACCATGAACGTAACTGCGAACAGCGTCAGCGCGTCGTATGCTGTAGTTTTTCAAATTACCCACCATTCAGCGATGAAGACGTAGTATTCGCAACACTTCCGAAGGACAACTGGCTTGTCATGGCCGAAGAGAATTACAATTTCATCGCTTTGCTTCACACTCAGCGGAAACGATCCAAGGTGACCGGAGGTAATACGAAGGATCGCTCCTACGCTGGCGATAATGCTGGCTTGGTAGCCATCCTCATCTACGTAGTCATCTCTGTTCCTGGCAAGTAGCAGTCCCTCCTCGGCGTCATCCCGTGGAGGGAAATGGCAGCCTAGACGAAGTTTCACGCCTTGAGGAGCTATTCGACGAGTTCTCTTCACAGCTTTAGAAATAGATCTGGACGAGCGGTCCCAAATCACGGTGCGCCAAAAATCGTCACGAATAAAGTGTCCAGAGTCAATCAGTGCTTGCCTGTGACCAGCGACGAGAGATCGCATGTTCTTGTTCAGGGACAGAGCGGCACCATCGCCCATTTGGAAGTTCCATGATAGGCCGGGTGGTAGCACAGGTATGTGACCCAGACGGATGCCACGAGCACACAAGACTCGGTTTTGCACCTGGAAGCTGAATGGGTATGGTGATTTGGGGTATAGACCAGCATTGAATATCGAGACTTGATCGATGTCCAAAGACTCGACTGGCATCAAAGGGTCGTCGAGCGAAGGTCGACTCGCGTGGCGCCAATCTGGAACCCAACTTGGAAGATCCCGCGGCGTTGACCAGGTCGCTTCTTTGAACTGATGAACAGCACCAAGCACAGTCAGTGTGCCCGTCTCCGTGATGGAGACCCTTGCCCAAGTACTGAAGACGCTTAGAAAGTGCGAGGAATAATCTGGCTTTGGGAGATATGCGCGTTCCTCATCATCAAGGAGACCAAGGATAGAATACACCTTGTCCCGGGAGTCCGTCGCATCTTGGAGGCGAGCGTACTTGAGGAGCTCACATAGGCCAATTCTGCGATTCTTCCTGCGTGCGGTCCGTATGGCGACAATCAGGAACGGCAGATTAAGAAGTCTCGACCCGTTGACAATCTCATTATGCCTATGATATGATCTTTCCAATTCTTCGTCAAAGAATATCGATCGGGAAATGACGCCGTTCCAGGCCTCCTCCAGGTATGCATATCGGAAGTCGCATACGAAGTAGCTGAATGTTTCCCAGTCCATTTCGCGATGTCCGCAACGAACAATTGCTTGTTGTGCCAGAATTACTTCCTGAATGACCCACGCGCGACCGAACCATGGACGAGAAAGGAATTTGTGGACCGCCAGGCGACCAGACGTATCAAACTCTAGGGGCATGAAGAATTGATCTTGGTCCTTGTCTGGGTTCCAGCCCTGCCAGGTGGTGGTCTGATCTCGGTACCATTCTAGTAGATCCCAGAATGTAGCGCTCGTATTACTAACAGGTCCAAGCCAGATGATGACTCTGCTCGCCTTTCGATAGATTGCTGCCATCATCTGTACTTGAGCACTCTTCTCGTCCAAGTCCCGTTGATTGATGCAAACCGCGTCTACCCAGAGGACCCGATGCCGCTTCCCCATATATCGGCATTCCTGCAAGGCTTCGAAGAGCTTTACCGTGGCCTGAAAAGGCTGGCCATCCACGTATATAGTGCGTGTTCTTGTGGGATCTCCCCAAGCATATGAAAGCGCTTCGTAAGCTGCCTTGCCAGAAAGCTTCTCGAATGCCAAAGAGCACTTGATAGGGTCACTCCTCTGCTGCGCGGGCCACAACACTAGCATTCGAAGCCATTCTTGCGGTGATGGCATTGGCTTGTACGAGAACGTGGTGTCGAGAGCTGGCGGGGCTTCGGATTTTGCATCGCTCAGAAGCCCATGTACGTTGGCAATTGCTGGGAATGGCCAGTCGACCTCCAAAGGTGCGCTTTGGATCAACAAAGTGAGCGCAATTGAATGAGTTGCTCCGGCTTCAATGAACATGTTGATCAGGTTCCACACAGAGCGAAGGAATGTTGATCCAAGTGTCATCCAGACCATCTTCTCGTTCACAGTTGGAGGCTTGCCCATGAGAGCACATGTCGGCTCAAAGAGAGGATCGTCCACTTCGTCGCTTGCGTCGCCTTCGCCATCGCCATCTTCGTGGTCCTTGATCAGGTTGACTGTAGTTCCCTTTGCACTTTCGTGCTTGTCATCCCGTTCTAGCTTTGCGAGCTTGAGAAAGACTCTGGCAAGTCGATTCAGGTCTGCTTCGGCACCGCAGAACTTTCCATCGCCGTCGAAAAGATTCTGCTGGACTTCGAACAGCAGTCCAAGAAGGCTGCTGCTCAGCTCTTGCAGGGCTGGAATTGGCCATGGTTCTTCGGTTCGTCTGGGTTTCTGAACGGTCTTAGGACGGCTCACAAGCTCCATGTTGGGAGTGAGATAGCTCCAGGTTCACTTGGGACATTGTGTCAACTTTCACGAGCTTCGATGAGGCACCGCGGGTCGCTTAGGTCCTGCCATACGCCTCGGGGCTGAATGTTGCTGCCGCAGTGCACATGCATGGTAGTGCAGATGTGCTGGCACTCAGCTCGCGGCCTCACATACCAGGCTGGCTGGGGCTTTCAAAAGCAGCATGTTCCTCGTTTCGCATAGGTCTGTAGTTCCGTTCTGATTGTGTTCTCCTTGTAGGGACAAAGTGTTGTAAAGGCCGACCCTGGGAACCTGGAAATTGCATGTTGCCAACAGCTCGCGATGTCGTCACCCCCATCGTCCCGAAGCGCAAGCGATGTTGATAGCAGGTCCGGCTCTGAGACCTTTTATCCCAGACGCCGCCACAAGCCTTCGAAAAGTCGATATACACGGTCAGGAGTACTGAGACGAACGAGCACGCTGAAAGATGACCAAGTCTCGCTGCACCGCCCCGAAGGCCTGCCCACGTTGGACGATGTCCTCGGAACAGCGCCAGAATCGAGCAAGACCGAAGACAAGAAGCCTAATGTGAAGAGATTGGTGACAAAATTGTATCGAGGACCGCAGGACAGAGATGGCTATCGCAATTGGGTCGAGGAATATCCCGATGATGTTATCGAAGAAGAGCAAAGGGAGGACTCGACCATCACGTTGCGGTTCAAGAAGGACACCGACGAGCTTCGTGAGAGGCCGTTGATACTGCATTCGATCGTCGTGCACAGTTCCCAGCTCAAGAAGCTGTTGCGGAAGGTCTTCGAGGGATATCCAGGCTTTGCCAGAGAGTTGCAAAAGGGAAAGTTTCAGCCACCCTTTACGGAGTTTGTGCATCGTTGGCGCGCACTTCGAGACGAGGCAAAGACCTCAGGTGACACACCTCTGGGCGAAGAGATTGAAGCGCTATGTGACGCTCTTAGAGAGGAGCTCGGGGGCAAGCCTGAAGAGTTCAACGAGATGGCCAAACAGAACGTTATCACTTGGAATCTCTTGGACTACTTGTACGAGCCTGGTGCCTTGGTAATAACTCGCAGCCGCAACATCGAGCAGGCCCAGCGTATCGTCTCCACCGAGTTCGACCACAGTGGCAGAATCCCGTCATTCAATATTGAGACGGAATACATCGACTTCGACGGCAAAGAGTACGGCCTTCGTCAAGGGTCCCTCTCAATAAAGACGTTCAAGGGCAGTCGCAAGATCACTAGTTTGCCTGGTATACCACTCAAGCGCGAGGCGAATGCCAAAGATATCGAAGAAAAGCTGCGTACTAGAGGTCAACGAATCGTGGAGCTGAACCAAGCAAAGTACATGCAGTACAGCGGCTTTATCTGGACGTCATCGTCTTTTGCCGGCCGCAACGAGAGATTCGTAAGCGACTTGATGTTTCTACAAGTGATTCAGCTGTCATGCTAACAGCAAGCAGGTCGAAGGGAGGATTCTGATTGACGCTGATGGATATACGAAGTACTCATACCACAACGACCTTCAGCCTCTGCCCAACGAACTTGCTCCTGACGAAGATGGCAAGCAGCACGAAGGCTCCAAATCAGTGACTTTTGGTCCTGATTCGTTGGTCCTGTTGACTCCATATGTACGGGGTTACGACTTGACAAGCAAGCAATGGGCTGAATTCGAGGCCGACAACATTCGCGATATCACATGGAGCGAGTTCGCTTTCGACCGCCTTGTTTTGGCACAAGATCGGAAGACTTTACTGAAAGCGCTGGTCGATAGCAACCCTTCGTACAAGGGAAAGATGGATGACATTATCCAAGGCAAAGGTAAGTCACTGATGAAACCCCGGGAGACGACTATGTTCAGACTGCCTGACCGCATTGCAGGACAAGGGCTCGTCATTCTGTTGAACGGGCCTCCTGGCACCGGGAAGACACTCACTGCGGAGGCCATTGCCGAACATCTTCGAATTCCAATCTTTGCGGCCACTGCTGGCGATTTGGACACCACGTATATCGATAGACTTGAGGAAGACTTGAGCAAGATTCTAGAGCTGTCGGCTCGCTGGGGCGCTGTCCTTCTCTTGGATGAGGCCGACGCATTCTTGGAAACACGCTCTGAAGACGATCTTGAACGGAACAAGAGAGTGGCTGGTAGGTCAGCTGTGCGTGAGTGTACAGCTGAAGCTTTACTAACCTATCCAGTGTTCCTTCGCCTGTTGGAGTATTACAAGGGGGTGCTCATTCTCACGACCAATCGCCAGGTGACATTCGACCCGGCCTTTCACTCCAGAATCCATCTCACCTTGCACTATGACCCCCTCGATGAGACTGCCAGAGCTGCGGTGTGGAAGACATTCCTCAGTACTTCCGTCCTTGTCGATGAAGACTACCAGCAGCTCGGCAAACACGTTCTCAACGGTCGGCGAATTAAGAATGTGGTCAAGATGGCTCAGCTGCTTGCACAAAGTCAGAAAAGCGAGTTGGGCATGGCTCATCTCGACCACGTATTGGGTGTTGCTATGCATGGTGAGATGGCGTTCGCACCAGATCAGCTCTGATCGTGTGCTTATCTCCAATGGGAAGCAAGGTGTCGATGTGTCGTTGCTGCCTGTGGCAACTCGCGCTGCGATCGGCCGGACGCTGCGCGAGTTGCGTGCATACACCAATGTTGATGGGTTAACATCTCGAATATGTATGTGTAGCTGCCAGCCGTGCTCACATGGTCCGTGCTGTTGCCGAAAAGGGGTAGCTACATTACGGCCGAAGTGACAGCCACTTAATGCAGGATGACGCGCAGCTTCGCAACAACCCTCCGTCTACTACTGTCCGCAACGCGCGCATGCAAAACGATGCATCAACTACGTCCATAGCAGGTCGGACTGTAAGTCACAGAGCGGACGAACTCAAGTGGACATACTCTTACACACGGATGTAAGGCCTGCAATTTGCGGCCATGGAGTTTCATACAAGAGTCGGCTGTCCCAGGCCTTGGGGCAACCATCAGCAACCTACAGACAACGAAGCAAATCCATCATAGCAGCAACTGGAATCATCCCGATCTTTCGACACCATAGCCTTGTACGAAACCTTCTGCCCTGAACCATGGCTCCCAGCAACTTCAAAGTCATCGTTGTGGGCGGCGGTCCAGTCGGTCTCACAGCAGCACACGCTCTCGCGAAGGCAGGCATCGACTTCCTCGTGCTCGAGCGAAGATCAGAGATCGTGATGGACGTCGGTTCAAACGTAGTCATGATGCCCGTGGGCCTTCGTGCAATGGCCCAGCTTGGGTTGCTGGAGCAAGTCAACAGCGTCAGCTCTCCTCTGGGCCGTATCGATCGTCTGGATCATTCTGGCAAGAGTTTGGGAGATGTGCAGTTCTTTAATCAATTGGAAAGGCTGTGAGTACGACATTGTCCTGTGGGTCAGTCGAGGGCGCTGCTGACTCTATCGTCTAGTCATGGCTTGTCTCCGAGGGTGATTAGTCGTCACGACTTGATGAAGGTGCTGTACGAAAACCTCTCTGTCGAGGAGCGAGAGAAGATCATCGGCGATAAGAAGCTCTCTGGCATTCAGTTAACCGCAGATGGCGTCGTCGTATCCTGCTCAGATGGCTCATCCTTCCAAGGCTCCATGGTCATCGGCGCCGATGGAGCGCATAGTATCGTGCGAGACATCATGAGAAGCCTCTCACTGGACGAGGGCATCGCAGAGGTCAACGCCGAAAAGCCCTTCTTGACCACATACAGAGCACTCTGGGTGCGCTTTCCTCGCAACAAGAGCCTACCAATCGGCTCGACATGTGAATCTCACGGGCGCAATGCCACAACTCAGCTGTTCGTTGGCGAAGCTTCGGGTGTCATCGGCGTCTACGAGGAGATGGACCAGCCGACGAGGGAACGTGTGCGATACACGAGGGAAGACCAAGACGCCCTAGTAAACCGTTGGGGCCACCTTCCTGTCACCCCTGACCGAAGAGTCACACTGAAAGACATCTACGATTCCCGACTGGAATCTGGCCTGGTGAGTCTCGAGGAAGGCACTTTGGACCACTGGAGCTGGAACGGCCGAATCGTACTGGCTGGAGATGCGGCGCACAAGTTCACCCCGAGCACAGGTGCAGGCTGCAACAACGGCATGCTCGATATCGTCTCCCTTGTGAACGAGCTACACATCGCTTGCGAAAAATCTAGATCGCCACCAAGTCCAGACAAGATCCAACAGGCCTTCACAGCTTATCAGAACTCTCGTCAAAGCAAGGTCGCCTCAGAGTGCGCGCAGGCCAGCCAGGCGACGGCGACGGCGACTTGGCAGACGAAAGTCCATGAGCTGGTCGATCGACATGTCATGTCTAGTCATGTGGTTCAGAGGATTATGATTCGAAGTGGAGCTAAGGATACGGCTCGTACGCCGTCGTTTTGTTTCACGGCTGGGCAGATGGTGCCAGAGGGAAAGATTCCTTGGAGTGGTGCGAAGGGTATGGTAGCGATGGCCAGCTAGCCTGTCGGCAACAGTGTGGGTTACTTGTAAGGATATTATGAAAAGCTGTCTGCCACTAAGTAAATGAGACCAGAGAAGGCTTGCCACACGGTACACTTCTCGCGAGGCTCAAACACGGCTTCGGGGTCATGCCGAGTCAACGGAGCCGCGGAACGTGCGCTGACCTCTACTACAACCTCCATACGAGAAAGGGCTATCAGCCTCCATGGATCAACAATTCTGGTACGACCAGCTTGTCAAATATGAAGGTAGAGTTCGGTTCCGGCAGACGTCATTACGACTTCTAAACGAACGGACAGCGTTTACACCATTGTCGAACTAAACGAGAATGACCACGCCCATAAACTTCACCCATCTCCCGCCACGCACTTTCGTCTTCTACGCAAGTCCACCGAAGCCAACTCGACTCACCTCCAACATACACGTCTTGCATTCATCATGGAACATCTCGAGATTCCTCCCAGCTCTCGCTCCAAGCTCCGCCCTCGAATCATCCCTCACGACGGCCGAACCGACGCTGAAATCATCGCGGATCTTGACACTCACGTCCCCGTAACCTCCGAGAAGAATGTTTGGGGTTTCTGGCACTCGGGAATCCGCTCAATGCCAAGCCACTGGCAACGAAATGTCGCCCAGTGGGTCCGTCTCAACAGCGTAGACGGCTGGACTGTACGTATCCTAGACAACTGTCCAGAGTCGCCCAACTATGCTCTTCAGTTTCTCCCACCGGAGCTACTGCCACAAACGTTTATAGACCGCACTATGGACGGAAAGTTCGTAGGCCAGCATTCGTCGGATTTCGTGCGCAGTGCATGTCTTTACCAGCACGGGGGTGTCTATATGGATGTGGGGATTATCCTGATCAGGTCGCTTGATCAGATTTGTTGGAAGCAGCTCAGTGATTTCTCCAGTCCTTTCGAAGTTTCGACGATCTCGACGTACGGGACATTGCCTGTGAACTGCTTCATAGGCGGGAGGAAAGGCGATCCGTTCATCAAGCGATTGTGAGTTCAGCCTGACTTTCCCATTTCACCTCACGATCGAGGGCTGTTCCCAGGCCTGATGATGGCGTTGCTTATTCACGTTAGGATCGACATGCTCCTCCATCTCTGGAAAAGCCGCACAAACTGCAACGGCATCTCCTCAGATCCCCTCCTGGCCCCAACAGTCACCGATCCCAACACCGGCAATTTCATCGAGTTCCCTCCCGGTCTCGTCGACCTCGTGCCCGGAACCAAAATGAGCGACGTCGTCGATTACAGCGCCCAGATGTGGTGCTGGTCTCAGCTAGCCTGCACACGAGATTCGAAGACAGGCTTTGACGGAGTCGACTACTGGACACGCAGAACTCTTCTCTTCCCACGAACCGCAGAGACCCATCGTGCCGAGGACATGATGAATTGGGATGGGCAGCGGATTCATGCACTTCTGTGTCTGGGACGAGATGAGCGGACTCGAATGGAGAAGCCGAAGGAGTGGCAGGATGCGTGCGAGCTGACGTGGACGCTTTTGGCGGAAACTGCGATGATGAAGATCTTTAAAGCGGGGAGTTTCATTACTTCTGTGACGCTTGGGGTTGTGATGGAGAGGCCGGAGAATGCTGGGTTGGATGGGGTCGAGGGGACGTGGTGGGAGTTGTTGAGGTATGGAAGTCTGTATTTTGAGCAGACGAGGGAGAGTATGGAGTATGAAGCAGGTTCGTTGCCGGAGAGGATCATTGAAGGCTAGATTCCTGTGAGCCTTCCAGAGTATTGATCTAAGAGCATCCTATCGAGGGGACAGTGCTATGGTAGCCGATTGAGCCTTATGTCCAAGGTGACCCACAAGACAGCAAATAACGAGGAGCAGGAGACGGCTCTGTCAAAATACAAGGGCCTGGGCGATACAGTCCTTGACGTGGTGAATGCAAAAAGGTGATACCCCTTAGATCTAGCTTGCACCTCCATGGTCTTTCTCTAGCCCTTATACCACTTTTGCCACAGAGGGTCTTCCAACATGAACCCTAGAGCATGGTCAAAGTATCATCCTACAGGATTACGCTTCCAGCACCAGAAAGCATGCGCGGACATGGAAGGATTATACGCTCGCACAGTTCCCACACCAGCCGCACCCGGGCCCGAAATCATGCAAGAAGGAAGACAAGATGACGGTCTCCTCCCTCCCTGCTATTGCTCACCCAACATTTCGTGTCTACTTGCTGACAAGGTGATCGACACAGCGTCAGGCGAAGAAAAATGGCTATCACTGTGGCTGATATTCGCAGCCTCGCGGAGAAGCCCCCTAGCGATGCCACGGAGCGTCAAGAGCTGTACGATGCGGCCAGATCGTTGATGTACGCCGTCGAGGCGCCGATGGACACGGAGCATCGGTTGTTCTTCGTGGTAAGTAGCACAGCCTCGACTTACACCACCGACGACAAAACTCGACCAACTGTATCTGATATTCATCCCTTTGGTCCTAGGCAGCGCCATACGCGGCAGCAGCTACGGCATCCGATCTCAATGTTTTCGAAATTCTCGCTGCGGAGGCATCGAAGCCGTGGAATGTTGAACAGCTGGCGAAGACGACTGGTGCGGATTCAACTTTGCTGCGTAAGTGGAGTATCCTCATCAAGCACAAATTGAGCAGAAAGCATCTGACAGACTTGCAGATAGACTGCTGAGATATGTGGCGATCACGGGTCTCATTAAGGAGATTTCGGAAGGCGTGTTCGCAGCCTCGAATTTAACAGTCACGGCTGCAAGCCCGTCGTTCAAGTCTGGGTTGAAATTTCAGTGAGGTCTTATCTAGCCACGTTGGTGCTTCCTCGTCATTCGAGCATGCTAATCCATATTACCATAGCGAGGGCTCCAAGAGTCTTTTGTCTCTGCCCAAGTATCTCTCTGAAACATCCTACCGCAACCCGACCGATCCGAAAACGACATTGTTCGCACAAGTCCACGGTGCAGGTATCATGGAGGTCTTGCTACAAGACCCGGTACGAGCGGAGTCGGTCTTCAAATTCATGGCGGAGCATAGGAAGCAGCTTCCAACGTGGATGAATGGATATGTTTCAACCGAAGACTTCCACATGACAGATGACGATCACAATGCTGGAAGAGTCATGGTGGTCGATGTAGGCGGTGGAGCGGGCCATCAATGTCTAGCACTGAGAGATGCATTCCCAGACTTGAAAGGGAAGATGGTCGTGCAGGATCTGGTCAGTCTACTCATATTAATCACAGTGACTCGGACTTGCACTGACACGCACATATCAGGCTGTAATGATCGATATGATCGACAAAACCCAAGCCAGCGCCTCCGACCTCGAGCCCATGGCCCACGACTTCTTCACCGCACAGCCAGTAACTCACGCCAAAGTGTACTACCTTCGTAACGTACTACATGACTGGTCCGACGAACCAGCGGCGAAGATCCTCAGGCAGATACGTCAGGCTATGGCCTCTGATTCGGTGGTCGTGATCGATGAGATTGTTATTCCTCCCACGGGTGCCAATCATAAGCTGTTGCATTATGATCTCATGATGATGGCTACGGCATCAGCCACAGAGCGAACAGAGAAGCAGTGGCGAGCATTGGTTGAGGGAAGTGGGTTGAAGGTGCGGGATATCTGGGTGTATGATGAATCAATGCAGTGGGCTTTGATCGTGGCGGTGCCCAAGTAAGTGGTTGGTGTGCAGTCTCTGGTCTGGTACTCCACATCTGCATTTTAGTTTGCGGTCTACTGCCCTAAGAGACCACTTGTGGTTTGCATCCTACTCTCTATGCCTGCTGCGACAAAAACTCCGCCATAGTTTTCAAAGCTTTCGGCTTTTCAACCTCAACGTCGTACGGCATGATATGATCCCATTTGTGTTCCAATTCCGACCGCAACTTCTCAACATCAAGTCCCACCCCTGGCTTCTTCCCCGTCATAAGCAGACCGACATCGTAGCTTGAGTCAATCACAGCCTGGCAACGAGGTCTGCGAATTGCATCATATGCCTTCAGAGCTGCTGAGATGTCTTCTCTCTTGCTGACTTTGGTCAGGAGCGTGGATATGATGGCGGCGTCTTCTGCTGACATGCCGCCGCCGGAGCCTTGCCATGGGACCTGGTCGACCATAGTCGATTAGCAGAAGCCCCTGAGCTCAATCAGCCATTCAAGGTCTTGGCATCAGGCTTACTGGCGCATGAGCAGCATCTCCTACGATTGATACATGGTCTCTCACATAAGTGCTCGTGCTTGGATGATGGAACATGCAGAACGGGGAGGCGTTTGGTGGTGCGTTCCTGTAATATAGCTGGAAGGTGTGTCAGAAAAGATCATCCTCCTAACAGCTGAAAAGAGGTTCACGGATCTGCTCACCTTTGCCATATTTCGACACTGCTCCGAATCACTCTCAAAGTACTTGTCAAACTGCTCTTCCGTCATGTCGACCTTCCACGCAGTCTTGTCGAATCCCTCCTCCATTCGAGCGCCGCAAGCGCCCCATACAGCTTTCCCATCATTGGTCCAGCCGCACAACATAAAGTTTCCATTACCGGTAAACATCTGCTGTCGAGGCTTGTCAAGATACCAGTCCCCCAGTATAGCCTTAGCGTCTTGCATCGGGGCCAATACAAAGTACATCCACCATCCAGCTCCGACGGCATGACTTTCTGGATTTTTCTCTCCAAGGATGTGTTTCCGAACAGAACTGTGTATACCATCAGCTCCAAATATGACGTCGAACTCTTGTTCCGTCCCATCTTCGAAGTACACAGAATAGCTCCCTTCTTCAGACTTCTTTATCTCAACCATACGCTTCCCAGTGTGCATACACTCCTTCGGAACGTTCTTCAGAATCTCACTGAGGAACGGAGCCCTTGCAACACTCTTGACAAGGACCTCTCCTGGTTTACTACTTTGCGTCAAATAAATCTTGCCAGCATCGGGACCGGTTGAAATGAATCCGCGGAGGTCGTTCTCCTCGACCGCACCGGCACGCTCCAGGCACTGCAATAATTCTGGGTCGATGGCTTTCAATGCTTTGAGCGCATTGGTGGCCATGCCAATGGCTGCACCTTCTTCCTTGAAGGCTGGGCGGGATTCGAAGATGTCCACTTTGAGGTGTTTCAGGGGCAGGAGGCTGCGGAGGAGAATGGCTCCTGCGAGGCCACCACCGAGGATGGCTACACGTAGTTGAGACATTGTGGTTGTCTTGACCGAGTATTCCTGACTCCGAGAGAGATTTTGATCGCGAAGCCGTATGTAGAGTGTTTGATTAGGATGTCGTGGTGCGCAAATAGAGTGTTACATAGAAGTGATGTCAGCCGCACGCTAGAATGCCTTGCTGGTTGCCTCAGGCTCCAAACTTGATCGAATGTTGAAGTCCAGATACAGAATCTCACTTTCGACGTTTCGCGACTTGGTGCCTTGATATACCGGATCGTTCAGTGAGGCACAGCTGTGGAAAGGAGCGCTAAGACTGCAGGCTTCACATCCCGATGATCCCTCCAAGACTTATGTGACGCACACATCAGCTGGGCGAATCCTTCCAGTCCTTGATAAATGTGGTGCAGATCCGGGCTGGGAATGATATTGATCCGAGCCAATGCACTTGCCATGGCTTCGATGGCATCACAAGCCATGCGAGATGAAGAAGAGTGGGACAAAACATATTAGGGGCTCGACCAGCAACACAACCCTCGTTGAGGACCATGACAACACGTCACTCGACCACAAATGTTCAGGAGATGAACCCAATTTGAAGTATAGACATCGACCAGTACAGCACATGATCGACAACATTGGCTTCGACGACTGACTCTTACAATTCCTTACCTTTCCTCATCTCGTCCGGCCGACAGGGAAGACATAGTGTCCGTCTGTGGCTAGGCCCAAGTCGCGAGGCCTGTAAAGTCGGGTCACTGTACTGATTTCAGGAGACACAGTTGAACGCGGCCCCAAAGATAGCTTCGGTCCACCGACATAGTCACAGGCCAGAGTGTATCTGATAGGGCACCCTACAGCATGTTCTGGCATATGTCGACACATGTGCGTGGTCCCTCTTTGGCATGCTCTCATCATGCTATATTATCTTGAACCATGAGGGCGTCCCTCCTTCCAAAAATCAACCAACAACCAATAGACAACAGACCAAAACAGTACCATCCGCTACTGAAATTCAAGACGACAGCAACACCACGATCATGCTTCCTCCTCTTCCTGCTTTCAGATGGCTCCTGGCCATACTCCTCCTCATCATCACAACCACAACCACTGCATGTCCTCCGTTAAACCACACCCTCCAGCACAACGCCCGTGCCGCCTGGTTCGGCCTCGGAATACCGCATGGCGACGAACCCTTGTCCATTAACGCCTGGCCGCCCGACGATAGATTCCCCTGGGACCGCCCTCTACGCTACTGCTGGCCCACACCGACCGACTTCAAGAATCTGCGCCACGCTCTCCAGATCGCCATCGAGCTCTGGAAACCAGCCATGTCCCCCTACTCAGCTCTCAAAATCATCCCAGACTGCGGTAGCGCGAGACTAGACTGTCCCTGCGATATCGCCGGCCCAGATGCCCTGAATATCTTCGATGTCGATCCTGAGACCTCCACGAGCCATGGCGTTGCATCTCTGGGCTACCGTACGCAGCCGCCAAATCAGCAGACCAGGGGGAGGCATACATTGAAGTTTGCAAGAATATTTGCCGGTGATAACTCTGTGGAGAGGACACTTTACGATGCGGAGGCGTTGGCGCATGAGCTTGGGCATGCGCTGGGATTAAATCATGAGCATCAGAGGCCGGATCGCGATGAGTACATTTCTTTCTACTGCGAAAACTTGAGGGATTACGAGCAAGTCAAGGTAAGTCTTGTCGCTACCCTGCTCCATCGTTTCAGCCTCTTCAATCCTTGCTTCGACTCAAGATGCATGCGTGGGACGGACTTGTTGTTCAATTTTGTCGGTTGCTCAGAGATTCTTTCTGCTGCTTCTCTCCACCCTCACGTCAACAACAAAGAAGCACGCTCTACTCACACTCCCGACCCACAGGAAAAGATTCAACAATCCGGCAAACCAGGAGATACCATCGAAAAAGCCTGCACTGACGCCAATACCGCCGCCAGATACTCTTTCAGCGCTGCGGCATTCGTCAAAATCAACACCCGCCCCGGCACAATCGGCCAATTGGCCTGGTCAGGCAACACCTTCGACTTCGACAGCATCATGATCTACACCAGCTACGATTCCAGCGCCATCCACCCCATTATCATGCCCAAACCTAAAGACAAAGCCGTCATACTCAAGAAACCCACCCGAAGCAGAACCTCGCCACCGGACCCAGCGGCCGAGGAGGATTTTTGGAGTGGTACTTTCAGCGAGTTGTGCAGGCGGAAGCCTTCGAAGGGTGATCTTGCGAGGATCGCGCAGCTGTATCCGGATACCGTACCGAGGAAGGGGGGAGTAGATCCGGGAGATGAGAGAGCTGGGGAGGAGATGTGGGCGGGGACGAGTGGAGTTTATGTTAGACGTCGGGCGGTGCAGACGGGGATGTAAGGTGAGGTGAGGCAAGGCGAGGCTCTGGAAGTAAAGTAGAGGGTGATGAGGTCGGGACTGTTCTGGAGTATGGCATTTGTTGTGTATTTGTATCTCGTAGTATGGTGGTTTCTTTGGGCAAAGCCAGTTTCATCACAACATCACTCATCACTATCACTGTCCTGCACGACCCTCCTCTTCCGGTTTTGCACCACAGTGCGCTCTTCCTCGACCGAAAACACAGAGACCTGGCTATCCGCCATCTCCTCAACCTCCTCAACATCACTCAACTCTACCTCCCGGCTCCTCTTCTTAAGCCCACGACCCTGCCTTGCAGCGGGTGTGCCAGGCTGAGACGAACTTATCATCTCAATCGGGTCACTCGACTTTGCAATGAACTCTTCCAATTCCGTATCGGGTTCTTCGTCTTCGTCTTCGCCACTTGTGTCGCGAGATCCCAGGTCGATGCCTTGTGTGCCGATACGCATATCGGCTGGAGTTGGCTCGGGGCTTGACTCGGCTCCTTCGCCCGCCAGGGAGCCGTATGATGTTGTACGCTGGATGGGCTGTTTCTTTCTGGGGCGGCCACGAGGTTTGGGTGCCGCCTTGGGAGGGGGTGCCCTAGCGGTTGGTAATTCCGCGTCAGATTCGACGTTCTCGGGCTCCAGGATCGTGGTGTTCTTCGCAGGTGTCTTCCCTCGTTTCGTGACCTTCGGCCGTGGAATTGGACGTGGAGGCAGATCTGCTTCAGACTCGGATCCATCAATGGTGAGAGGCACATGTTCTGCCTTTGTCGATGCTGCCTTCGCCGCGGTCAACGCAGGCTTCGGAGGCTCGTTGTGTGTCTTGGATATCTCGGATGCAGGCTTCGTCAGTCTGAGTCCGGCTGGACCAGCTTCCTGAAGGTCACTCATATCAAGAAGTTCCTCCATACGTTGCAGCTTCGTGGCGTCTATCTCGTGCATAGCACGCATAGTGTTCTCCATAAGCCGAGCAGTACGGCCATGAGCGATGTGTTTGGTGGTTCCCAGCTGTTTCAACTTGAGTGGAAAGCGCGAAGGATCGGGTCCTTGGATGATGCCACCATCTGCGTCTGCTGTCTGAGCATACCTGCTCACCAGGTCCTGATATTGATCATCCGTCAATACGACGTCCGCAAGATATGGCAGCGCAACTGGGTCCGGCTCCGGCTCCGGCGCCGGTGACAGCGACGGTTTTCGAAATTTGGTCGGTGCCTGCTTCTTCGCTGTGGCTTTCTTCTTCTTCGGCGCTGGCTGTTCTCCATCTGAATCCGAGTCGATCTTCGAGGCCTTCACAAATCCGGTCCGCACATTGTCGGGCATGAAGAATTTCTTGGGCGGCCTCTTCGTCTTGCCCTTGCCCTTACCTCTCCTACCTTTCTCGTTGAGATCAACCGGCTGACTGTTCTCGATCGGAATGTCCACGGGTCGCTTGTCGGGGATAGGCTTGACCTCTTTGGGTAGAATCCGCGGGCTCTGGTCATCGCGATATGAGTACTTCGAAGCATCTGCGATGGTCTTCTGAATGTAGGTGTAGTTGTCCTGAGCTTTGGCGTAATCGGCTTCTTCCTTGTCTTTCATGAGAAGTAGACATACTCGTCCGACCCGCTTGCGGCCTGTACGGCCAATACGTTGCAACATTCGGATGGGTGATGATGATGCGTCGTAGCAGACAATGAGATCCACTGTGCCGATGTCGAGACCTTCCTCGCCGATCGAGGTTGCAATGAGGGTATTGTATTTGCCGCTTTTGAAGTCCTGGATGACGGCATTCTGCTTCTTTTGGTCCATGCCCTCTTGTCCCTTTGAAGCAGCCTGGCCGACAAAGACATGTGGTCGGATCATGGGCTCATGCCTCTTCAGCACCCGACAGATCTCCTCTGTGCTATCACGATAGCTTGCGAACACCATCACTCGTGTCGCACTTGGCGGGACATCGCTACCTTGAGCCCCCTCGCCAGCGTCGAGAAAGTGATTTAAAACGACGTCCTTCAGATGCTCCAGTTTGGGATGACCAATGAACTCTGGGTTGTTAATCCAAGCGCGCATGGTCGACATCATCTTCGTGAAGTTGTCGGACTGGGCGATAGCAGCTGCTGTCTTGCCTTTGGACTGGCCACTTTCAACCTCACGTTGGAAAGCAAGCACCCCCGAATAGAATGGACCGATGCCGTGAAATTTAAGCAGACCAATGCTGTGTGCGAGACTGGACAGGACAGTGAAAATGGCGTTCATCATGCCTTTGATCGGCTGTGGCGCTTTTCGACCAGCATCTGATTGCATCCACTTTTGTCGGGAAGTGGTCAATCTGCACAGAAAGGAGTATATTAGCTGACTTGCGTTCCCAGTCCACCGGGAACGAGAACTCACCCATATGCGGTCAACTTCATGGGATCTCTGGACCAGTATGCATTTTGACTGCAAAGCTTTTCCAAAGACGGTCGCAAAGCATTCGCAAAGAGGCCCATGATACGTTCTTGCTCATCGCTATAGTCGAAGATCTCCGTCTCTGTATGCTTCTCATGCGTGTACTCTCGGATGTCGAGCGATTGCTCCGTCCTCAGCTCCACGCGGGCGATTCCAAGGCTATCAATCACAGCTTGAACGGCCTCGACAGTAGACCCTGGAGTGGCTGTGAGCGCGAGGACACGGAAGCTGCTGTTGAAGCGGCGCATGAATGCTATCACTTCGGTATAGGCATAACCGCCTGTAGCCTTGTGCGCTTCGTCAACAACAAGTAGGACGAGCTTCTTCGGATCACATATTCCTGTTTTCAAGTCGTTGATGACCGTCTGTGGTGTCATGAAGAAGACTCGCTTCTCCAGCCACTCGTCGGCTCGTACAGCTGGCGTGGTTTCTCCGGTCATGAGGACAGTATCTCGCTTCGGAATGCCGACGATACCGAAGCAGGCTTCCATCTGTTGTGCAATGAGAGGCTTTGTCGGGGCCATGAAGACGATTTGCGCATTCGTAGTCCAGCGATAGTAATTCAACATGATGGTGGCTGCAATGAAAGTCTTTCCCAGGCCAGTAGGTAGTGCGACAAGGGTGTTGTGAAACAGACTTCGAGACACAATGTTATACTGGTAATCACGAATGGTACCGAGGTTGGTTGGGTACACGAAAGTCTTCATGGCTTCGTCGTCCAGCTTATGGTGTGTTGGCGGTTCATCCCTAGCAGAGAGCGGCCATGCGTGCCGCTTTTGTGCTGCTTGCGAGGCCGAAAGATCCTGTGTTGCTGGCTGTCCGAAGATCGTCATCTGTTTGAGTCCAGTCTGGGGTCCACGCAAAGCTGCTGGACGACGAGATTGCGTTGGCTGAGATGACAGCTCGATTATGTCCTTTGTTGGCGACTTCTCAGGAGAAGACGAGGAGAAAGCATCTGAAGGTAAGTCTGCGAGTTCCTGTGTCATGTCGTATGCGCCTGGATCATTGTTCTGCTGTCTCAAAAGAGCATTCTCCTCTGCTTGCAACCGCGCCGCAAGAGCAGCATCGTCGTCGAGGTTAGGATTCGCGCGACCGACGGCCTGGAAGTACTTATCAATGTTATTGATAGCACTCGCGGCGCGCGGGTCCACCGCTTTGGCATAACCAGTCTGATTCGCAATGCCGCCGACATTTGGTTGCGGCTGCAGAGGTGGCCTCTTCCACACGGCTCCTCGAAACTTGGCCAAATTCTCGTCCAATCCATGTTGGGTCTGGGTGAAGATCATGTCTGGGAACTTTCCGCCATTTTCGGGGACATGAATACGATACTTTGGCTTCTTAGCTGTGTTGTCCTCGATGCCGAGCTCTCCAGGCAGATAATAGCCTTCCTCATCGATATCGATATCGTTGTTGCCATGTTGGGTCGCTGTTGCCTGAGGTTCCAGAGCGGAGGACTGAAAGAAGTTCGATTGTTTCGGAGGGCTATGGTTCTCTTCATCGGTCTCAGACCATTCCAGATCATCTGAGTTTGCGCCATCGAGCTGAGCAGGTCCTCTACGCCTCACACGCCGTTTCTTGGCAGGCCTCGGGGAAGGGTCGAAGAAGCCGCCGTGTTGGGATGCCTCGACCTGAGTGGCGGCAGCGAGGAACTCGGTATCATCGTCGAGGCCAAAATCGTCGCTGTGAGGCATGTCTCCAGCGAGCACGCATCACGTGCATATCAGCATTGTGTTTGTGGCAAGTTCATGGAGGTGAGGTCGGAGGACGCGTGCCATGACGCCGACGCGTCGGGCCTGGCTTACTCAGCGCCCCGCTCTTTCGCGCGTCTTCTCCTGTCCGACGACGACAACAAGCCTGCCTCTCTCAGTAGTGTGGTCAACATCCTCATTCATCGCTCCGTCTTTCATTCTCGTGTACAAATTGTATATCCGGCTTAGCCTGTCGACAACATCAGCCAGTGGCCCCTCGATGTGCTGGATGAGACTTACTCAGATCTAGCGAGGCGTTGGCGAGGTCGAACGGAGCACACAAGGTGAAGTGGGAGGGGTTCAGTTCCAGCTACTACGTCAATGCAACACGGCCTCTCGTTGCTCTTCAGTTCTTTTCCTTGAACAGTTCTTATTTCTTCAACCAGTACTTCCAAGATCCAAACCACTCGTACACAGAATTGGTTATACCGTTTACAGGCACTCACAGCAGTCTTCTCGACCTCCACGACACCCAACATGCCAAACGAACCGACCGGCGATCCCAAGCAGCACGATGCCTCCAAGTTCAAAGACGGCATGTCTGGGACATGTCTCTGCGGCAGCGTGACCGTACACATCAAAGACGACGAGCTCTTCGACAAGAAACGAGGCCATCTCTGTCATTGTGCGAACTGCCGCAAAGTCGCCGGATCGTTCGTTGCAGCCAATCTGTTGATCGAGCATGAGAATGTTACAATTGAAGACAAGAACGGAACATTGAAGACATATGAAGACAAAGAAACGTTGAGCGGCAATCCCGTATATCGAACGTTCTGCTCGGCAGATGGCAAGTGAGTAATCACAGCAATGTCCCGCATACGACCGGCCAGAAGCCTGACAGCACGCGCAACAGTCCCATTAAGTCCGAGACTGCAGCATACCCTGGCAAAGTCGTACTGAAGATGGGCATATTCCCTCGTATCCCACAGCCGGAAGCAGAAGGCTTTGGCCTGCACAAGCATGACTGGCAAGGCCAGCACCAGGGCATTGACTCGTATGAGATCAAGTGGGCAGGGCCTGACAAGAAGCTCATGGCATCTGGTACATGAGATCCTGTGAGCCTGCTATTTCTTTCTGACTACTCGTCAAGATGTAGTCGAAATAAGCACCTTGCAACAATCACCTTGATGGTCGTACGTTCTCTAGCGTGCTTCTTGCGGCTTGGGTAAAAGGCATCCCAGAAATGTTAGCCTGATGCGCAACAATCTTTTCATTCGTATTTCACTGTTTTCCTCTTCCATTGTGCGCTCTGCGACTACTTCTGGATTCGCCTGAGAAAGCGCCATGCCTGAACACCAGCAGTGGGCCAGTTCACGGCATCATCAGCAGAGTCAACAGATGAAGGGCTCCAAATGGGGTATGAAACATCTGAATTCAACATGTCTGCATTGCCAAGAGACAGACACGAACAAGCCCGTTGCTCGGCGGCCTTTGCCACCGGAAAGATAACCACCATCGTGATCGAGCATCTGTCCATAGCCAGGACGCCTTGGCGTGCGACGAGTGGTTCAACCGTTGGGAAATTCTCCGTAACGGTCTTGCCACTCGTGGCATCCGTGGCAAGGCTTCACGTCATCTGGCACCAACAAACGGCTGACCACATGCAGAAAGGATCAACCATACGTGTGGACGAACGACAGCTCACCCATGGACCAAGCACCAAACAGTTCCTGAACACATGGCTCGCAAGTCAGCGGCGTCGTTGGCCGTAGCAACAATCAAGACCTGCTCCAGCAACGAAATCAACACTCTCGAGGATCAAAATCGAGCGTGGAGTCACCATTCAGACCAAGAACACGCAACCCCTTCATCGCACAGCCTACGCACAACATGTCGTTGAATCTGACGGTCACCATCCCGCTCGAGACGGCAGCCATCCTCCGCAAAGCCCACGACTCTCGCACGGCTGATCAGGACGTTGATTCGGCGTTGTTCACAGTTGCCAACGCCGTCATCGACGCCGTCAAGGCCCTCCCCTGGAGCATCACAACTTCGCCTGCACTGCAAGAGACCCGGAACCTGTCTCCATACGGCGTTCTGACGCCTCCTTTATCCACATACTCTAAAGAATCATCGAGCTACTCCAGAGACTTGTCGGGCTCCTTCTCAAGACAACCTTCGACTCATTCGCAAGACTCTTCAGAGTACAACTCCATGGGCCGACCACTTCCTGAATTGAGCTTGGCGAGTGCGGTATCGTCGAGATCAACATCTGCATCTATGCCGGGAGAGGGCTCGTCCACAGAGTCTGACAGCTGGTGGTCGGCGAAAGAGAGCTACTGCGACGACTTCTCGATAGACATCATCGACATCGTCAACGGGGAAGAAGAGACATACTACCTTTCCGTATCCGGCACCATGACGGTCGAAGAAGTCGCTTTCCGCGCAGAGCAAGTTTCCGGCGTGCCAGCAGAAGCACTGCGGCTGGTCTGGAGAGGCTATCGATTGAACCAACCCGATGCTACGCTCAGTACAGTAAGTGGCAGCTCGTAATCTTCAAATATGCAAACGAACGTCTGACAGTCCATCTAGTACGGCATCGGCGACGGCTCCAAACTCCATCTCCTTAGGAAAGCCCCCTCCGTCGATACCCTCCCCGCCTCGCCCGAAGAAGAGGAAATGCCCTGCCACTTCCAAACATACCCAGGTTACGAGGTCGTCGTGGAAACAGTCGGCGGCAAACAAATCCCAATGAAGGTTCAAGGCGAGACGACGACTGCAGAATTAGCTTCTGCAATTTTCGATCGACAGGGCATCTGTCCGGGGTTGCAGAGGCTGGTGCATCGCGGGAATGTTATCTTTGACGGATATGCGTATGATATGGGCGAGGCGCATTTGATATATACTTTGGAGGAGGTGAGTTTAATTCTGATGCATGGTGAGACTTTACTGACATTTGCTCTAGCTTGGGATTGGACCTGAGTCTGTGATCACTCTTTACTTCTGCAACACCATGCGGTAGAACAGCAGAGTATCTTATCGCCTTCTTTGCTATCGTTGAAGCCAGTTTGGAGTCTTTGAGGTGGCGTTCTTGGACCTGGAATTTGTTGTAGACGAGAACTGTTGGAACTTGATTTCTTCACCGAGAGGCCAAATAGCATCAGTATTGATCTGATCAAAGCTATACGAGAAGCCAACATCCTCGCTTTCCCACACTGTCTCGACCTCAAGTTTTGAGTATTCTGTATCATTTTCAGCCAACTTGTCGACTCCCTAAGACAGAAGTACGGCTCCCTCGAGGCTCGCTCTTGGTATCAGCGAGAGCGGTTGCCTCAATGTCCATATGGAAACAACGCGACATCGTGGTGAGATTTTCACGGGACCCGAGTAAATCTGGCGAGACCATGCAACACGTGGTTCGTATACTTTGTCGTAACTTCTGTGTTCCACTGATGATGTGGCTTGGTATCTCTATTCATTCACTTGGCGTCCATCCCGTGATCATCGCCCCATCTTGCTGATCACCTCCTGGTGCGCGGCTCGGTCACGCTCAGCCTCACTGAGTGGTTGTATACTCCTCAAGTCACCAACAACGTCCTTCGCCTTCCCAAAGTACACCTCCTGCAGCAGGTTTCGCATCCTCGTCTCCATGTCCTCGACCATGCGTCCGATGTTCACCACATGACTCTGCTCGATCTCATTGTCCCGCATGCCATTGAGTGGACACTTTTGTTGTGTCTGTCTCGTCAAGTTGCCCGCCAGCTCCAGGCTGTCGACCGCGGCAGACTGCAATCCTAAATCCAGGATGACCGTTGAAGTCAACTTGTATTCTGCACTCCTCTTGGTGGCTGCTTCTGTGACTTCCAGCACATGTATGCTATCCCAGCCGCCCTTGCCACCACTACCCTGGCTTGCGCTCTTCTTGAACAGTACACATCCTGCGAAACCCTCGTCTAGGGCCCACAAGTACGCACTGCTCGTCCCTCCCTCGTAATACAGTTCTCGGTATACATCAACAGCAGAGTTCAGTGATTCCTCCATCCGTCGCACACGACCCTGTGGTGTGACTTCTGCAGCATCATCTGGCTCGATCGGTGGGTCGAACTCGTTGGACCAGGGCGAACGATAGCTGTTGCCATCCCGGTTGTAGTCGCAACAAAGGTAGTCGCGGCCGCTCTTAACGCATCGCTTCGAAGTTAAAGCAACGTCTACAGAGGAGAGGAGGTCTTCTTCGAGGTCGGGCTGTAATGAGATGATGCCATTGAGGTTCTTTTGGGTGGAGGACGGAGGAAGGCGGCGGAGAAGGTCGCTAGAGAAGGTGTCAGCGAAGGATGGCCTGAAGGTATCGCTGGACGTACAGAGCAGCATCGAATGGATCGGCGGTCGCCATTGTCGAGTGTGTGAAAAGTATTGTCTGGGATATGAGTACTGCCTCGAAGCTGAGGTGAAGTTGGCTGTTGCTTCCTTCGGAGCTATTGATGCGGGGTCGATGCGGGGCCGAATTCACTTTCAACCTCACCTCCTCAACTTTCACCCCCTTCCATCTCAGCAAGGCGACACTTTCTTCTCGCACTGGCATCGGAACGAGATACAGTCGCAGTGCTTGGCTAGAATGGCGAGAATCAGCTTGGTCGGATCGTTCGCCATCGGGACGGAGTCGATTGCGGCCATTAAGGACCCAAAGGATGACGAGTTTCCTTTGGCACTGGCACAGACCAGTGCATGCTCTCAGCGAGACCCCTAAGTCCATGTCGGAGGAATCTAGGAGGAGCACAGGTAATGTATCTTACGTAGGTGGTGAACTTCCCTCTCATCTCCTTCGCGGCTGCTGCTAAGAATAGACGTTCGTGAATGAAGCCGCTGTAGGTGAAGCCGCGCGCATTCACTCGCGGCGATCTTGCGTCATGTGCGGATGCGGGCTCCAGACACCCTATAAATCTGCCTCTCGGCTTCTTCAACCTCGAATCGCCACACTGGCTCCACCTCTCTGGCAGCCGAGAGGATGTCGTCTCCCAAGTCCACCGCCATGCGGCAGTCGATGCTGGGCCGCTACAAACTGTACAAGGAGGGTACTCGCCGCTTCGTCCAGTGGCTTTCTCACACCGCGAGAGAACACGGCATCGCAAAGATTGACCACCCGAACACCAAGAACAACAACCCTCAGACTCAGGACTTGTTGGCTTTGGCCCAGATCATCGCAAAATCTTCTTATCTCGTCCCCACGACTGCGATTCGCCTCCTTGACGAAATTATCGAGGGAAGACAGTCTTTCGCAGATTGGTATGCCGCACAGCCAATGACCAAGGAGCGCAAGGAGCAGGATGATCGACACGCATACTTCATTGAGGTACTCGAGAGTATTCGTCAGCTGTTGGCCTCGAGCACCGGGCCTGCAGACAAGACAAATACGACCGCAGACCAGTCAGACCAGAAGCGTCCGAAAATGGACTTCAGGACTAGGATTAGCAACCTGTTCACCCAACTCGACGTCGAGGAACCCTCTAACAATCCTCTGGGCCAAGTGCCTGCGCCAGCTGCCCATTCCGAATCAAAGGAAAAGAAGACGAATACTGATAGCGTAGATGACGAGGACGATGCCGCTTTCCATCTCTTCTGCTTCCTCGAAGACGCAAAAGACGTTCGAGTCTTCCTGCGGGAAACCTGGCAGGAGTACAATCAAGGAGATCTTAGCATGCTGGCGGCGGCGAACATCACCGAGGCGGGTATTGGATTGCTTAGGATCTCCAGTGAGGCATTCGTGGCAGAGAACAAGGCCTTCCAAGACTGGAGATATCTTCTTGAGTTCATGTCCATCGAGATGCAGGTCATCAACGACGGTACCGACGGGCCCTTATTCGTCTATCTACATCCGCGTGCTGGTAGCTCCAGTCAGAACTCTGGAATGGACCTCGCAGACCTCATATGTCCCGCGGCAGCATACCAACTTCAATTCTTGAAGACGCGGTTGCACGAGTTCTCCGAGACTGACACGGGCCGCGCTATGTTGAGGGGACAACCTTGGTTTTGTCGGAAACCTTTGACATTCGACGCTTCCAACTTGCCGCGGCAGCTTCTGCTACCAACACTACCTGAACTTGTAGGATATATCGGTATCCTAGATCGCAAATATGGCAAAGGTTGCGAGCGACCTGCGAGTTCGAAGCAGGCCTTTGCCAACAGCGAGATGCTCGACGGACTCCTGTCGTATTACCGCCACGATGTACTACCGTTGTGGTTGCCTGTTGCGCTTCGAATCTACTGCGATATGTACGAGATCATCGGCTCCGAGCCAGCGCGTATGGCACACGAATTCCTCGATCGATCGGCTGAGATGCACAGAACCATGAAGGACTATAGGAGTGCCTATCCTGAAGACGAGCAGCTGGCTGCGCACTGGTACGAGCGGATGAAGCACGCTAATGACCGCGATAGTTTCCTTCGCGTACATCTTCGCGCTGATTCTTCCGAGTTCGGATCCGCGTCTCACGTGCCTTCAGTTCCCGACGGTACGCCGTACTTGACCATACTTAGCCTGCCGTGCTGTGTGGGATCCCGACTATTTGACTACAAGATGGCCTTCCACAGGGCTGGCGCCGACTTGGCTGGTTATTGCCAAATCACTTTGTGCATGGTCCACATTTACACAACAGGTCGAAGACTTGGACTGATCCCGAACGAGTGGCATGATATGGATCTGATCATCGCAGCGCAGAAGTCGTTCGCGCCTCTCGTCACCAAGACTGGAGCTAATGCGGACGCCTGGGCCTGCTTGAAACACTTCATGCTGGCACTGGGTTGTCCAGCCACGGGTTTCGCAAAAGGCAAAATGCCGGATCTCCCGTCGCATAAGGTTGTGCTGAAGAAAGCAAGAGCCCCAACCATCTCACTCCAGGTGCTACGCAGCTATCTTGATGCTTACGACGCCGAGATCAGCCTCGGTGTCTATCGTGGAGAGCTTGTGGAGCTCATGCTGACCTCTATGGCGTCCAAGGCCAACGAGCAAGCATCAAGCAAGAAGCAAGGATCCAAAGGAAACCAATACACCGCATTGCAGCTGCTCTCTACGTTCAAGAAAAGCTTCATTGCGGATGAGCCGATGCTGAACTTCGACTGGTTCTCTTTCTACGGCTTCGTCAAACGAACCTTCATCCCAATGGTGAGAGCATCACTGGTCGACCTGCCACACCTAGCCGCCTCGCAGCCCGAGACAATTTTTCCCTACCAGCTCGCTTACCACATCCTACTCTCTCATGCCCAGAAGAGCGAGTCGTATCTGGAGTCGTCAAATCGGCCCAGTACTGCTCTAGAATTGGCCTGTGAAGCTATCAATTCTATCATCGGCGAAGGCGATAACGGAAAGAAATACTCGACAGCAGCATTCAGTCAATCCAGCGGCCGTATTTCAAAGGAGCTCCGACCCCGACTGAAAATATTCGACCCCAAGACTCTTCAAACCACGCCAATGCAAGATCGACTTGCAGCAGAGCACACTGCCTTCATCCACGTCACCGCGTCCGCTAGGACTGTGTACGATCCCAAGGGAAGCGCAAGCAAGTTCAACGACCTCAAGAAATGGCAAGACAAGCTGATGGAGGACATGGTGCGGAATATGGGCCTGGATCCCACAAAAGTCTCTGGTACCTTCTATTTCACGGGAAAGCCCAAAAACGCACAGGAAATGAAGGATGCGATGGCGAGCCAGCCTCCTCAGGTCGAAATCGATGGCCCATTCGGAGAGAAGATCACTATCGACGTGACACGGGCATTGGAGGCGATCACTAAGGCGGCTGAACAGGGACCGTGAGTGAGCACATGAACGGGCTTTGGTCGACCGGTTTCAAGCTGGAGATTGGTCGGCTGATTGTTAGTAGACCGTCAGCACAGAATGATGGGAGGATCAATTGGTAGCGACGGCGACAAGGTGTGAGAGTATGCACTTTTTCATAACTTCCTGGAAGTCCACTTTCTGTTTCAGCTGCTTCCACAGCATCATCCCCAACGCCGCCTCGCTTAAACGCAGCAAAATGATGACAACAAGACATATCTCTCCTCTCGTGTCCGCTCCTCACTTTCCATCTCTGCCCCAGCCCATGGCCCTCATCCTCGCCTCAATCTGGCTCCAAATGTCCTCCACCACCTCACGATCTCGCCATCTGTTCGAGCCCTTATCAATCTGCACGCTCATGACCTGTCTACCCCAGCCCTTCACCGTATCAGGCACCATTTCTCCCTTCCATCCAACGTAGACACCAAGCGCATGGCTGAATAGCTCGGCTGGATTCTGCCACTTGTAGTTCTTGAACTGCCACGTCTGGCCTGTGGTGAAGACAGCAACAACTCGGTTCCAGTAGTCTGGCCGAAAGTTCGAAGGATCGTCTACCAGGATGAAACGGGTCGCATGGCCAGGGTAAATGGTTCGCAGTTGGCGAGAGATGTGCAGGATGTTGGGTGCTTCGTTGCTTGATTCGAGTGGATTGTACGTGCCCTCCGCCAGGAACGACTTGATATTTGGCATCCTCAGCAAGCTGGAGAACGAAGATGAGAGAAGAATGATAGGCTCGGGTCGACGTCCGGATGCAGGCTTGACTGGTGGTCGCAAAGCAGGATTGCTCGTGAGTGTTGTTGGGTTGGCCGGCGGCAAAGCAGCGTTTGGAGCGTTCTTGGCCTTACCAAGAAACAGCGTACTGTACTTGCGAACGCCACTGAAGTCCTGAATCTTGACACCGCGTAACACGGTGTTGTGGTCGCCCATCTTGCGCTCAGCCGCATAGATCAATCTTAGCCGCTCCTCTTCCTCTCTTCTCTTTGCGTCATCCACTGTCACATCCCGCATCTCAACATCTGCATCACCAGCCGCCTGCCTGGTTGCATCCTTTGCCTCAACTTTTGCTTCTTTGTTATTATCCAAGCTCTTGATGTAGTCGCTTTCCTGGTCGCCAATCTCGCCCAGTAACCAGGTAATAAGGTCCAGCTTCTCAGTGAATTGGATGTTCGTGACAGTGTAGTCCTTGCCGGTCTTCTTGAGCTCCTCGTTGACTAACTGACATGATCGAATGTAGTCTGCAGTCCGAGATTCCCTGTTCTCCCAGCAGTAGTAGATGGACCGCAATTCAAGAGCTCTGCCATAGACAGCCGAGACGAAGCGTGTCTCTTGTGATAGTGGAATGGCAATGTGCTGGGGGCCATCTTGAGCCGAGTCGAGGTTAAAGATCAGGTGCGAGGCATATGCGACAGACACGTTGGATTGCGCCTGGTTAGATGGATCTGGGTCGGCCGTAGGAATCGGCGGTGTCTCTTTTGCGATTGACTGTTTTAGCAAGAGTAGCGGGTCATGCGACAGCCCATCTGCGGTTGCTGCCATGATTGTTTTGGTGGAGATGGTGGTTGTTAGGTCGCATCCAGATGGACGCGCGAAACGAAGTTCAAAGGCGCGGCTGGCCAAGAATGGCAGGTGTAGCGAGGCGCTACGCTAGCGCAAACTTTGAACTCAATCTCAACCTCCAGCTCAGGTCTCTTCCTCCCTTTGTGAAGACACTGTTCAGCTTCCAATACGCCTTGACAACATGAATACATAACGGCGACAATGACACTTCAAGCCATCCGCTAGCTCGTCGCGTCCGGCTACATGAACAGCTTGACCACTGAACTCCTGCATCTTCACGAGCCCGGCGATCATCCCCCTCCTTCGACCATGAGATGTTTACATCTCAATGCTGTCTCTGAAGACAAGACCTCGACTCCCGGAATGAGTGCAGAATGTCGCTGTCATCGCCTGATGCGTTTTCCAGATGCGACCGAAGCGTATGGGCTAACCTCACTGCCTCAGCTGAGCCTCGTGTGGCAGGCCAACTCTGGCATGACTGAAAGCAATGCCTGCGGTCCAACCCTTTCCGCTCAAGCTCATCAACTTCAACGCTCTCTCAAGACGCTCGAGCCGACCGTCTTTGACCTCTTGCAGGTACGACCGTCCACTCTTCAAGTGGCGCTCTTGTTGGCTCCCAGCATTGCATCTCACGAGCTGATGCTTCTTGTTCATCGGCTTGGGAGCAGGCAGTACTCGATGACGAGCGACGTGATGTCGTCGAATGGTGCGGCACAGCGACTGCCATGCGGCGTTTTGTTTGCTTCAGCACTTCGAAGATCTGCCGCAGGATCTGGATGTAATGCTGATGGCCGGAGCAATTCAGGCCTCGGCTTGTGTAGAAGTTGGCACAATTCTCGCGAGCATCAATGACTTCTTCGATCAAATCCAGAACTTCGCTCGGAATATCAACCGGACGACGCTGCGAGGCAATGCCATTGGCCAGGTTTAGCAAACGCGCTGTTGGCACGGAGGCATCAGATTCTTTCCTCGCCCGGCTACGATCATTGTGTGCAGCTGTGGCAACCAGCCAGCGTGCGATTTGGTCTCCGCCTTGCTTGTAGATATCGTACAGTCGAACAATGCCATTCGATGACATGGCTGTCGAAGATATATCCTCAACTTGACACCAGGCCTTGTTGAGAGACGGATTGTCCTGGCAAGAGATCGACGGCGGCATTCAAAGCTGGAGGAATAATCGTTGTTTGACGATTGGCGTTGCAAATTCTGCCTCGAGGAATCGAGGCTCAATACGCAGCACTGTCCGAGTACCGCTGGACACGAAGCGCAGTACAGAGTTGTCCCTGGAGCATCGGAATCGTATTGAGAACGACACTGGAACGATGTCTACCATACAAACGATGCTGCGTTTGACTCCGCGTTTGACCGCTTGGGTATGTGCATGTGCCGTGCAGATACCCGCACTCCCTGACCTTTTGAGACCGCTAGTCCAATGTCCAGCCAGCTCTGTACGACCGCAATGCACCAATTATGCACAAGGCTCTTTCGACAAGACTGTGCATAACATTATGGGCGACCTTTCGGACCCCACCCCCTCTTACGGGTCCGTCCGCTCTCAAGATACGATTTGGGGTTAGTCGCCTGTGCCGTAGTGGATCAGGCATCTCGAAGTCATTCAAACTGTACCACGGGGGAATGCAATCTCCATGGAATCATGACGTTGATGATGCCGACTTCACGGATTCCAAAGCTGTTGTCCGCGTACAGAAGACATTTTAGGGGCGGAACGCACTTCTCAGTAAACGCCGGGCCTAAAGCCTTCCCCCATCGACTCACCCGACTGGCCTTCGCTCAGCCTTAAAAGCGAGCATATCCACAGACTTTCGGAGCTGTCCATCTTCCACTTTTCTTTAAGAGTAGACACCCACCGACTCGAACGAGTTTGCAAGAAATTATGTCAAGCGCACAACACATTCGCAACGTTGCTGTCGTGGGTGTAAGTGAATCGCCAGATGGAATCCATTGACTTTGGCTGACTTCTACACAAGGCTGGCGGCAATGTCGGGCGTTTCATCACTGAAGCATTGCTCAAGACTGGCCAACATACGGTGACAGCCATCACTCGCTCTGACAGTCAAAGCACACTTCCAGAAGGTGTGATAGCCAAAAAGGTCGACTACGAGACCCCACAGACGCTCGTCGACGCTTTGCGTGGCCAGGACGCCCTCGTCATCACCGTCAGCGGCCACTCTCCAATCCAGTCCATCGAAGAAAAGCTCGTCAGAGCAGCTGCCGAGGCCGGCGTGTCATGGATCTTGCCCAACGAGTGGTCCCCGGACTCTGCGAATCAGGGTATCATTGACGATGTGTTCTTCTTCGGAATGAAAGGTATGGTCGCATGCCTTCGATCACCGTTTGGACGCGAGCTAATGAGACACGCTTGCTGTAGTCGCTACTCGAAAGCTCATCGAGGAGCTCGGGAAGAGTTCTTACATTTCAATGGTGACTGGTTTTTGGTACGAGTACAGCCTGGCTATTGCGAACAACTACGGTTTCGACTTCAAGAAGCGCACTGCCAAATTTTACGATGATGGTAACACGAAGATCTCGACTTCCACTTGGCCACAGGTAGGACAGCTATTGATGCTCGCTCGGTGGTGTCTCTGCTGATGTACTATAGGTTGGCCGCGCCGTTGCCTCCCTCCTCAGCCTTCCCGTTCGCGCCACGGAAGCAGACAGTAGAGCATGTCTCGAGCATTACAAGAATCAGGTAATCTACATCAATTCCTTCACCGTCAGCCAGCAGGATATGTTGGCCTCAGCGCTTCGTGTTACGGGCACGAAGGAGGAAGACTGGACGGTCACAAAGGAGGATTCCCGCCAAGTTTACGAGACCGGCATCAAGGAGATGAAGGAAGGTAAGTGGGGTGGTGCCAACTTTCTCTACTCCAGGGTCTTCTTCCCCAATGGTGGCGGCGACTTTGAGCACACAAAAGGAACCATCAACAGCGTGCTGGGACTACCGAAGGAAGACCTTGATGACGCTACGCAAAGAGCCATCGAGCGACAGTTAAAAGCCTAGTTCAAGAACCTTGGAAAACATCTTGTCATCTATCCCGAATATTTGAAGTCAGTGGATACACCCGTCTAGCAGCGACAGATCGTGGTATGGATGGGATATTGAACCTGACTGAGACTGTCTACATTTTCGCTCTTGCCTGCTCCATCTCACTCGGAGGAATGGGCCGGTTCTCATGCATCCACACCTTCTCATCCTCGCTCTTCCACTGCTTCTCGTCAGTCTCGCTGCGACCTATATTGAAAACAAGTCTTACCTCCGGCGGATCAATGCCGTTGATCCTCCACAGAAGCCTCTCCGACTCTTCAATATGATACTCCCAATCATAACCCCTATCCTGGATATGCGGCTTTAGGAGCTTATCGATGTTATCGGTGAGTGTCTTGTACACAACCTTGTCTTTGGGCAAGTTGATATGGATGTGCGCTATGGCAATCCTGACAAAAGGCTTTCCACGAACCGATGCTTGTTCGCCACCAACGTAGTGGGAAGAGTGAGGGACCTGAATGAAGTTGACAACCACGTAGAAGGCTGGCATCACTCTCGCGTAGTGGGAAGTGATAGCTTTGGCAAGGGCATGCTTGTGCTCCTCGTCTTGAAATGCATCAGGGGTGTGGAATATCTGCCAATGAGGCATGATCTTGAGTCGAATGATAGAAGTGTAGGTGTGCTGGTTTGATCAAAGGATTCTTCGGGGGCTGCTTCGATTAAGTACTCTACGAACCAGCCAGCACATTAGGCATCCTATATTACGGCCGAGCAACACTACTATTCCGAGCAACCTGGAACACTATTATTTCGAGCGACACGACTATTCCGAGCAACCTGGAACACTACTACTCCGAATAACACACTATTCCGAATGACACTACTATTCCGAGCAACCTACGAAACGGCTTCATTGTGCAAAACAAGTACTTTCTTGTCGTAGACAGGTGGCGATCAGTAATCAAGATCTGCAGTGAGATTTGTCTTTGAGGTAGGTAGAGCTACCAGAGATGTAGCCGCGGCTCTCACTAATGCTGTTCTGCAAAAGCATATTAGTGAACACCCAAACAACTCCATTGCACATACCAACAAACCAAAATGGTCTCTCAAGAACTAGTCTTCGTCACTGGCGCAACGGGCTTCATCGGATCCCATGTCGTCAACTACACGCTCGAAGCTGGATACAAAGTTCGACTGAGCATACGTCGAAAAGAGCAGGAACAAAGCATCCGAGACTGGCTTCAAGGACCAGTCGAGAATGTCGAGTTTGTACACATTCCGGATCTGGCCAAACCCGAAGCTTTTCGAGGAGCGTTGGACGGGGTTGACTACATCTTCCATCTGGCGAGCCCTCTGCCTGGTAAGGGCAACGATGTGCGAAAAGACTACGTGGAGCCTGCAGTGGCTGGGACGACGGGCATCTTAGAGGAAGCGAAGCGGTACAGCAGGATCAAGTTTGTGATAGTCGTCTCTTCAATCTTGGCATTGATCCCAATGGGAGGCATACGAAAGCCTCCTGTTATCCCAAAGGGCTCGTGCGAACACGTAGTGATGAAGATGCGGACGATACTGACGGATCAACAGCGAACAGCGGAGAGCGATTAAAGGTCGACATCAATAGAAAGTTTCCAGAAGGCTTCCCAGGCCACGGTGAGGCTGGCGACAATAGCGCGCGACTAGGAAGTCGACTGACAGCCTCGTTTCAGGCATGAAGTATGGCGCCTCCAAGATATTGGCCCAACAAGCAACGCGAGACTTTATCACCAAAGACAATCCACAGTTCAAGGTCGTCACGTAAGTTGATCTTGCCCTTTACAATCGCATCATCATGTTGACAGGAGATAAAAGCTTCCACCCGACCTTCGTCTTGGGCGATAGCCTGATCCAAAGAACGTTCAGCGAGCTTGATGGCATGAATGCTCAACTATGGTCTTCACTCCCGTCAAAGGAACCACTGATTCCAAGCGCGTTCGTGCATGTCCGAGACGTAGCACAAGCACATGTGGCCGCACTTCGTAATCGGGACTCGCTGAAGACCGGGACTGAGTACATTTTGTCGACACAGCCTTTCGGGTGGGACAGGGTGGCAGACGTTGTGAAGGCGGAATTTCCGCAGATAGATGTCAAGCTCAAGAAAGGGCCTTTTCCGCAGGACGATTGGCACGTGGACACTGCTCCAGCGGATCGTGATCTTCACATGAAATGGCGCAGTGGCGAAGACATGGTGAGAGATGTACTGAACCAGCAGCTATCGCAAAAACGAACAGCAAACCTGTAATGTATAGAGTCAGACACTACTCATACCTCCATCGCGGCGGACGCGTATCACTCTTCGTGTCCCCGTCGTTATGGCTCGCCCACTGACCGAGAACGTTGCTCAGACTCGGAACTGGCTGGTCCTCGGCTGCACGTAATCATATGCAGCTACACAAGAATAAGGCGTTAGCAATTGATGATCGATGATGACACGGTAATCAAGTACTCACCCTGACGGAAGTCATCCTGTATAATACTGTTGTTGGAAGCCCCGAAATTCACAAGCGAAGGAGTCGAGTTGCTCCAACGCGGCCATTGGATCACAGGGCCGGCGAGGTTGGCTGAGTTCGGGTCGAGATCATATATGAGATTGACGTAGTAGCTATACTCATGTGTTAGCACACCAAATTGCAAGACAATATTCGCCTGCGATGGACCCACGTATGGAATGATCTTGTCGGCACTGTCGTGTTCGATGGCGTGAAGAACGAGTAGATTACATCTGAACCGTGCAATGTGCCCAATATGGGAGTTCCGTGGAGGAATGTCGACAGGTAGCTCCAAGCTGGTACACCCTACACAAAGTCAGCTATGAACGATGTTGAAACTCCCTGAGATCACCTACGTCATTCGTGATATAATTCAAGTAGCTGCGTCGTGTAAGAGTGAAAGTGAGATCTCCAAGTATGGCTGCCTGTGATATGTCAGAGGAACAGCGCTGGAATAGCAATCACACGAAGCTCGTACCAATCTCTTGAACTGAGGGTAGATGTTGTTCAGAGCACCTGTCCTGAATGGACTCCCAGCCGGCTGACCAGCAAGAACCATATCTGGGTACTGTGCCGCAAGATTGCGTGCGTTGTCTACGTTGTTTGCGTCCGCAGTAAAGTAGGACGCAATGTAGTTGACAAGATCATCGTTGGTTGTGATGTTTGACTGGACCAGGGAGAACAGAGTGCCTGGACCAGAGCGAGTCAGTATTTGCCATTCTCGCAAACATCTCACACTGACCTTCGTCTTCCTGATCTCCTATGATCGTTGGAACTTTCGCGTAACGACCGGCTCCAAGAGAGATCTCGGGGCTCTCAGAGAAGAAGTCGTCTCCCGAATCGGGTCGAGGCAAATATGCCAAGTCCAGCGATTGGTAGCTGAAGATGCCTGGCACTGAACTGACTGCCCGTAGGAAAGTGGCGTAGTCCAGGCCACGAAGACAGCTAAGGCTGTCAGCAGCGCCAGCGCATGGGCTGCTTGCAACGACCTTGTCGTACACGGCCTGGGGCTTGGCACTAGACACGTCTGTGGCAGGAATGACGGAGCCTGAGTTCATGATCGCTGCACGGAAAAGCTGCGTCTCGAGCATCAGTCCCACCTTTTCCATATGAATCATTCGTGATACCTACCGGGTTTCCATTGTACGTGTTGTCTCCGCCTACGTCTATGTCAGTCTTTGTTCGGTCTATGAGAGAATCCGGATATCACTCACCATTGATTACTGTTTGATCAAATACTGAGATAGACCCAGCACCTTTGCAACGTCAGCGATGCCCAACAGACATGATCTTGAACACGGCACTGACTTTCACCCCAGATAGTCACCTTACTGGGATCTCCACCAAATGCAGCAATGTTTTCTTGAACCCACTGCAACCCGAGTCGTTGGTCGCGAAGACCAAGGTTAGTAGCCCCGTCTGCGGCAAGCTCCTTTCCAGCGAGGAAACCAAAGCCGTTCAGTCTAAGTCCGTGTAAGCTGTTGCCCGAAGGTTCACTGAAGTAGGTATGTACCGATAGTTCACAGCTACGTAGACAACAGGCTTTCCTAAATTGACGCTCGATTTGATGAAGTTGGAACCATCGTACATCGACGACCTGCGAAACTGACAATCAGCTTTCTGGGAGTTGCACTTGATCATCAAACTTACGATCCGGCCTCAAAACCACCGCCATAAATCCAAAAGATGACTGGTAAGTTCGAATTCGCCGTCGTTCCAGCTGGACGTTGGACACTGATCGTGAGACAGTCTTCCTTCTGGTTGCTAGCCAGCTGAACAATCGGATTCTGGAGCAACTCTCCTACAATATCGCCAACAACGCTGTTCGGCAGATCGCTCAGGTCGAGGTTGTCAACCTGGAATGCGAATTGCGGACACGAAGCCGCAGACTTGCTCGCATCGAAGCTACCTCCCGAGAAGCCTTGGGTAAGGGGCTGAGGTGGCCGAAGTCGAAGGTTGCCCACTGGAGGCTGTGCGAAAGGTATGCCGGAGAACGAATCGATGCCATTTGAATTCGTTCCTACGACGGTGCCGTTCTTGATGGTGGCCGTTGGGGCTGACTGCCGGACGTGGACTTCATGGACTTCAGTTGGCAAAGCTGTGGCTATGCTCGCCAGTCCAGCGAGGAAGACAAGTGACTTGAGCATATTGGCAGACAGGTGATGGCCCATGGACGGTGGGGCTCCATTGCGCAAAGAACAACATGCGGTCTTTATATTTACGGTTGTTGCTCCTCTTCAGCGACGGCACGCTACCATGCATGCCTTACGTGCTGGCGTAGAGGGCCGAGCCTTAAGATCAGCCACATCTGCCCAGCGTCGGTGGCCTGGCAGAGAAGAGAACGCATTTGGTCTTCTCCGCATGAAGATCATTTCTTTAGTTGCAATAAGGCGGCTAGTGTCAAGGCCGTACGTCGTAAGCTCGGCATGGCCCGAGTGATCGATCAATGACGGAGCGCCAGACCTACCGGGGGTCAACATCAAATTTTTCCGAGATTTCGACTTTTGAAAGTTCGGCACCCGCCGCTTAGATCCTGGAACATTACTACACATGCGATTTACTATGCGAGCACACCTCGAACAGCATATCCGACGATGTCTTACTATCTTGTACTTAGGAATTATGTACCTTCTAATATAGCCTCTTATAAAACCCTTTTTCTACTACCTACGAGTCTTATTAGCTAGTACTACTATAGTCTTAGCGTTACTACGGTTTAACTTTAACTTATAAACGTTCTCTTCCTTTCTATTTATATTATTATAATTTTACGTCTATCTACTACTTTCGCTAAAGTAGCTATTTATTAGGAGTATTAGTATCTTATTCCCTTATTAACCGCTAATTTAGAAAATATATATAGCTAGTATAGCTACTCTACTAATTTTAAAGTCCGATTCTAAATAGTATTATCGTTAGACGAGTATACGCTCGTCTATACTACGACTACTAATAAAGAGGGGAGGTTTCGAGAGTAAATAAAAACAAAGTAGTTATAGCGAGAAGCGGGCTATTATATAGTAAGTAAGGGCTATAGCTATTTAGAGTTAATAGGCTATAATAGTATAATAGTATTATTATATACCCTATTATTACGCGCTCGCTATATAACTCCGCCTATAAACTAACTAGCTCCTCCCCCCTAAGACTTCCTAAAAAGTACGCCCTTACTACTAACCTACTTACTCTAACCTTAAAATTAAGTTAAATAACTTTATTACGAATAAGATAGCGTCTCGCCCGTCCGAGTACGTATTTATAGTAAGTAGCGTAGCTCTTAGCTAATCCTAGCTAGTTTCCGTTATCTAGAGACTATTAGAGAGTACTTCTTAGTTATAGAAGCTTAGTAGTAAACCTAGGTCGATAATACCGGCTACGTAGCGATAGCTAACCTACGTAAATTCGATACTACTAGTCGTATCTTAGAGTATAGTTAGAGTAAACTAGCGCCGTCGCTATATCGCTAGTATACGCTAAATCGGCTAGAGTATTAAGAGTATATAGTATATATAGATAGATCTTCGGCGGCGTATATGTACTATAAAGTTAAGAGTAAGAGTATATATATCGATTTCGCACTTTATAGTAGTACTTTACTTACTCTATTATAGGGTTACTAGGCTAGCGAAGCGCTAGACTCTAATAGCGAGTAGTAGACTCTTAAATCCGCTATATAAGTCTTTCGGCGTTTTCGTTATTATACTGCTAATTTTATACTTAGCTATACGATAAGCGTTATATAAAGCGAGCTAAAGTAGCTTAGGACTAAGGTTAAGGAAGTATATCTACGTATATCTACCTTAGAGTTCGCTATTAAGGGTATTACGAGGTAGCTAGGTCGAGTACTTTACTATACTAATAATACTATCCTTTAGGGATTTCGAGCTTTCTAGAATCTATTCCCTAGGTAGCCGGCGGCGTACCCGCCTAAGATAATACTAGACGACTTTAATCGAGAGTTAGCTTACGCTAGTCTCTATAAGTAAGTAGGCGAGTTCGAGAAGTAGTAGCTATAGAAGTAGTAATAAGTAGCTATAGTAGTAGTAGTACATAGTCTATTAACGTAGTCCTCTTACGTAGTATATATATCCCTCCCGTCTTAATTTCTAAAAGTCTTAAATACGTAGCTAATAGTAAAGACCGTTTCTAATAGATAGTATATATCCGCTAAAGTTATTAGTAGTCCTTACTAGAGGTAACGCTTTACTCTCTAGAAGAATTTAGAGGTATTACCTTCGAAAATAAGAGCCTAGCCTTAAAGAGCATCGCCTTAAAAAGAAATTATGTTATATATAAAAAGAAGACCTCTTACCTTTAAAAAGAAGACCTCTTACTTTTAAAAAGAAGACCTACTCTTAAAAATAAGACCTACCTTTAAAAAGAAGAGCTATACCTTTTAAAAAGAAGAGCTATAGCCTTAGAGAGGAAGAGCTACATTCTAAAGACTAGGTTACTTTAGAACCCCTCTTTATCTATATCGCTACTAAAGGCGCGTTTCCTTACTAATCGCGACGTCTACTCTATAATTTCCTAATACCCCCTACTTCCCTTCGGTAGTAAAAGTTTTTACTCTCTTCGGTAGTAAATAACACCTTTCCCTTTAGTAGTAAATAATACCTTTCCCTTTAGTAGTAAATAATACCTTTCCCTTCGGTAGTAAATTAATAACTCGTACTTCGGTAGTAAAACCTATTCTATAATAGCCGATAGACTCCCTAAAAATAAGCACTTCCTATAGAGTAGCTAAGGCTAAATACCGCTTTCGTAGCGCTAAAGGCCGCCTCGTTAAAACGAGCGATATATGTAGAAATATAAAGACTCGAAGTAGATAGGCTCGTAGCCGCTATAATAACTATGTCGATAATAGCAGTTCTAATATAGAGTCTTTATTATTTACGCGCTCGTAAAGGTAATTTAAAGCTCTCGGACTAGGTATAGCTATATAACCCTTTTACTACCGAAGGCGTAGTCTCTACTTCGGTAGTAAATAGAGATATAGGCTAACCCTAATTAGTATCTCCTTCGTTACTAAAACGGTCGTTTCGCGCGCCTTAATCGATTCTAGTATAGCGCTTTTAACACCTAGATACGTAACCTTAGTACTAACTACGCCCGCTAGATTCCTAATAAGTAATAGCTAAGCGATAAGCTATAACGAGATCCGAGAGGTATTATAAAACTAAGACCTTATAGGTAAACGACTTATAAATAATATTATATAGTCTAGCGTAGCTATTAAGGGGGTGCGCCTATTCTAGAATGCTCGCTAGTAGGAGTTAATAGTATACGTATATACGCTCGCGAAAGTAAGTATCCTTCTAAGTATTAAGTCTTTTCCTACCGAAGTAATAGTTACTACCTCGGCCGCGAAAACCTCTATACGTCGTTAGACGATATTAATATAGCTAACTTTACTACCTAGCCTACGTTCTTCTTTATATTTAGCGCTACCGATATATAATAGGATAGCCTAAACCGACATTTTAAGGATTATCTGTAATAGCGTAATAGTACCGATTAGGAGAGGTACGCTATATTTACTACCGAAGTAATAATTACTAATTCGGTAGTAAAAGCGACTACTAGCTACTAATCTATATATATAGATACTATCTTAATCGCCGGAATTTACGTAGTTACCTACTTACCGCTACCTAGTACTTCTATACCCGCTTAATTTCGTTATTTAAGACCGTTTTTAAGCCTAAATTTAGTATCTAGGACTTCTAGATAAGGTATAAGTCTTAAAGGCGTAGGAGTACCTATTATTATAGCTTCGCTTAGTATAGCCTAGGAGCTATCGTATCCTATACTAACCTCGAGGACGACGAGTAGCGTAGATAGTTTACCGACTTCTAGGCTAAGTATATATTCGCTATAAATCCTAAACTTAGCTATACCTATATAGGTAGGGGAACTAGGGGCGTCTATAATACGACTCCTATAGAGCTATAGAATACCCTTAAGCACCTATTAGACGTTACTAATCGTATATAGTAAAATATATATACCGAAGGATATTACCTACGCCGGAAGAAAGGAGCTCTAGATATAGTACCGAAGGTCTACTAGTTCTATTTCCTACGCTAGACTAGCGAAGCTAGGACTACTAAGGAGCGGAACCCTTTATACTTCTCTTTTTACCTAGCGTCGAACGACTCTATAATAAAACTGTATAAACCCGCGTACTTACTAGGCTAGCGTACTAATATCGACCTTTCGCCGTATATATTAAAATAGGCTGTTATTACTTATCTCGTTAAGTATTATAGTAAGGACGAGCTAAATATATATACCTATATATAGATTACCTAGTTATTAGTACTATATATTAACGAGTAGTAGCCTACGTTATCTTACGCTACTAAGCCTATAAGTCGACTAGTCGGAGAGTAGGATTAGTCTATATAAAAGAAGCACCTTTTAAAAAGAAGTACCTTTTAAAAAGAAGCACCTTTTAAAAAGAAGCACCTTTTAAAAAGAAGTATCTTTTAAAAAGAAGTACCTTCTAAAAAGGAGTACCTTTAAAAAGGAGTACTTTTAAAAAGTAGTACTTTTACCTTTAAAAAGTAGTAGCTTTTAAAAAGAAGTATCTTTAAAAAGTAGTAAGAGTAACCTCGCCCTAGAAGACGACTAGGCCTATATCCTTAATAACGAGACTGTTACTTAAAACTAATACTACTAGCTACTTCGCTTATTATCTCTCTAATAGACCGACTACTTCCCTATAGCCTCTATATAATATAGAACGTTATTACTAAATAGCCTAAGTAGCTAAGTAATCTAGTCGTTAAATAGTGTAGTCGTCGAGTATACTAATTATCGAGTAGTCTAGTCGTCGAGAAGTCTAGTTATTAAATAATTCGGTCGTTAAATAATTCGGTTATTAAATAATTCGGTTATTAAGTACCTTAGGAGCTATGCCTCGAGTCGATAAATAGTCGTCCGTTATATCTAGAAACTCCTCGCGGCGTCTAGAAACATCTTATAGCGTCTAGAAACCTCGCTCGTAAACTTTATAGCTATAGGTAACGTCTCGTAGCGAGCGTCTTTAAAATTATATAACCCTATAACCTATAAACTATTTACTACTATTCTTCTCCCTAGCTATATATAATGCCTTCCTTAGCTAGGGTTATATTATATAAAGGTAATACGCGTATACTACGATATAACGTCGTAAGGAAAAATAGAGTAAATAACTAGCTTTAGCGCTAATAACCCCTACTATACGCTAAATCTAGCTAACGTTACCTATTTATTAACGCGCTAAATATATATAGCTATATATAAATATCGGTAGTAGTAGTAACTATCTCGAAAAGAACATACTAGAAAAGTAACTATAGATAACGCGATCCGCTAAAGTCTATAAGGCTTCCTTTTAACGTAGTAATACTACCTATAAAAAGAAGTAGGAAGAACTATATAGAGGACGCGATAGGAGGTAGTAAAGCGAAGCTTAAGGACGTAGTAGTAGATTAAGTTAAGAAACGAACGTAATTAGTTAATCGTGTTTCTCGTTCTCTAATTAGATAAGGCTCGTAAAGTGCGTAAATCGATAGAACTCGCTATATTTACTATACTCCCTCCGCGAGTCTATAGCTTAGTACTATATCCTCTACCTCTCGTAGCGCTATTACTATAACTTAATAGCTAGATATATAGTAAAGCTATAGTAGGAGGTAGGAGCTTTAGTTATCGCGAGGCTTTAGTAGTCTTAAAATTAAGCTACTATAGTTCTAATGTCGTCGTAATATATACTTTAAGTAGCGTTAAGCTTACTTTATCCGAATATCTCGATCTCTTACTAGGCTAGGCTAGGTATAGCTACGACTTACTTATACGCCTCTTCTACTACCTATCTTATAGATATAGGGATTCGTATTATATATAATCGTCGGCGATATAGCGTCCGAGGTTCGCGCTTGTAGATAAGCTATAGCTATAGTAAGCTCGTTAAAGCTATCGTATAGTCGTATAGTCGTATAGTCGAGTAGTCGTAGTAAAGGTAGTACTTCGCGTTATATAGAGGCGTAAAGCCTATAGGTTAAGCTATACTGTCGAAAAGAGGCTAGCGTAACCGGCTTTTCTAGTAGGTATTCCTAGGTAATATCGTATTTTTACCTACCGCTTCTTTTTAAAGGTAGGGTTTTACTACTAAAAAGAAGGGGTTCGTAAGTCTATTATATAGGCGTAGAAGTTTATTTAGATCCTCGCTAGATTAGGCTTAGGCCGATTCTAACTTTAACTTTACCTATTAAAGTCTAGATAAAACGAAAGTCCGAATCTATACGAATCGTTATATATTAATATCGCCCTCGCTTTCTCGAAGTAATAGACTACTTTATAGTAGCGAAGAGAGTAATCGAATAATATCTACTATATTATAGACGAGGTAGGGATTAAGGGCGTAATAGACTTTATTAGTACTTCGACTAGTATTATAGACTTAATAGAAATATAGGCGCCGGTTTTCGTCTTCGCTTATAATACTATCCCTATTTACTACTTTTTAGCTATAGGAGCTTTACTTATAAAAGGTAAGCTTTTAGGAGTTCCTTCTAAATCTAGACTAAACCTTACTTAGAGGTCGCCTAGTAACCGTCGTCTAGTATATTAGTAAAGTCTAAAGTCTACTCGTCGCCTCGTTCTCTTACTTCTTCTCTTTTTCTACTTAGATAGTATCTCGTACACCTTCTTATAATTACCTATAACACTACTATAAGCATAAGAACTATACTAGCGACGTAATATCCCGCGTACCTTCTTATAATTACCTATAACATTACTATAAGTATAAGAACTACACTAGCGACGTAACGAGTAACGAGAATAGCTTATAGTACGCTACGGGGCTTCGGCTTAACTCCTCCCTTACGTAGTAGTACCTTTACCTAGGGTAAATTAGTAAGACTTAACTTAACTTAACTTAGACGAGATAAGACGACGTATTTATATAGTAGCTAACGTATATATATAGGGTTATCTTCGCGGCTCGTAGGTTAACGACCCTATAGACCCGCTTATATAGGCTAGAATAAGATAGCGACATATTATAAGGTTACTACTACTACGACCGCTAGGCGTAGCCTCTCTACTACTACTCCGAGGGTATACTAACTTAGTACTAGTAGCTTAGCGCCTATACTACTTTTTAGGCTTCTCCTACTTCTCCTCTTTTTATTCCTTAGATAATACTTAATCGGATAAGCTACTATTTACTACTATTACTATTTCCTACTTATACACCTTATAGTATATTATCTTATAACCCCTAGAGGGAGTAGCCGTAGCGAGTATACTACGTACTTATAGCGCTCTCGTACTACTATCGACAGACTACTGTCGAACTACTACTCCCTAAACTAAAGGTTTAAAGACCTCGCTCCCTAAACTATAGGTTTAAAGACTAATTAGCTATATACGGAATCTATAGCGCTTAAACTCTCGTACCTATAGAGAACCCTCGTAGAGGGTATAGAATAAAGCTAATATGTTATAGCGACGTACTAGGTAAACCTACTCTAAATAACTAGAGGACCTTACCCTATCGCTCGATAACGTTCTAAGAGTATAGCGCTAATAGAGATATACTACGAGACGACGAGACGATACTACTATAGTAGAGGAAGTCCCCTATACTACCTAAGGCGAGCTAGACCCCCTTACTAGCTAGGCCGCTTATAACTAATAACTTAGTACTAGTAGTAATATAACCCCTCTTAGTAGCAGTACTATATAGGCCTCGCTAGGCCTATAGACTAATACCTAAGAGGCTTAGGAGTATCGCCTCGAGGAACTCCTCGAGATAGATACTAGCTCCTATAGCGTTAACGAGCTAGAAGTATATAGCTATTAACTTAGCGCCTTAAATTAAATTATCGAGATTCGTAAGCGTAAAAGGACCTAGTCCGAATCTAGCGATAACGTATTACGCGCGAGCTCTACCTATAAAGGGTACGACTCTACTATAGAGATAGACTAGCGCCTTTAATAACTATTCGAAAAGAGTAGAGTTAATAAACTCGATACTTTTAACGTCTAGGCCTACTAATAATAGGTTAAGGCTGTAACGGGCTTAGGTTACATAACATTACGTAACTCGCGGCTCGGCCCGCCCTACTACTCGACTACTTCTAGACTCTCTACCTAGCTACCTCTTAGATAGACTATCGAGTATTACGTTATTTATGCGCCTCTATTCTAGGTCCCTTACACTATACTCGATCGCTACCGGACATTATAAGAGGAGGTAGTTATTATAAGCGCTAGGCTAAACGCTGCCGCTATTACTAGAACTAGAGTACGAGTTTCTCGAACACCCTCGAACGCCTACTCGAACGCGATATACACTAGAGCAATTCCCTTATAAACTACTAGAGCGACACTCGCGCTCGCCCTCTAGGTTAAGCTATAGTATAGTTACTATGTACTCGAGTTATAGACTTACCCTTAAGTCGCTAGTATAGCCTACGTACCCTTAAAGCCGTAGTTACTAGTTCTACGCCCCTCGAAGTCGCTATTTAAGATAGCGCACACCCTAGGTATCTAGGTTACTAGACGACTCCTTAGTTACACACTAGACTCGAAATTACTAGACTTACTAGACTCGATAATGCCTTTAAAGGCACCTACTAAAGCCGAGCTATAGGCTCGTAACCTCGCGCTCTAAGAGCGACTCTAGGCTCTCGAAGAGTAACTTAAAGAGAAGGACGCTTAGATTAAGTAGCTTAAGATAACTCCTCCTCCTCCTCCGCCGTTATAGGCACCGCTAATACTACCTATAGACGAGTAGTCTTAAATAGTTCATTTTATACCCCTATTACACGATTAGAAGTAAGACTGTTACTAGCTTAACATTTACTTTCGCTATAGATAATACGGCTATAAGAGCTTTAATAAGTAATGTCTAAATAATAACTAGAAGTTACGAGTATTAGATAAGACACCCTTAGACACGCTATTAACGAAGACACCTCTTCGCTAGCTACGTACTACTACTTAGAAGTTATAGATTAACGCTCTTATATACCGCCTCGAGTAGCTAGAGAAGTCGCTTTCTTACGCGCCTTTAGCAGCTCTAGCGACGACGACTCCTTTATAGACTATTAAGACAGCTAGTAACTTACTACTACGCCTTTAGGCTTATACGACGACTATGTATGTATTAAATAGCTACCTCCGTCTAGTACTATAAGTAATACCACCCTCTAGCGACATTACGAGCTCCGGCTTATACGCCTTTATCTACCTCTAAGCGACTTATACGCCTCCGAGCGACATACTACCCTCTAGCGACTTCGTTATACTCCTCCGAGCGATAGCGATACTATTACTACCCTTTATACGCGCCTCCGAGCTAGTTACGTATACGTACCCTCTACGTTACTACTTTAAGAGTATAGACAGGTAGGTAGATATATATATATATTACGCGTAGTCGTAATTACGCCTACGTAGTTCTAAGACTCCGGTAAACGTCTACTCTCTCTAGCCGTTCTGTCGATTAGCACTATTTCTAGCGACAGCTAATTAGAGCTCGAGAAACTCCGACACTTTTGTCGACAGCCTAAGGCACCGACTTTTTAAGAGACTACGTTATACCTACCTACTACACCCTCTAATTTTAAGCGTTCGTGCACACTAGTATATAGATACCTACCTAATTTTGTACTATAAGCGATGTTTTTATATACAGCGTAGGGACACGCTACGGTTTAAGAGGGGGGTAGTATAACGGGCTTAGGTTACATAATATTACGTAACTCGCGGCTCGGCCCGCCCCGCCGCTCGACTACTTCTAGACTCTCTACCTAGCTACCTCTTAGATAGACTATCGAGTATTACGTTATTTGTACGCCTCTATTCTAGGTCCCTTATAAAGGCTATTAAAAGAGAGCTCGTCCTCTTTAATTATACTACGTATAATACGTATTAGCGTAGCCTATAGATCTCGAAGAGTATTACCTACGTCGACCTTACTAGCGCTATATAATAGCGACTAGATTAAGAGTCGGAGAAAGGCGAACTCCGCTAGGCTAAACTTAGCTAGATTATCTAAGATATTATATAGAGCCTAGCTATACGCTACGCTACTCTTACAGAGACCTTCTTCCTTACCTATATTAAGGATAGCTAAACCTACTCCTACTTCTATACCTATATAAAGGGGTTAGAAAACTAAATAACCTACTAAATCTAACCCGAGGAGGTCCGAGTCGACTTCTACTTCTCTCGCCTACCTAATAAGGTACATAAGAAGATAGTAGAGCTTTAAGACCTTAAGACGATCGAGGACTACGACGAGCTCTTCGTAAGAGCCTACTAAATCGAATAATCGATAGATAGTACTAGTACTACCTCCGCTATAACCTTAGGTAGAGCCCGGGGCGCTACTAGAGCTTTAGTATCTCGGCTGTATACTAGTAGAGGTCGCGATTAGACGCTAAAGCGTCCCGAAAACGACTACTCTAACAGAGACTACCGAAAAGACGATAGCTACTAAGATAACGCTCGAGAGCCTATCTACTATAACGATAGTAGAGGTAACTACTAAGGCGGGTACTCCTCCTATCGCCCGGCTAGATAGGGCTCTACTAGTAGTACTATACTAGTAGACCCTAGCGGCGATAAGCCGGCGTATTACTACGTTAACGTAATCGAAGTCGAGGATACTAATAACTATAGTAGCTTAGAAAACTCGTACCCCTAATTACGAACCTTTTATCTCTACAATTAGGGAAACCTATAAAAGGAAACGTAAGGAGAATTATAGTCGATATCTATATACGCGACAGTACCTCTATAAAGACGCTCTACGCCCTTATTAATAGTAGAGCGTAACTAAACCTAATCTTATTATATACTATAGCCTAATTATCGTTACTAGCCCTAGATCTGCTATAGCTAAGGGCTAAGTTCCTTAATAATAACCTAATAACGCTATATAAGGCTTATAAGGCTACCCTTGTAGTCTCTAATCGTAATAGTAAGGTACGAGAGTTAACCTAGACCCTTTAGATAGGTACTTTTATAGGCTATAACCTTATTCTTAGGTAGGATTAGCTCGAAGACACCGACCTAGTAATTAGCTTCTATAATAGTAGCTTTACGTAGTATCTATAGGAGGAGTCTAATAGCGCCTCGGACGAGGATACCTAGAAGGTCGCCTAAATCGTAGTAGCCTTAGTAGACGGAATAATTAGAATCTAAGAAGAGTTAGGCTAGTAGCTCGTCGCTACTATAATAGTTAACTACTACTATACTAACTCCTCTCTAGATACCGACTAGTCTATGTACTAGAATCCCGCTTATAGGATTCTATTATACGACTCGAGCCCTCCTAAAATATCGGAGCTAGCGGCGTCTATTATAGAACTAGTAGCTATCTTCCTCTAAGGAGGCAGCGACTACGACTCTATAACGATTAACCCCGACTAGATAGAGTCCTACTAGTACGTCGCTACTATCGTAATATATTACTAGTATAAGGAGATATACTCGACGTACTCTAACTTTACTTAGCTACCTAAAAACGTCTATAACGACCTCGTTACTATAGCTCGAGTAGAGGAATAGAGGCTTAAGGGCGTCCCTACTATATACTAGGACTTCGCTAACGTCTTCGATATAAGGCTAGTAGATATTATACTCTAATACTCCGAATATAACTACGCTATCGATCTTAAGGAAAGTAAGACGCCTCCTTAGATACCTATATATAACCTTTTGTAGAAAGAGCTTATTATACTCCGCGAGTATATTAATAAAGCGCTAGCTAACGGCTAGATTCGTCTAAGTAAGTCGCTATATAGTGCACCTATCCTCTTTATACTAAAGAAAGACGGCACTATACGCCTCTATATCGATTACTAGGGGTTAAATAAGGTTACGATTAAGAACAGGTACCCCCTGCTATTAATTAGCGAACTCCTTAACCGCCTTAGACACTCCGCTGTCTTTACTAAGCTTAATCTTAAAAACGTTTACTATAGGCTCCGAATTAAGGCTAGTAACGAGTAGAAAACAGCCTTTAAAACTCGCTATAGCCTATTCGAGTACTTAGTAATACCTTTTAGTCTTATTAACGTACTAGCGACCTTCTAGGCCTATATTAATAAGGCTCTAGTAGGCCTAGTTAATACTATATATGTCGTATATCTTAATAATATCCTTATCTACAGCCCCGACTCTAAGACGTATAAGGAGTATATCTAGAGCGTACTCGAGCGGTTACGGGAATAGAAGCTTTATATAAAGCTATCTAAATACGAGTTTTATACTATAGAGGTTAAATTTCTCGGTTTCGTTATAACGCTAGCGGATATAAAGATAGATAAGTTAAGAGTAGCTAGTATTACTAACTAGCTAGTACTAAAGACGTATCGAGACGTTTAAGTTTTCTTAGGCTTCGCTAACTTCTACCGCCGCTTTATTTAGGGTTATTCGCGCATAGCGCGCCCCCTTAACGAACTCCTATCTAGTAGTACCCTTACGCCTACGAAGCGTAGGTAGAACGCCGTCGTTAGGCCCCTATAGCGCTAGCCGCCTAAAGCTAAGGAATTATTCTAAACGCTTAAGCGAGCTTTTACTAAAGCGCCCCTACTAAGATATTTTAATCTAGCCTTACCGATTATAGTAATTACTAATACGTCTAACGTAGCCTATATAGGTATTCTCCTATAGCCCGACGACTCTATTCTAGAGTAAAGGTACTAGTACTCTATTACCTACTACTTAAAGAGTTTCGTTAACTTAGAAGTGCGATATAGCACTCCTAATAAGGAGCTTATAGCTATCTCTAAATACTTTAAGGCGTAGTAGTACTACCTCGAGGGCGTAGCGTACTCTATCCGAATAATAACCGACTATTATAACCTTAAGTACTTTATAACTACCTAGAGCCTTACCGCCTATTAGGCTCGAATCGTAGAGCGTCTCGCCTACTATAACTTCGTTATTAAGTATAAGCCTAGTAAAGCGAACCTCTCTAATAGGCTATCGCGCTAGCCTAACTACTTTAACAGTTTTAAAGAAACTACTAAGAAGTATCTTCTATAAGGGATATTACTAATACTATAACGAAAGTTAGAAGCTAATCCTACCGAGGAATAGGACTCTACTATAGCGGGCCTAGAGTACTCCTAGTATAGCTACGTAGAGAGTATATAGAGTACCTATAACGGATCTAGGTAGGTTAATCCCCTACTACTAGCCGCCCTCGAGGCTAACTTTAATTTAGCCTAGGAGCGATATTAAGGTACTTCTAGTACTATAGAGACCCTCCTCCTTATAAGGACTAGGCCCTACTCTACTAGTACTCCGACTTCGAGCTAATCGGTCGTACTATACTTCCTTATTACTATAGTAGTATAGGATAAGTCGTCCTTTAAAGGCGAACCGCTAGTAGCTCTCCTTAAGTTTATTAAGGATATCTAGTAAAAGGACGCCTTTATATTAGATATCCGAGAGGTAGTTATGTTAGAAGGACGAGACGGGTTAGGTAAGACCCTAGTCTAGGCCTAGGGCTACACTTTCGATACTAATAGCCTATTATATTATAAAGGTCGAGTATATATCCCGTAGTCCCCCGCCTTACGTATAGAGATACTATACTATAACTACGACGACTCTATAGCGGGCTATTATAGCTAGTAGAGAACGTAGAACATCTTATTATCTAAGTACGAGTAGGTAGGTTTTACTAAAGACGTTCGTCGCTACTATTAAGAGTACAACGTCTACTAATGTACTAAGTCTAAGTACTATAAGCCCTACGGCGAGCTTATACCCTTACTAGTACTACTCTGCCTATAGTCCTACTTATCGATAGACTTTATTACTAGTCTACTACCCTCGAAGGGTTTTAATAGTAAGATCTACGACTTAGTACTCGTCGTTATTAATCGTTTCTCTAAGTTCGTAAAGTATATACCTATAACGAAGGATATTAACGCTCTAGCGCTCGCAGATTTACTATATTATAGCCTAATTACCCTTACTAGCCCTCTAGACGATATCGTCTTAGACCGCGGCTTAGTATTTACCTCGGACTACTAGAGTGCCTTCTACTACTACCTAAGTATTAAGAGAAAACTTAGTACCGCCTTCTACTCCTAGATAGACGGTTAGATAGAGCGCTAGAACTAGTAACTCGAAGCCTACTTACGTATTTACTATAATTAGGACTAAGATAACTAGGCTTAGCTACTTACTACTACTACCTTCGCCTATAACTCTAAGACGTACGCTAGTTATAGTAAAACACCTATTAAGGTAGCGTTTAGAGTACCTACGAACATACTAGACAGTATTCGTCGCGAATACGTTATAGAGGAGGGGAGGAGGGCTAAGAACCTCGCCTAGTAGGCTATAGAATAGCTCGACTAGCGCTAATACGAGTATAATAAAGTAGTAGAGAGGCTATAGTACGCCTAAGAGTTATAGGTTAAGTACTATAACTATATAGTATAAGCTAAGCACTTTAATATCGACGAGTAAGTACTCCTCTCGGTAAAGAATATCTATATACGTAGACTATATAGAAAGCTTAATAATAAGTACCTAGGCCCTTTTATAATTACTAAGCGAGTTAGTAGGTAAGCGTATAAGCTAAACCTACTACTGTCGATAAAAAGGTTTTACCTAGTATTCTACGTCTCGCTACTAGAGCTATACTATAAGCGCCCTAGGTACTAGCTACTACTAGTCGAGGAACTCCTTAATAATAGCGCTAACCTAGCCTACGAGGTCGAAAAGATCTTAACTTACCGCTATACTAAGTAAGGTATCCTATAATATAGAATACGCTAGGTAGGCTAGTCCTAAGACTATAATAAATAGATAGAGGAAGAGGAGCTCGAAGACTGTAATAAACTCCTTAATAAGTATAGATAGTAACACCCCGAGCTCGCCGATCCCTCTCTAGACGCTAGTTATAACTCTACTAGTACCTCTCTGCTACTATAGAAGCGTAGAAGAGGGAGACTACCTAAAAGTAGTACTCCTACTATAGCTATAAAGCGAAATCTAACCCGCTCGATAAAGAACTAAGTAGAGCACTCTTTAAAAAACATCTCCTTTATAATAAATACTGTTTCTCTAACTATCGATAGGTCTCGTTATAGAAACCCGTATACGGGATTCTACTATATCGCTTTTCGGGAAACTTAATACCTATTATCTCTCTAAAAATTAGATACTCTAATCCCGGGTTATTAATAGTAGTAGTACGCTGCTACTCTATAACTACTCTGCTACTACCTCGCTAGAAAGTATAAAACAAATATCGTAAAACCCGAAGTTAGAGAAAACCTTTACTAAAGGCGCCCCTTAAGTCGTATACTTACTAAAGTAGACGAGACGCTTCTTAGCGTTACTTATTAGGCCTATTATGCCCTTCTCGACGTCCTTATCTATAGACAAGTTCGTAGAATAGGCATCTAGTAGCTCTCTATAGCCGGACTAAAAGGTATCCTCGTTCTTCTTAGTACTCTTCTAGCGTAGATTACGCTAATAGCGGACCTCCTTCTTAGTAACCTTCTTAACGTTAAGGATCTTAGCTATATCGCTATTAAACTTTATAATAGCCTTAATTATCTTACTAGCGTAGTTATAGAAACGCTTAATCGCGCGCTTCTCGTCGTCGATATAGCGGTTTAAGTACTTATAGCGAAGGTACTCGAGAATATTACCTATATAGCGAGCCTCGATAGGGATCTAAAAAGCGCTAGTTAGCTACTATAACAGCTATAGAATAGGTACGCGAACATATAGAATAGTAAGCTAGCTTCGCCGTCGAGGTCGCGTAATAGTAGTACTAGGTGCTCTTAGATAAGTTATAGATAGATATAATAGGTAACTACGTAGCCTTAGTAATAACGCCGCTAGCTCTCTTATAATAACTATAACGACAAATATACTCGATATAGAGGGCGCTAATACGTAAGGTAGGCACTAGCTATAGACTCGGAGGAAACTTAAGCGCCTTCTTAATAGGGTTATTACTAGTATTAGCCTTAGTAGGACTATAGGCCTAAGACGGAATGTTGTTCGTTAGAAGAGCTATATTATCGAGAGTCTCGAGAGGGCTCCTAAAGGACACGTTCTAGTAGCTAGACGGCGTCTATATAGTACTACTTCCGCTCTAAGGAGTACGTAGCGAGGGATTAGAACTTATATTACTACTATTTTAGCCTTAAGGGCTCGTTAGCGAGGCTTAATCGGAAGTTTAATTACGATTTAGCTAAATAGATTAGTTAATTAGAGTCTACGATATAGGCTAGACTAAAAGCTCGAGTTAGCGAAAGGTTATATTAATAAAGATTAAGAATAAGAAACCGGACTAGCGAAGAAATACTTATATAACCTCTCTACTACTATTACGAGCCTACTACGTCGGCTTAGCGATTTACTAGTGGCGTAGGCGCGAACATATAAACTCTAGAATATATAAATACTAGTACGTAAGATACGTAACGCTACTAAAGGATAACGCCGCTAGTACGAGGCCTACTCTACGGCTATACGTATATATAATAGTACTACTATAGCACCTTTATATACCTTACTACTTAACGCTACTACCTCGAGACACTAATAAAGAAGACGCCCTAAGAAACGGTAGTCCTCCTCTAGCCTACTAAAAAGTAGATAGCCTAGGGCGCTCTATAACCTAACCGCTATATATATAGTACTACGATATAGGTTAATCTAGACCTTATTACTAGAGCGACCTAAGGATAGGCCGCTAAAAGGGGGGGGGATACTATAAGGTTACTACTACTACGACCGCTAGGCGTAGCCTCTCTACTACTACTCCGAGGGTATACTAACCTAGTACTAGTAGCTTAGCGCCTATACTACTTTTTAGGCTTCTCCTACTTCTCCTCCTTTCGTTCCTTAGATAATACTTAATCGGATAAGCTACTATTTACTACTATCGCTGTTTCCTACTTATATACCTTATATATATAGTCGCTATAAGTATATAATGTGTCTAACCGAGAGTAATAAGAGTAACGATCTAATATACTAATAGTCGAGCGTAACTACTACTACCTCCTCCTCTACTACGCTATTACTACTACTACTACTTATACTCCTACTACTCGTAGTGCTCGCGCTACTACCGCTATAGTAGCTATTCGCGCTATAAGTACTACTATAGTAGCTACTATATCGGCGGCTACTACTACTTCTTCTCGCTCCTCGTCTATATTGTTCTTTAGTAGTAATACTAATCTCCTCCTCGATAACGATTTCGGCAGTAGTATTGCGCTGTTGCCTACTTAATTATAAGTCCTATATAGTCCTATACTTAACGACTAAGCTAGGTTCTTTAAGACTTAAACGGTACGCTTAAGTCTTTAAGACTTTAGTAGTAAGCTTAAGTCTTCGGTAAACGATATACTAATTTAAATATAGCGATAATAACGACGAAGACGACAGATCCTCTACTCTCCCGGCTACTACTACTACTACTACTACTACTATAGTAGCTCTACGCTATATTACTATAATATAGACTGCGCCGCTCCTCCTCCTCTAGCTACTACTATCTACTACTTCGCCTATAAAGTAGCGTAAGGGGCTAGCGCCTAAGTAGCGTCTATACCCCTAGGTACGAGATAAGTAGTAGTCGTACGCGGAGGATAAGTTTAAGATACTAGATAGTAGTAGCGAGTAGTAGTAAGTATACTCCTTAGTTTTTTTAGGTTTTTAAAGTATACTAATATCGATTTTAGCTATAATCGCCTTCGCCTAATTATAGAGGTATAGCCTCTAATACGTCCTAGCGGCTACTACGCTCCCTACGTCTATAAAGGACATATAGATTATATAGTAGATAAGGAGGATCCGGGTAGCGCTTATAGCTACTATATAGCCGATATATACTAAAAGTACTACTAGTAGGGTAGTGTCCTCCCTAATATTTACTAGAGTAAGTACTACTTCCTCTAGTAAATTATAATAACTAATACCTATCTTTAGGCGCTAGTAAGCGACTCTTTCTCTAATTAATAACACGACATTATAATTATTACTAGATATGCGGTAACTTAGCGGCTTCTATAACTTTAATTTAGCGTTATAGGCGTTTTCTAAGATATTAATAAGCACTATAGAGTGCTTTTCTATAATAATAATAGTATAATATAGCCGTT